>JAVMKO010000005.1:45752192-46296423 GCA_032164245.1 Sternotherus odoratus
AGATAACTGGCTATGTGGATATGAATACGGATGTGATATACCTTGACTTTAGCAAAGCTTTTGATACAGTATTCTTGCCATCAAGTTAAAGAAGTATGGATTGGATGAATGGACTATAAGGTGAATAGAAAGCTGGCTGGATCGTCGGGCTCAACGGGTAGTGATCAATGGCTCCATGTCTAGTTGGTAGCTGGTATCAAGCAGAGTGCCCCAGGGGTGAGCCCTGGGCCTGGTTTCATTCAACATCTTCATTAATGGTCTTGATGATGGGATGGACTGCACCCTCAGCAAGTTCATAGATGACACTAAGCTGTGGGGAGAGGTAGATATGCTGGAGGGTAGGGATAGGGTCCAGAGTGACCTAGATAAATTGGAGGATTGGGCCAAAAGAAATCTGATGAAGTTCAACAAGTACAGAGGATATCCTGCACTTAAGATGGAAGAATCCCATGCTCTGCTACAGGCTAGGGACCGACTGGCTAAGCGGCAGTTCTGCAGAAAAGGACCTGAGGATTACAATGGATGAGAAGCTGGATACGAGTCAACAGTGTGCTTTTGTTGCCAAGAAGGCTAACAGTATATTGGGCTGCATTAGTAGGAGCATTGCCATCAGATCTAGAGAAGTGATTATTCTTCTCTACTCGGCACTGATGAGGTCACATCTGGAGTACTGTGTCCAGTTTTGGGCCCTCCACTACAGAAAGAATGTGGACAAATTGGAGATAGTCCAGCGGAAGGCAACGGAAATGATTAGGAGTCTGGGGCACATGACTTATGAGGAGAGGCTGAGGGAACTGGGGTTATTTAATCTGCAGAAGAGAGGAATGAGGGGGGATTTGATAGCATCCTTTAACTACCTGAAGTGGGGATCCAAAGGGGAAGGAGCTAGGCTGTTCTCAGTGGTGGCAGATGACACAACAAGAAGTACTGATCTCAAGTTGCAGTGGGGGAGATCTAGATTGGATATTAGGAAACACTGTTTCACTAGGAGGGTGGTGAAGCACTGGAATGGGTTACCTTGGGAGGTGGTGGAATCTCTATCCTTAGAGATTTTTAAGACCCCACTTGACAAAGCCCTGGCTGGGATGATTTAGTTGGGGTTGGTCCTGCTTTGAGCAGGGGGTTGGACTAGATGACCTCCTGAGGTTTCTTCTAACCTTAATCTTCTATGATTCCATGAAACTGCAAGACATGTTTAGAAAGGCAGAAGTTAGTAACCTGAGATGGAATTTGGCCAGGATTCCAAGGTTAACATCTCCTCCCTTCCAATAAATATAATCAGATCCTTAATGACTATGTGTGTATTAGGACTTCAGACTTACATTTAAACCCATGGATGGCACCACGTAGGACAATTAGCTCAATACAGACTTAGGTAGAAGAGTTCCTCTGAGTTACTACCAGCATCACTTGCTGTAGTACACAGCCTTAGTGGTCTTCCATCCACTAACTCATCTCAGTCATGCTTGGCTTGGGCCATCTAACGGGATCTCAGTAGAAGTTTCCATTACAAAACAGCAGGCTCCAGAGGTTGAGATAAATATCTATGATGATATCCTGGCCTCACTGGACAAAGTTCCCACTGAATTCAGTGGGGCCAGGATATCACCCCGAACCTTTATAGTGCGTGTTATGTCTATCACTCCCATCATGATTCCTGGACAGCAGCGCTCTTTGTCCAATCTTGAAGGACAGCTCTCCCACATGTGACATCTGAACACTGGCATGAAAGGTGGGAGGCCTTGACTTCAGAGAAGATTCCAAAGCTCTTGGAATTGTTTACACTGGAGTCCTCTCCAATAAAGATTCACGTAAAAAAGAGAGAGAACAAAAACAAATTATCCAGAGATGCTGGCTTGCACTTCTCAGTCACTCCCTCTTTGGTAATTAATCATCTTCCCTTTGGCGCCCAACAGTCCAAATATGTTGCATTCCTCATTTGTTATTATTATTAGAAAAGAGCTTGCTTTTTTGCATACCACTGTCAGAGTTCAAAGTGCCTTTGTGCTGAGGTGAGTGTGAGGGATGCATGTTTCATTTATCAGAAGATTTTGAAAAAATTTCTATTATGGGCTAGATTCTCCATCCCACCCAGCCCCTTCTCAGACAGAGTGGAGGGGGCAGCTGCAGCAAGCCAACTGCAGCTGCCTGATCCCATGTTACCACTTCAGTGGCACTAAGTGGAGTTAGCAGACCAGAGAATTTGGCTCTATTATCTGTGAATTACATTGTTGGATGGAAGCGTATCTAATTCTTGTAGCATTGAACTCCCTTGTGAATCACTAGAATGTTAGGTAAGGAAGGATCAAAAGGAACGGAATTTTAAACAAGGTGGTGGCTCACTTTTATTGGCTTCCTATTTGTGTGAATGAGATAAATTTTAGGTCCTGTCTACCCTACCAAAAATCATGTTTATAAACATGGTTGTGGCCAGACTGTGTTAGAACAAGTTTTATCCTTTCCTCTTGGGCCAGAAAAAGCATGTTAGAGAACAAAGTTATAACCTGGGCACCTTTCTCCTTAAGGCCTTTTATGCTGCTCTAGCAGTGTGAATAATGTAAAGAGACCTTAGTGTAAATAAGAATCAGTCCCTAGATATATTTCAGGGTTAAATCTTGGTCCTCTAAGGCTCCACAATTTCCATACATTGCCAGCTCTACTGGGAAATGTTTGTAAAAACCATCAATGTGCAAAGAAATATAGAAGATGAGAGTGTATAGATTTACCTTCCATTATATGGCAACAAAATCGAAGATGAAATTCAATGTTGACCAATGCAAAGTAATATACATTGAAAAACATAATCCTAACTATTCATATACAATTATGGGGTCTAAATTAGCTATTACCACTCACGAAAGAGATCTTGGAGTCATTGTGGATAGTTCCCTGCACTCAATGTGCAGCGGCAGTCAAAAAAGCTAACAAACAGAATGTTAGGAACCATTAAGAAAGGGATAAATAATAAGACAGAAAATACCATAATGGCTCTATCTAAATCCATGGTACACCCACATTATGAATACTGTATTGTCTGCAGATCTGATCTCCCCATCTCAAAAAAAGTTATATTGGAATTGGAAAAGGTACAGAAAAGAACAACAACAATTAGCAGAGGTAACAAAGAGTCCTGTGGCACCTTAAAGACTAACTATAAAGTATAGAAGCATAAGCTTTCATGGGCTAATACCCACTTCGTTGGATGCAAGCAGTGGAAGTGTCCAGGGGCAGCTTCCATATGAGAAGAGATTAATAAGACTGGGATTTTTCAGTTTGGAAAAGAGATGACTAAGGGGGGATATGATAGAGGTCTATAAAATCTTGACTGGTGTGGAGAAAGTAAATAAGGAAGTGTTATTTACTCCTTATAACACAAGAACTACAGAGGTTAACAAATGAAATTAATAGGCAGCAGATTTAAAACAAACAAAAGGAAATATTTCTTCACACAATGCACTGTCAACCTGTGAAACTCTTTGCCAGAGGATGTTGTGAAATCCAAGACTATAATACGGTTAAAAAAAGAACTAGATAAGTTCATGGATGATAGGCCCTCAATGGCTATTAGCCAGGATGGTCAGGGATGGTATCTCTAGCTTCTGTTTGCCAGAAGCTGGGAATGGGCAGTAGTGGATGGATCACTTGATTACGTGTTCTGTTCATTCCCTCTGAAGCATGTGGCATTGGCCACTATTAGAACACAGAATACTGAGGTAGATGGACCATTATTCTGACCCTGTATGGCTGTTTTTATGTTCTTATATAATTTAGATACTAATTGGTTTTCCCTTTTGAAGCAACTGCGAAAAGACTTTAGTAGTTGATTAAACCAACTATCCCATAGACTGGCAGAACTGTAATGATTAACAGAAACTTATTGCCAGGAGACAAAAGAAAAGCCTGATCCAAAGCCCATGGCAAGGGTCTCATTGACTTCAATGTGCCTTGGGTCAGATACCATGTGTGTGTTGAAGCTGATTAGAACTCAGCTCTTGACTCATAGCCTTATGTTCTATCCACTAGATTGCACAGTTTTAGATGTTTGGTGCATAACTAATGTACAGACATAATTGTGTGCATTCTGGCCCTCTCTGAAATGGCTCCAACTTTGATCAGGTTATAGTTTTCCCACATGCTGGTGATTGGCCTGAAATGCCAGTACAAGAGTGAGTTTTCAAAGCTCCCGCTTTAGTGCCAATAACAAAGGCTTTTTTTCTGGCAGTAAAGGTCATTAATTCTATTGCTCCTGATGCATATATGCAGTTTTGATTAGAACTCAGAAAGCTGTATGCACGAGGCCAATAAATTAGCACCTGACTATTGAATTGAACTCATGCAATGCTGCCCTACTCAGGGACAAACTCCTCCTTGATTGGTCATTTACTGTGATTGCTGTTTAAGGGCTGGAGAGCATGTGTGGATATATTTCTATCCTCTGCTCTATAGAATCAGACTTGATCCTGGGTTGGTATATAAAGCAGACTCACCTTGTTAGTCAGTGACACTGGAATGTGTTTTATTTGTGTCTGTCTCTCTCTTTCCATCAGAAAATAGAGCAATTTTTTTTCCAGTTTAAGAGCCAGTGAAGCTGGAGCTGCAGAAAGTGTTGGGAAAAGCTTACTAGAACTTTGCTTATGGTTGAACTGAGATATCTGCCAAATGACATGGGCACCTCAGTCTTGCCCTCTTTTGATGGCTTTACAAGAAGCAATACTCTCTGATGCTGCTGACTGATTTCCTTCTCATCTCAAGTGGTAGAGGCCTGTGGTTTTGGAGCTGAAGGCTATTCCAATAAGTTCTTCATATTCAACTGCCAATACGTTCTTTTTCCCATACCACAGTTTACAATTCTGGTGTTTGTGTGAATATGCAGCCACAAATCATTAGGAAGGCACAATTATGGTCAGAGAAGCTGAAGGTGATTTTGTTACTATGCTCCCTGAACACAGAACACTAATCTCATCTCTGGTACAATTCCCTTAAAATCAAGGGTTTACACCAGGAATTAATTTGGATGAGACTCTCCTCATTATGTTCTCCTAATATTCTCAGATTTATCAACAAGTACAGTAATACCCAGATCTAGACACAGTGTGAAGAATGATCAATGCAGCAATAAACCAGATTGAGTAAAAAGGGTACTTAGGTTTGCATCAAACAGTGTCCTAGTAATGCTGAATTTTTTTGTTCTGCATTAACCAGGGTGAAAGGAGTGACAGAAAATACAGTGAACTGTTTGCCATTTTCATTGACAAATTTTAAGGGAGTATCCAGGGCCCCACAGTCCCTGGTTTCACACTCTGAAAGGCCCCAGGATAACAGCCTACCTGCTAGAACAGAACATCCCATCATCAATCCTGCCTCCTGACAACCTTCATCCAGTTCCGGTGATGCAGGCTGTGTGCTTTGACAAGAGCTGGGAAGCTGAAAAAGTGATCTGTGTACCAGGACACATTCAGATAGTGTTGGGTACTGTTGTTTATTTTGGACTGTAAATAACAATTTGCACTTGTGCTGCATCTTCGACCCAAGGAGCTACAGCAACTTTAGAAATTAAGACTCCTCTGCATGGAATTATCCTAATTTTTCAGATGGAGAAATTGAGGCACAGAAGAGTCAAGGCTAGAACCAGTGTCTCCTGATGCCCAATGCTGTGCTTCAGCTATAAATCCATTCTCCTCTCTCATGTATGCTGTGCTTTATAAAACACATTGTGACGGGGCGGACCGGCCCCGCTCGGGCCAGGGCTGCCCCTGGCCGGACGTTCTAGCAGCGGAAGTCCCGCCCCCGCTGCACTGGGCATGCTCCAAGTGCTCAGGCAGTATAAAGGGAGGGAACACAGCTCAGTCTAGGCCGACGGCCGAAGGAGGAGGACGTGCCTGGGGAGCTCTCCCGAGGGACCAGCCCCAGCCGTATTCGGAGCCAGCGCTGCGGCAGGACCCTGCCTCGGAGTTCGTTGCCAACCACCGCCGACTGGAGGCCATAGACCACGACCAGACTGAGGCCGCGGACCCAGCTACGTGCGGACGACCAGCAACTCCCGAGGGGACCCTGCCTCTGGAACCGACCCCAGGCTATTGAGGGAGTGGTATGACCCACCGGAAAACACTCAGCGTGTTGTGGTGGGATCTCCCCGCTGAGTGGGTGACGCCGGCCGGGGGGCCACGCTGCCCAGGCCGGGGGGCCATCACTGACGCCGGCCGGGGGGCCATGCTGCCCCGGCCGGGGGGCTGTCATTGATTCCGGCCGTTGGGCTGTGCTGCCCCGGCCGGGGGGCCGTCATTGACTCCGGCCACTAGGCCTCACTGCCCCGACTGGGGGCACGAACGCTGACACACATAAAGAGAGAGTCTCTCTTGCCCAAAGCACATATAGTCTAATTCAGGCAAATGCAACATATGGGAGAAGAGTTCAGGGGCACAAATATCACTGGCAAGATATTGAAGGTTTTGCAAAAGCAGTGAGTTTTGAGGAAGGATTTGAATGGAGAAAAGGAGGGGAACTAATGTCTAGGAAATGGGAAGTTTCTTCCAGGTATAGGGATGGCATAAAAAGGTACAAAACTAATGGATTTGCCCACATTTGAAATGCTGCAGCTGTACCATGGTTGTGCTTCTGTAGAGCCAATATCTACGCCAACCGAGGGGTCCTCCCATTGCTGTGGTAGTTAATCCATGTCCCCGAGAGGCGGCAAAAAGGTGAACAGAATAATTCTTCTATCCACCTAGTGCTGTCTACGCAGGGACTTAACTATGTCACACTCCTGAGCAATGTAGCTGGGTCAATCTCATTTTCTAGTATAGACCAGCCCTAAGAATGAAAGAAGGGAACAGAGGGGAAAGCCCGGAAATAGGATTGAATGGGATTTAAGCACATGCTTAAAGTTCTGCATGCGCCTAAATGCTTTGCTGAATCAAGGCCCTAAATAACAGCCGGTGTCTTGCATAGATTTCCTTTTCTGTACACCTCTGTGAGAACTGTATCATGAGATAACAGTGAAAGGACACAGCTCAGCCCCTCCAAGAAACAAAGTGTGAAGACTCTATTACACAGCTGAGGTGCCCTTGTCATTTGGCAGATGTCTCAGTTCAACCATAAGCAAAGTTCTAGTAAGCTTTTCCCAACACTTTCTGCAGCTCCAACTTCACTGGCTCTTAAACTAGAAAAAAAATTGCTCTATTTTCTGATGGAAAGAGAGACGCAGACACAAATAAAACACATTCCAGTGTCACTGACTAACAAGGTGAGTCTGCTTTATATACTCAGGCCTATGAGCTACATACACTAATCCAAAGGCTAAAATAATTCCTAAGAGATTGTGCAGCTATTCTTGTGTATACAACATTCTCCAGAACCATTCCTGTAAACTCAATCCGCTGCAACAAATCAAGGTAATCTTGTGATCCCCCCAAAACAATTGAGATTTTTTTCTGTTTACTTGCCTGGCTTTGTAGATACTTAGCTCTGAGTTAAAGGAGATTTAACTCAAACCTGCTAACCTATTAAGCTTGATAACTTTTGGAAAATTTTGAGCCAGCTCAAGAAATGTCAGACCTCCCTCCAGATATCAATGGGAAATGCACATGTAGGTCAAAGGGATGATCTGGCCCTTGCTCCCAAACCAGCTACAGAAACTGTAGGGGCAGTAGGTACACTACTGGGGAAGAATGGTTACTGCACAAGTGGCTGCATTTTAGTGGTGTATACTTGATACAAAGTAGGCCAAATTCAGATTTGGTGGTAAGTGGGGGGAACTCCATGGAAGCCAATGGAATTCTGTCAGTGTCCGTGATGAACTGGCTCAGGAGTTTTAAATCCCTCTGGAACCTTTCTGGTTTGGCTTGCTTTGTTCAAGATGAGGAAAGCTTGTGTCCATACTGTGAATAAAGAAGGTAAGAAAGCAAGATTCTGTTTCACTTGTTTCTCTCCCAACAGGAAAATCATCCTGCTGCAAAGTCACAGCTTTTCATTTGCACAGTTAGGACAGCATATAGCTACTATGATGATGGATAGTTGGCTAGGAAAACCAGTTCTAGAAGAGCACGATGAAGCAACACACAAATTCTCATTGTGTCACTTATCAGATTGACAGGCAAACTTCAAAGACAAGGATCTGTGGGTTTTGTGACTTAGCAGCACCCATTTGTCTTACCTGAGAACAGGTGTGTCTTTGTTCACAGTACTTGCTTGTTGCTGACTTTTATCTCTTTCTTGGGAACTAGTTCCCTGCTCTGCACCTTGCATTCATTACATTGCATAAAAAGCTAGGTGTGTTATGAGTGGCTTTCACCTTCCTCTGAAACATAAAGCAATGGGCACTGGAGGTGGCATACTGTACTTAATGGTGTTTCAAATGGTGAGAGCTCTCCCCTCAGTCTCAAGTCTCTTTTGGCATTTTGCATAACATAAAAAAACTGACCACACATACACAGCCATCACAGTCATTAGTGGGGATTAAACCAGAGACCCTTCAGCGCCACCTGCTGTAAAGGAGACCTTGTTGAATGGAAGTTACAGCTTGCAGATGATTTGCTAGGACCTTTCATGGGGGGGGGAGGGGGATGTGAAGCAGGGAGTCTTGCTGCAAATTACATGGAGATGAGGTGCATGAGCAGTACCCAAGCAACATGTTATTCCTGTTACTCATTACTTATTATTTGATCATTTATTGCATCTTAGTATTTGACCCACAACTACATGAAGACAATGTCCCTGCCCCAAAGAGCTCCCAATTGGCAGGCCTCAACCTGCAAACCCTATTTTCCAGGGACAAATAGTTCTCTTGAAGCCAATGAGATGAATGTGTAGCATGAGACCCATCTAGATAAATGGGGTGGGAGAGCAGCAAGAAATGCATGAAGCAAAGTCTTTGTAGAAGTTTGGCACATGTCTTGCAGTCCCAGAAATTGCTTTTGATGCGGTTACAAAATACCATGGGTGTAGAGAAAAAGGGGTGGGTATAATATGTTTTACTGGAGATTCTGATTCTCAGATGAGATGTAAACTGTGTTCTGGGTCATTACATTTTCTGGCCATTAAAGATCTGATGGCCCTTTTCATAAAAATAAGACTGTTAACATTCAGGCCTAAGGCCACAGCCATCAACTCATACAGTTACATTCTACATCACTATATTCTCCTACAGTTTCAGTTGAACCTTCATCTTCACTTCCTTCCCTAAACTGTTGTTTAGAGTTGCTTCAACAGCCACCACGTTCCACCCTGGACATGGCTGCACTTCAAGAGTAAGTAAGGTGATGCTGTACGCTAACTGTAGAATTTGGAAAGTGCTTTGGGATCTTACAGATTGAAAGGTGATATAGAAATTTAAATTATTATTATTGTTGTTTGTATATTGCAGTTCCCTCTATTCAGGTGACTTGTTAAATATGGGGAAAATGGAACAGAGATTTAAGCTCCCCAAATAATTATTAAACTACAGCATGGTTGATAAAATGTTCTTGGGAGAGTTACAGAGCAGTGTCTTTGTTAAAAGTTCATGTTCATCTAGGGTGACAAGATGTCCTGATTTTACAGGGATAGTCCCAATTTTTGAGTGTTTTTCTTATATGGGCTCCTATTACCCCCCACCCGCATACCGATTTTTCACATTTGTTGTCTGGTCACCCTATGTTCATCCCTTTAAAACTTTCCTCTGTATCATACTGAGACCTCCAGGGAAATAGAGCTGACCAATAGCTCTCGTTAGCATCTGAATTATGTGTGGCAAAGCAGTATTATCACCTTTCCCTGAGCTACATTACAGAGTCCAGGATTTGCCCCAAAGGCCTGGAGGTATGAGAAGAATGCACTGCAGCTGAACACAAGGACCTTTGGTTAATACCAAATTTGTTCTTCCTCCAGGCAGCTCTGGTAAGTTTAATAGCTATGATACTGAGCAGTGTCTATTTGACAGTGGGGAGCTAGAAATTACAAGCAATTAACCATCTTTAAACCTTTTTGATCGCTGATGTTAATCATCTTATATTAAAATGTTCATACTGTGAACATCTGAACTGTTGAACTCCTATGTTATGAATTAACTGGGGATTGCGGAGTTCCTAAAACTGAACATTTCACAGTTACAATAGGTACAGCACATAAATTGTAATCTGGTGCCCACGAGTACTTTCACCTTGTCAGCCAAACCACTGCAAAGCAACTTCAAATGCACTGAAGGCATCCGAATGTGAATGGACATTCATTTGTTATTCAGCAACATCATTTCAGCAGCATCATTGTCATTATGTGACTTTTTTTTACACTGGGAAAGATGGTTTGTATAATTGCTTGTTTGGAAGATTGGTGTTTGTAAAATCTTAAACTGTATTAGGCACAAAGGGGGTGTTAAGATTTTTGCACTGATCTGGCTAATGTTTAAATGTCCTGCTGCCCTCTCCTGGACTGAAAGAGAACAGCTTGACTGATATTGGTTAGTCTAGAGCAGCAGTTCTTAAAGTGAGGAATACCTCACCCTCCCTGATTTGAGATAACAAGCTGGTTCAGGCTGATTGGACTAACCTTGTTACCTCCTCAGGGCCGGCGACAGAAATTTTGGGGCCCCCTACTCTGATCGTTTGCCCCCCCCTCCAGCCCAGCCGGCGCTTCCCCCCCCCCCAGCTGACAGCTGCTGCCCCCCCCAGCCCAGGCGGCGCTTCCCAGTCCCCCCCCCCAGCTGACAGCGGCTGGGGGGAGCCCCCCCAGCCCAGCCGGCGCTCCCCCCCCTTGGCTGCCCCCCAGCCACGCCGATGAATGAACCTCCCGAGGCAGGGGTGAACTCACCGCAGAGCCCACCCGCCTGCCCAAAGCCCCCCCCGGAGTCACCACCCCCCGAGTGGGGCCGGGCCCCCTGCCCTGCCCCCTTACCTTGGCGAGGCCGGCTCCCCTTGACCCCTTTTCGGCACCTCCACTCCACTCCGCCACTGTTAGTGCCGCACACCACCAGGGCGGCGCGGCCGGGTGCGCTTCCCCGGGCCCCCGCTGTGGTTGGAGTCTGCTGGCCTGTCAGCCGTGCAGTGCGGGCGCTTGCCATGCTTGTCTGCAGCGCTGGGGTGGCCGGCGGCGCCCGCACGGGATTGCACATAGTCAGCCGCGGCCACGGGGCGCAGGCACCGCACCTCTGCAGAGGTCCAAGCATCGGGGGACCCCCTTAAGTCCGGGGGCCGGTACAGTTGTCCCCCTTGTCCCCCCATCACCGGCCCTATACCTCCTACCTGGTTCTTGCCTACTTATCTATACCTGCCCCTGGACACTTCCTCTGCTTGCATCCAACGAAGTGGGTATTAGCCCACGAAAGCTTATGCTTCAATACTTTAGTTAGTCTTTAAGGTGCCACAGGACTCTTTGTTACCTCTGCTATTCCAGACTAACATGGCTACCTCTCTGATTTCAGACCTAGACTCTCTCTCATTTGACTGGGTTTTGAAACCCACATCCCTTGCCTAGCGAGTGCTACATAGTTGAGGGTGAGTCCTTCCATTATAAAAGGCCAAGTAGTTCTACTGTCCTTGATTCACATAATCAGGATAACAACACTTTATTCTTCCTGCCCCAATAACAGAGACTGGGGATCCCACAGCAGCCAAAGTAACCATTTTGGCAAGCAGTCCCCTGATGCTAGGCGGAGTGGGTGTGCCTGTTCAAATGAGATCAGTCCCTGAAGTCCTTTTCCACAACTCACCACAACACACCACCAGATGTCAGGGTAGAGCTCGTCCTGACTTTGCTTACATCAACATCCTAAATTGGCATTTCGTTGAATATATCCAGAGATTCACCAGTTAATTTGGCAACCAAAGTCTGGATTTTCTTGTCATCAGGAATCTGCTGACTCAGTCTGGCTGTTTTTATGGTGAGGCCAGCACACAGTGGTGTGTGGAAAGGATTAATAGGGCACTGACCCCAGCCGGCAGTGGGGGGGAATGATGGCTCAGAAGGGGTTAATGGGGTGGAGGCTCCAGTAGGCAGTGGGATTGGTGGTGGTGTGGATGGGGTTAATGGGGTGGTGGCCCTAGCTGACAATGGGGGTGAGGAAAGGTTAATGGGCAGTGACCCTGACAGCAGTGGCGTGGAAGGGGTTAATGGGACGGATGCCCCAGCAGGCAGGTGGAAGCAGGCAATGGGGGTGACGTCACAGAAGGGATCAATGGAGCGTTGGCCCTGGCCGGCCGTGTGGGGTGCAGGGCTTAATAGAGGGCGAGCTACGTCTCCCGCGCTCAGTGCCCGGATGTTGAACCTCACTTGCTCGAAGACCGGCGGGTAATCGTGCCTGACTTGGCTCCCTAGTGGGAACCAGGATGGTACCGCGAGAGCATCTCTTCTCGCGGTGCTTGAGTAGCGCGCGGTTTTGGTGGCGGGGGTGGGTCTCGCGGTACTCGTAGCTCTCGCGGCGCGTGGTAGGAAGCTGGGCGCGGGAGTTTGTGTGAGGGGAGGGGAGGGGCGCCGGGAGCTTTCGCGCCAGCCAGCCATGCCGGCCCGCAACACCCCGAGCAGCGGCGGTGAGCGGCGGTCTCCTCCCGGGCCCGCGGGTTCGGAGGAGGCGGGTCGGAGCGGGACGGGGGCGGCGGGAGGGGAGCGTTGTGTGTGGCGGGGTCTGGAGGGAAGGGGTGACGGCGGAGGGGGGCAGTGCCGGGGGCTGGAGGAGGACACGAGGGCACATGGGTTGAGGGCGCCCGTCCCGTGTGAAGTGTTGAGAGGAGCGAGGGAGGCGGGTGCATGTGGCAGAGGGTTCGGAGGTGGGGAATGGGGCTGCAGGTGCAGGAGGTTGGACTCCGAGGGACCGGAATGGCTGCAGAGGGTCTGGCTGGGGTTGATGGTGATAATTGCAGTCGTTAGGGGGACACCTTCTCCACAATGTACCCCAACATCTCATGTACAGGGTCAGGGAATTGCCGTTCAGCCCCAATGAGAACAAGCCTGAGACTCTTGTGCCCGTTTGTCTGGCACATGCCAGCTGATTGCTGAGCCAGCGATGCTTATTGCTGCTAATGTGGAATTGTGCAGAAAGCAGCATCTGCTGCTGTCCTCCCGGCAGGCAGGCTGGCGCCGTTTGGCTTATTTCTGGTATTCATGGCATTGTAGGGCACCTGGGGACAGAGATGGGTGAACAAGCAGAAGCAGCCGTGATTACACCATCCATGCTGGAAGAGGAGGAGCAGCTGGAGGCAGCAGGGATGGAGAAGGAGAGGCAAATGCTGGAAAAGGTAAATTGGAGATTGTAATCAAAGTTAAAATATTTCTGCCTATCTGTCACCAGCAAAGCCAAAAATTATGTATTACTTTTTGCCTGTGGGTGCAGATTTGTTGTTTGCTTAACTGAATCATTACATACTTGGACTTGATTTGTTGGCACTTGTAAAGTTAAGATAGGCATGCTCTTAATTATGAGCTTATAATTAATTATAACTCTACAGCTATGCTTTCCAGAGTGGAAATGATTCAGCAGTGCACTTCAAGTGAAATAAGCTTCTCAGAAGCTGAGAGTTTGTAATACCGGTATTTTGTTATGGTCAAAGGACAGCATTATTAACATTTTTTTAGTTTATCATGGATGGAGTTTTAAGGGAACACTCATCTTACAATTTTGTTTTTTTTAAACTAACAAATTTATTTAACAATGTTACTAATAACGCAAGTTTAATTTGAACTTTAAATCCAATGTAGCTGTCACCATCTTATCTGTGGCATTTATTGGGCCCATAACTACTGAATGTTACACTTTAAAAAATGATTTGGAAAAGGGAAGTAGCTTTATAGTGAATTGGTAGGCAGTTCACAACAGTTTGTGAATCACCCATTTAATCTTTTAGTCATCTATTATTTGTGTACACTTTTTAAAGCAGCAGGGGAGAATAAACTTTTTGAAATGGAAACATGATCATAGTGTCACAAAAATGGGCTGGACTAGTACCTGAAACTACTTTTAAATGATTTTTCATTGACTGCATTTCATCCTTTAAGCTCAAGTATTTTAAACTGCTATGGCTAGAAACTAGTATTTTATACATCCAGTAATTATAGCCTCTGGTGAATAATAACCATAACTAGAAATTTAATATTATGGTAATCAGCATTCATCTCTAAATGTAGCAGTTTCTGAGAATGTCTATAAAAATTATGTCTAGTATCAGGGGTAGCCATGTTAGTCTGGATCTGCAAAAGCAGTCTTGGAGCACCTTATAGACTAACAGATCTTAGGGATCGTGTGCTAAGGACCCACTTCATCAGATGAATGTTGTGGAAATCTCCAGAGGCAAGTATAAATATACAGGCAAGAAAGCAAGGTAAATTCAGTCGTGGGTGGAGAGGCCCACCACCTTGAATTTACCTTGCTTTCTTGTCCACAACATTCGTCTGATGAAGTGGGTCTTAGCCCAGGAAAGCTCATGATCCCTAAGATCTGTTAGTTTATAAGGTGCTACAGGACTTTGTCACTTTTATAAAAAATATTTTACACTTAAAGTGGGGGTGAAATGAGATGATCAGAATGATGTGATTATTTTCTTTTTGAGAAAGAGACAAGATGGGTGAAGTCATACTTTTTTGTGACCAGTTCCTGTAGTGAGAGAAAAAGTTTCAAGCTTACAACAGCCATTCTTCAGGTTTAGGAAACTACTTGGAGTGTCACTGTTAAATATAAAATGGAACAGATTGTTTAGCATAAGTGGTTTAATACATATTTCAAGGGACCATTCAAGGTGAAGTGGCTCCTTAACACTCCTTCAGTTCTGAAAGAATGGGAGGAAAGAAAAGGCATATTGGTGTGTGTGTGGGGGGGGGGGTGTGTCATTAGCAGGTTATAGATTGTTGTAATAAACTATAAATCCAGTGTGTCTATCCCCTTTTCCAAGGGTACTCAACTCCTCTAAGTGTTTCTCGATCTGGGGCTTGTAGGCCCGAGGGTGGTCATGGGATGGGTTTAGGCCGGTTGCAAATGCATGGCTGGCATTAGGAGGTGGCAAGTAGAGCAGTTGATTAGGGCCCCCTGCAAAGCCATGTTGCATACTTCAGCCCGAGGTGGCAGGGCTTGGGCTTCAGCTTCAGACAAGGCTTACAGATGAAGACAGGATCAGTATCACAGTGAAATGCAAGTATAATACTTATATTCCAATGAATTTATTTTATAATTTATATGGTAGAAATGAGAAAGTAAGCAATTTTTCAGTGCTAGTCTGCTGTGACACTTCTGTATTTTTATGTCTAATTTTGTAAGCAACAGGGTGGATTTGACTAGTCAGGCAGACTTGATTTAATCATGGTTTTCTACATAAAAGTACATTCCTGTTAGTTGTTATAACCTTAATACATACTCTTCACAACTCAGATGTAGATTTCAATTTTAGAAGTTACACACTTGTGACAAGGTGGCTCCTCGGCTCCCCTGACTTAAGTCCTTTCGGGGTCCTGGCGCGGCACTGGCGCCCTCACCAGGCTGCACCAGACCCGGTTTTCCCGCTGCTCCTTAGCAGCCCACCCTCTTTCTTTCTCTCTCTCTCTCTGGGTCAGGCTCCTGCAGGCTAGGAAAGCTAGGTTCTCCCTGGGAGGGACCCTTTGTTCTCCTCCCCTGCTTGCCATCAGCCTCTCCATCCCTGCTTCCTCCAACTCACTCCTCAAACTCCCCTGCTTCCACCAAACTCACTCCTCTAACTCCTACTGCCTCCAAGCTCCCACACCCCTCTCTGGGGAGGAGTCTCTTTAAAGGGCTCTGACAGCCTCCTTAACTGGCCTCAGCTGGCCCTGCTTCTGGCTGTGGCAGCCTTGCTCAGCTGGACCCAATTTCCCTGTGGCAACCCTTCTACTTACAGGCCTTTCTGGCAGCTGTCTGCCCTGGGTCTACCTCACACTATACATTTTTAAACAGCGATTTATTTTGGAAACTTTTCGAATTAGATTTACAGCTATATCAGAAAATGACCTATTATTTGGTTTATTTCATTTATCAAAGGTAATCGAAGCAGATATTTATGAAGTCATTGCGAGGTGAAATATCTCCAGTTGAACAGATTAATCATTAATATTTGGAAGATTTTCTTGCCATGCTGTATTAGGAGGAGAACATTACCAGACAGACATTTAAATTTATTTAACTAAAATGACAATGTTAAGTATTCTGGATTTATTTTCTTCAACAGCAAACATATACTATTTTATTAAAATAGATATTTTGTTCTCCTGCTTCGATTACCTTTCACCCCCACTTCAAGTGTAACAATTTTTATAATCAGAGAGGTAGCCGTGTTAGTCTGGAATAGCAGAGGTAACAAAGTCCTGTGGCACCTTAAAGACTAACTATAAAGTTTTGAAGCATAAGCTTTCGTGGGCTAATACCCACTTCGTCGGATGCAAGCAGTGGAAGTGTCCAGAGGCAGGTATAGAAAAGTAGGCAAGAACCAGGTAGGAGATGGTAAGGTTAGTCCAATTAGGCTGAACCAGCTTGTGATCTCCAATCAGGGAGGGTGGGTTATTCTTCTAGCAGTTGAATGGGGGGGGGGTGAACATGGAGAGAGGAAAAGCTATTTTTGTAATTAGCAACCCACCCTCCCTGATTGGAGATAACAAGCTGGTTCAGCCTAATTGGACTAACCTTGTGATGTGGTGGTTTTGTCTTTTTATCATTTTTCTATGAGTGTTTGTTTGAGAGCATAGTGATTATCTGGTTTTAGCTACATAGTTGTTGTTGGGACATTAGTGCACTGGATGAAGTATATTGTATGTTGTGATGGACATATAGGATTTATGGCTCTTAAAAGATGTGTTGTGGGAAATTATAGCAGCAGAGATCTCTATACAGGTTTTGTCTGTTGTTCTGGCAGGGTCCAGTTCCTCTTTGAGTTGATGTCCTGATCTGAGGGGAGCTTGCTTCTGATGATGAGCTTGGAGGGGCTGGGGTTTGTTTAAAGGCCACAAGAGGAGGTTCAGGAAAGTTTTCTTTCAGGATATGGTCCTCATCAAGTATGGGTTGTAATTGTTTAATGATACCCCATATGGGGTTCCATTGTGGAACTAGGGGTGTGTTGTTGGAGGGAGTTTAATTTCTGTATTGTAGTAGGTTCTCTTGTGGGTATAACAGTGGCCCATTCCATGATGTAATCTACTTCTCTGTTGGAGTGTCCTTGTTTGATGATAGTGGTTTTGAATGTAAGGCTGTGGTTCTTAAGCTATTGTACTTGTGGCCCCTTTCACATAGCAAGCCTCTGAGTGCAACAACCCCCCTCTTATAAATTAAAAACACTTTCTATATATCTAGCACCATTATAAATGCTGGCAGCAAAGTGGGGTTTCGGGTGTAGACTGACAGCTTGTGACTTCCTCCATGTAATAACCTCACCAATGTGTCAGGGTCCCAACCCCCAGTTTGAGAGCCCCTGCGTTAAGGTGTATATCCCAGGCATTCTTGTCAGAGCATATTCTGTGGAATCTGAGTGCCTGGCTGTAGATAAGTGGTTTTTTGTTTTGTTTGTGTGTGTGTGTGTGTGTGTGTGTTTGGGATGGTTACTGCATCTGTGAAGGGAGGTGGGGTGATTTATGGGTTTCTTGTACATAGCTGTCTGTAGGATTCCATTGCTGAAGCTGGCCATGGTATCCAGGAAGTTGATGATAGTGGGGGAAGTTCTCTAGATTTTAAATGGATGGGTGGTGGTAGGGTGATATGGTAGAAATCTGAAAGAGTTTAGGTCATCTCTTCCAGAGAATGAAAATATTGATGTACCTCAGGTATATAATTGGGTTTGTGGTGCATATGTCCAGTAATTCTTTCTCTGGGTGTCCAGGGAAGAGGTTGGCATTCTAGGGAGCCAGCCTAGTACCCATGGCTGTTCCCATGGTTTGGACAAAGTGCTTAAATATAAAATTGTTATGGGTCAGTATGAAATGGATGAGTTTGGTGATGATTGGGGTAGATATCTGATTGTTGCTCATTGTCTTGGGGTATGTCTATACATACAGCGTTGCTGGGGTGGAGCTGTACCAGTATGTTGCACCCCTGCAATGCATCTGGTGAAAACCACCTCTGCAAGTGGCATAGACCATGTGATGATGTGCTATGCGCATGAACACTTGGTGTAATTTACCTTGCAGATTGGGGTAGAATATTCACATCCCTGAGTGATATAAATTTTGCAGACATAGGCTGCAGTGTAGATATAGTCTTGTAGATGTTTGAGGAAGACAGTGATGCTGTCTTTGGGAGGGATGTTGGTGTATGGAGAGGTGACATCCATGGTGGCATGGTTCTGAGGGAGATTTTTAATGTTGCAGAGTTTCTGGAGTTAAAGCAAAAATTAAATCTCTAACTATAGTCTTGTATTTCCTAACTTCTTACAATCTTCCGTATTGAATTCTCCCTTCTTTTTCACATTGTGTTTGAATGTGATCTTATGTTCAGCTTCATGGAAATTTTTATGTATACCAGTGCCCAGTCAGTTCAAATTCAGTGAATACTAGAACTTTACCAATATTTTACTTTATCTTACAGTTTATGCAAACTTTGAAATTGGAAATATCCAGGGCCTAACACATCTGGCATCCTTTCTGATACCACTTTCAATTACCACAGTGGTGGTTAGGTGCAAAGACTCTGAGAGCATGCATATATTTACAAAATTTTTGGTAATGAGTCTGAAGAAACAATATGCCAGTTTTGCTCATTAACTTTTTTTTATTGTGTAAGCATTTTGCAAAAATTAGCAAAGCGCGCACATTCATTGACAAGGATTCAGTCTATGACAGGTTGACATTTTAAATTCAAATTTGCTTTATCTGACCAGCACTTCAATATAAATCAAATTTCTTAACTTATAAAAACAGAGATCTTTTGCTCTGATAACTCAAATAACTGAATGGATTTTCTTCAAATTCTCAAGTTAGAAAAGAGAAACTTCTGCTATGGAGTAATAATGAGATTTCAGTCCAAAGAGTAACAGTGAGAAAGGGACTTACTTACAGTGAAAGTACCTTCCCAACCATTATTATAATATTGCTAGAATGTAATAAGACTGATTTATTTTTAGAAGCCCTCTACAGTTCTTCTGAATCTACAAAGTTTCTTTTTAGTATTGGAAACACTTTATTTTCCTGTATGCCTTCCTCCTTCTCCTTTCAGCTCCAGTATCTTTCAGGCAGGGGAGGACCATTAGCAGCATGGGGTCCTGCTAGAACCTACATGTTCAAGAAGGCCTCATTTTTCTTCTTGTCACTACTTTGCACTCCCTGTTAGGTGATTTGTACAGCAGTTCAACAGAGGAGCCACTTTTCTACTGTGTGTGCTGGAAGCAAAATACTGCTTTGCAAAATCGAGAATACAAAGTCTGATGAGAAGAATAGGGGAAACATTCTGCAATAAGGAACCTGATTGAAAAATCCTGCTGGGCGGGAGGGAAACTGAATAGATGGTCAAAATGAGTCTATTCTGGACAAACTGAGTGAGTGAAAGGTTTTAAATGCTGCCTGGCATTTAAAAGGCAGCTTTTGTCGATAACACAGTGAATGCATACACACTGCTATGCAACTTTTGGCAGCAAAAATGTTCAGCTTTAGTGACAAAATAATACCACCCTGACAAGAGACGCAAGGCTTTTGGGGTAACGTGGTGTGTTTTTTGTTGGGTTTTTTTTTGTAAAGTGCCACTGTAGACACCACGCTTGATTTTATCACTTTAATTGGCCTCAGGAAGGTGTCCCACAATGCCCACCCTGCTTTGAACTCCACTGCCCTGCAGCTAGGTGAACAACCCCTCCCACTTAGAAGCCCCAGAAACTTTCCTGTTGGCTCGGCATGGAGAGGTTTCATCATGTCTTCTCAGGTGACCATGGCAGGTTATCACAGCAAACAGTCTCCCTCTTGGACCACTGTGGAGTGCTGGAGCTTCTCAGTATATTGGAGAGGAGGCTGTGCAGTCCCAGCTGCACTTGAACCGTAGGAATTTTGGTACCTATGGGCACATTTCTCAAGGCTTGTGTGAAAAGGGTTATGATCGGGACACGCTGCAGTGCAGAGTGAAGACAAAGGATCTGAAGCAGGTGTTTCAAAAGGCGAGGGAGGCAAACCATCACTCCGGTCCTGCACCTAAGATCTGCCAGTCCTACAAGGAGCTGGACAGTATCCCCGGTGGCAACTCCGCCACCAAGAGCCCCCTGGATACTTTGTCAGGCCTGGAGGTGGAAAGAAGACCTAATCTGGAGGTCCAAGTCATTGATGAAGAGGTGGAGTTAGATGACAATGGAGCTCCTGGCGGGGTCATCTGGTGGGGTAGGCAGCCAGGAATTCTTCAGCACTGTGGAGATGTCTAGCCACTCTCAGCAGTTGCTCTCTGTTGAGCAAGAAACATAAGAGGAGACACCTGGTAAGTGACTGTGGTTTGTGTAGTGCAGAGGTGGGTTCAGGGTATAGAAATGTACAAGGCTAGCTATGTTTCTGTGTGCTGGAGGTTCCCCTGTACAGCTAATCAGTACAGCAGAACAGGGTACTGATGCATGCTGTGATCTGACTGGAATCCTTCAGAGAGATCTTCAGGAATTTTCCTGGAGGTATTCAGCAATCCTCTGCTGAAGGTTCCTTGGCAGAGCTGCTTTGTTCTTTTCCCCCCATTGTAGGAAACCTTTCCGTGCCATTTGGCAATCACTTGTGTGTGGACCAACGCAACACAGGCAAGCAGCATAGGGACCAGGGCTGAAGCGAAAAGTGTGTAGTAGATGTGCCCTTGTTTCCCTGTTTATCCTCAGAAGTGAGATGTTACAATGAACCCCACCTGTGCAAAAGTGTGGGAGAATTTTAGAATTTTTTCCCTATTCAGCTGCTACACAACCCTTGCAGAATGCTCTTTTTCCCCACGTAGAGCGCCTCCCCAGCCAACACTCACCATGCTTTGGATGCTTGCCAAGATGTGTGCTTACCAAGGGTCAATGAGAAAGTGATTGTTACCACAGGTGTATTGTACTGAAATGTTTCAATGCTGCATGTGAATTTAACAATCCTGCTTCTGTGCATTGTTCCTTGTGCTTCGGCAGATGCCGTGAGGAACACCCCATGCACACTGTCCAAGCATCTCCACCAGCTAAGAAAGTGCCCAAGATGGAGCAAGTTAGACCAGTTCCAGGAGGTAATGCACTTCTGCAGTGCAGAGAAAAGGGAACACCAGGAGTGGAGGGAAACCGAAAGGCAGGACAGAAAAGCAAATCAGGAGTTTAAGGATGCTACTGAGCAGATGATTAAAGTAATGGATGAGCAAACACAGATACTGAAGTCCTTAATAAGGCTGCAGACTGAGAAGATCTGTGCCCGCTCTCCTCTGCAGCACATTCAGAACTCTTTTCTGTGCCCCTGCCCCCCTCAACTCTGCTCACACATTCCTTTCCACTTGCTGGGAATACTCAATTTTCCCTTCACTGCACCCCCTTGGACAACTTTCAAAATAACTGGACCTACACACAGCTCTGAAAGTCTGCCCTTTCCTAGTAACTCCTTACCTGCCAAGTGTCTGTTTCTTGTGCAATAAAAGCAAAGTTTGTTGAATAACTCCATCTTTATTTATTTCCTACAAATTCAGATAGCGGGCACTACCAATACATACATAGGCAGTTTAATCATTTGTTTACTGGAATGTAAGGCCCCAAATTTCACCATTGGTTCCTAGGAAAACTATATCTAATCATAGAGCTATACATTACTGGTTCTAAATTTCAAAATGTTGCCTTAAAGCCTCCATGATTCGAATTGCCCCCTCTGATCGTCATCGTATCTGGTTACTCAAAATCATCAGCCAAGAGATCTACCTCCACATTCCACCATGAGCAAACTTTTCGCCTTAGGTTCACAGAGATTATGTAACGTGGGGATGACCATGGGAATATTATCCTCATTGAGGTCTAACCTGCCATAAAGGCATCCTCAACATGCCTTTAATCTGTCAAAGGCACATTCTACTGTCATCCAGCACCTACTCAGCCTCCTGTTGAGCCGCTCCTTACTGCTGTCTAGGTTTCCTGTGTAAGATTTCATGAACCATTGCTGTAAGGGATGTGCTGGGTCTAACAGGATCACTACAGTGGAGGAAGTTGAAATGTCGTAATCTTCTGGTCTGGAAAGAAAGTCTCTGCTTGAAACTTTTAATACAGGCCAGTGTTCCTGAAGATGTGTGCATCATGCACCTTCCTAGACCACCCCGCGCTGATGTCGGTGAAATGCCCCTGATGATCTACATGCGACTGTAGCACCATGGAGAGGTACCCCTTCCTATTGATGTACTCCGTCACTTTGTCTGATGCCAAAGTTGGAATGTGTGCACTATCTATCTACCCTCCACAGTTAGGGAAACCCATTTCTGCAAAGCCATCTGCTGTTTGACGCACATTTCCCAGAGTCACGGTCCTTCATAGCAGGATGTGTTTAATTGCCCTGCACATTTGAATTAATGCAGCCCCAACAGTCAACTTCTCGACTCCAAATTGATTCGGAACTGACAGGTAGCAGTCTGGAGTCGCCAACTTCCCACAGAGATCACAATGTGCTTCTCCACCAATGGGGCAGCTCTCATTCTGGTGTCCTACACTGCAGTTCAGGGGCGAGCTCCCCATGCAATTCCAGGAAGGTGGCTTTCCACTTCTGAAAGTAGCCACTGCTCAGCATCCCAGACCTGTATGATCCCACCATTCAATTCTTGTTTCCCTAGCCCAGGGGTGGGGAACCTCCGGCCCGCGAGCCTTATACGGCCCGCCAAAGCCTTCCATCCAGCCCGCGCACGTCCCTGGCCGGCGGCTCACCCGGGCGCTTCCCGGCCCCTTCGCCGAACGCGGAGCCGCGCCCCCCCCCCCCCCCCCCCCCCCGGTGGCCTGGGGTGTCTCCGCACTTGGCGAAGAGGCCGGAAGCGCCTCGGGGAGCCGCTGGCCAGGGACGCGCTGGGGTGGGTGTGCGCTCCGGCCGGTAGGCGGGCGTGGCTCTGCGCTGGGGCTGGCAAGCGCCTGGGGGAGCTGCCAGCCAGGGACGCGCGTGGGCCGCCAGGCGGGGGCGGCTCCCCCAGGCGCTTCCTGGCCCCTTCGCCAAACGCGGAGCCGCCCCCTCCTGGTGGCCCGGGGCGGCTCCGCGCTCGGCGAAGAGGCCGGAAACGCCTCGGGGAGCCGCCGGCCAGGGATGCACAGGGGCGGCTCTGCGCTCCGGCCGGCAGGGGGGCGTGGCTCCACGCTGGGGCTGGCAAGCGCCTGGGGGAGCCGCCGCCCAGGGACGCGCAGGGGCCGCTCAAACCTGGGGGGGGGGGGCCGCTGGCGCTACGGGGAGCCGACAGTCAATGGGGAGGCCGGAGTGGGCGAGGTGTGGGTGCAGGAGGTAAGGAGGCTTGGTGGGGGGAGGCTGGGCTGGGTGGGTCAGGCATGGGGGGCAGGAGGCTGGGTTGGGAGGGGGGAGGAGGTTAGCTTCCATGGGGTGGGCCGGGCCAGGCAGGGGTGGGGGAAGAAAAGCAGTTAGATGGGAGGCTGGGCGGGGGTAAAGCAACATCACCCCCTACACCCAGGCTGATAGCGGGAGCTGACTGGGGCAGGCGGCAGGACCCCGGCTGGCAAGGAGCCAGCGGGGGAAACCTCAAAGCAGTGCAGGGCTAAGCACTCCGCTTGCCACTGCTTTGGAGTTCCCCCCGCTGGCCCCTTGCCAGCTGGGGTCTCAGCTCCCGTTGCCAGCCTGGGCTTCCTCGGGAGGGGGAGGGGGAGCGGCCCGCGGGGGGGGGGAGGGGAGGAGCGGCCTGTGAAGGACATTATAAATGTCCAAATGGCCCTTGGCACAAAAAAGGTTCCCCACCCCTGCCCTAGCCTAAAAGTGACCGTTTACTGTCTGCAGCTGTTCCGTGAATGCTAAAAGCAATCTAAAGTTGCTCCTATCCATATCAGATGCATCTGAAGAAGTGGGGTTTTTTACCCACAAAAGCTTATGTCCAAATAAATCTGTTAATCTTTAAGGTGCCACCGGAATCCTTGTTGTTTTTGTGGATACAGATTAACACGGCTACCTCTCATCATAATAGGGCTTGTTGAGTGTCAACAAACTCTGTAGTGTAGACAAGGCCTTGGTCCTTTCCTTCTATTAGCCTTCCCGGAGTTCCTTGTGACACACCTTGATAGAAGGACTCTATCCATGCTCTGTTAAAAGATCCCCTCAATGGGGGATTGAAACTCACTGTTACTCTTCATTATCTCTGTTTTAGAAGATGAGGTTCTTGTCTTTGTACTGCAGTCTGTGTGACATTATCCAGGTAACAGTTCACCAGTCAAATCATGTTTAAAAAGATTTATTAAGGTGGAGAGAGAATTTTAGAATAGGAGAAACAAGGTTTTCATAACATCTAGGCTTAAAGGTGAAAATTGATAAGGTGTTCTTAGTTTAACAATAAAATTAAAAGAAAACTGTACATCTCTTAATCAGTCCCTTTACCCTGGCACAGCTTCTCTCTCCTATGCTTCAAACCCTCTTTTTCACAGATAGCTTGACTTGTGTGTGGTAATCCATCCATCCAGTTCCTCTCCAAGGCTCATCCTGTCAGGGCAAAGAGTACATTAGCATTTCCACAAAATGTGTGGCCAGGTGCACTGTCTGGAGGAAATGAGTGAATCTGTTTTCTATACGGTGATTATTGCCCTCTCATTCTACTAACATTCTTCCATTTATTTCTGGAAGATTTTTCCATACCTTCCCCTCTCCCTCTCCTCCCCCACTAGAGAGCTTTTCAAAGGTAGTTGCAGAGCTATCCAGGTGAACAACGTTTTTAGATATGGTAATTCACCCTCCTTTCAAATGTTTAGTATTTTGACCTTAGTGCTAAGCTTCATTCCATTTATTTTTGTTTGGGTTTAGAAAAGTAATTCACAAATCTCATGGCTGAGTTTTTAATCCAACTTTACTCTGTATCAAATGCAGATACTACAGCTTCTCTGTTATGCAAGGCACTAAAGATGTTAATTCCAGGTGCATGTGTGACTGACTTGCTCTGCTTGGTAAAGTTAATTTGGGCTCTAGCCACTTGTTTGGCAAGTATAGAGCAGGAATCATTTAGAGGCTGTTTTGTTTCTTGAGTATATGTCTAGAAACGTTATGTTGACGAGCTATCTGAAGGTATCATTAAAATCTAAGAAATTGTACACTGAATATGTGTGGGAGAGGAGTGGTCTATCCAAACCCTCTAAAGATGCATCTTTTGGTGGAGTGTAATGTTCATGCCCATGCAAGGTGGGCTTAAGTGGGTATAAATAGCACTAAAACTGGTGAGGCACAATTTAGGCAAGTAAAAATACACCTGAGGGCAATGGGTATGTATGTATGCAAGTATATACCATACGTGTGTTCTCTGCTCGTCAACCTGTCTTATCTACATTGCTATTTTTAACCACGTAGGGCATGGTTACACTTACAGGATTATAGCGCTTTTGGTTATAGCTGTACCCGTATACAGCAATAGGTATTGCGCTAGAACATGTCCACACTTAGACCCGCCAGCGCTAGAGCATGGCCACATTTGCAGCGCTTCAGGCGGCATTAGGAGCAGCGCATTAGGGCAGGTATCGCACAGAGCACCTCTTCCCAATCTGGTGCAATGCCTTGTGGGAAGGGGGGCATCACTTGCGGCCATTCTGCATCCTGTTCCAACTCCCCTTGATGCTTTGTGTCATATCCCAGCAATCCCTGTTTCCCATCCACCTCAGGCGCCATCTTTCAACGGTTTCAGTAAGGCACACTCCGTCCATTTTCGTGTGCCGTAATGGATCGCGAACTGCTGAGGAGCATGCTGGCGAGTGTCACCAGCACAACTCTCTGCACAGCGGAGTTCATTCTTGACAGGGAAGGTGACAGTGATGGGTCTGAAGACTAGCTCGAGCAGAGGAACGCGTTGGACACTAAACTGATCATCGCTTTAATGGACATGCTCATGACCGTGGAACGCCGCTTCTGGGCATGGGAAACGAGCACTGAATGGTGGGAGCGCATCATCATGCCAAGTGTGGGACGATGAGCAGTGGCTGCAAAACTTTCGCATGAGAAAAGCCACTTTCATGGGACTGTGTGCTGAACTCGCGGCGCAATGACACCAGATTGAGAGCTGTCCTCCCGGTGGAGAAGAGGGTGGCTATAGCAATCTGGAAGCTGGCCACCCCAGAGAGCTACTGATCGGTGGCCAACCACTTTGGGGTGGGAAAGTCGACTGTTGGAGTCGTGTTGTTGCAAGTGTGCAGGGCCATTAATCGCCTCCTGCTATGAAAAATCGTGACTCTTGGTGACGTGCGTGGCTGGCTTTGAACAAAGGGGTTTCCCTAACTGTGGAGGGGCGATCGATGGGACCCATATACCTAATCTGGCGCCCAACCACCTAGCAGACTAGTACATGAACCGAAAGGGGTACTTCTTCATGGTTCTTCAGGCGCTGTTCAGGAAGCTGCAAGAAGGCACTTTTTTTTCCAGACCAGAGGATCCCCGTGGGGGAAGTTGAAATGCCCATTGTGATTCTTGGCGACCCCGCTTTCCCTTTAATGCCCTGGCTCATGAAACCCTACACAGGAAGCCTGGACAGCACCCAGGAAAGGTTCAACTACAGCAGTGGTTCTCAAACTTTTTGTATTGGCGACCCCTTTTGAACACTGAACTTCTGACCGCAACCCCGTCTAGAAATTAAATACACATTTTTGATATTAAATACTGTTAAATACTAAAAGTAAACCCTATTGCTTAAAATGGATTTACCTTTTCTCACTGCTTTTTAAATTAAGACTAAAACACATTTTTACTGAATTAAAAATAAGTGGAAAAGTTATTTTATTTATCCTGCATTTTGCATGGTTTCATTGATTCAGCAGACAAAACTTCATCAAAATGACATTGCAGTTTTTCAATACCGGAGGTGATGATACTGATAAAGCCAAGTTTAATGTAAGACTGGAGATACTTTAGTTTTTTAGTAGTTTTAGTAGTACAACTGGCCATTATTTTCAGCAGAAAGTTTTCACTTGTATGTATGACTGTTAATAAAAGTACCTGTTCAGCTGCAAATGTTGTCTCCTTACCAGGGTCAGTCATAGGCAAAATGGTGCCTGGCCAAACTTGTTTGGCACTCTTTGTTTGGAGGTGGAGCAGTGCCTGGAGTAAAGTTGGGTGTGGAGCTGGGCTGGAGGAGCATGGAGCCAGTAGCCCGCCATAGGGGCTGGATGGGGCCGGCATGGGCCCACCACTGGGGGTTGGAGGTGGGGGTGAGCAGCCTGCTCTGGGGGAGCTGCAGCCTGCCACTGGGGTCAGGATGGAAGCCCGCAGCCCGCCACTGGCACGGGGGTCAGGGTTGCGGCCAGAAGCCTGCCGAGGGGGTGGGGGAGTTCGGGGCTGGAGCCCGCCACCTGCTGGGGTTGGGGAGGGGGCTAGCAGCCCACCGGCAGGGCAGGAGCTGGCAGCCCGCCCCGGGCTTCAGGGCTGGAGCACAGCCTGCCGCCTGCTGGGGTTGGGGACGGGGCTAGCAGCCCACTGGCAGGGCAGGGCAGGGGCTGGAGCACAGCCCGCCGCCCGCTGGGGTTGGGGACGGGGCTAGCAGCCCACTGGCAGTGCAGGTCAGGAGCTGGCAGCCCACCCCGGCTTCGGGGCTGGAGCACAGCCCACCGCTGGTGTCAGGGCTGGAGCCTGCCACCCGATGGGGTTGGGGAGAGGGATGGCAGCTCCAGCCGCGATCCCCTGGCAGCCCCCTGCAGGAGCTGGGTTCCCGGTGCCTGGGCATCGTGGCTGGAGCCGCCGGCACCCGGGGATCAGGCCCACAGCTGGGGTAGGGGCTCGCGACCCCCAGAAAAGTGGCCCGCGACCCCTCAGACCCCCACTTTGAGAACCCCGGAACTACAGGTTGAGCCGCTGTCGAATGATTGTGCGGTGTGCTTTTGGGCATCTCAAAGCGCGGTGGTGCTGTCTTTATAGGAAGCTAGACTTGGCAAAGGGAAGTATTCCCGCTGTTGCTACCCTGCCCCTCGCAACTGCCAGACGCTGTGGCTGGCTCTGGCAGCCCTCCGGGCTTGAGATGAGTTCCTGGCTGCATGTGTCATGTGACTCCGTGCCCTTGGTTGCTGCCGCCTCCTCCTCCTCCGCCTCTCCGTCCTGCTCCTCTCCGTCGTTCTCTTCTTCGGCCTTCTCTTTCCCCCCACTGGTGGGCTGGGAAGAAGTGTCCTGGGTGGTCGATGGAGTGCACGTTGGCTCACCACCAAGTATCGTGTGCAGCTCCTTGTAGAATCTGCAAGTCACAGGGGCTGCCCCAGAGCAGCTGTTTGCTTCGCGGGCTTTGCGATACACAATCCTAAGCTCCTTTACTTTTGCCCGGCACTGCAGAGTGTCCTGGTCATGGGCTCTTTCCATCATGGCCCGTGATATCTGGCCATATGTATTGTAATTCCTGTGGCTAGACCGCAGCTGAGACTGGACAGCCTCTTCCCCCCAACAACTGATGAGGTCCATCACCTCGCTATTGTTCCATGGTGGAGATCGCTTATTGCGAGGAGGCATGGCACGTGGAGTCATGGCCAAGCAAAATGGTTACCTGAGGAGCACTCCACGCCTGACTGGAGCAAACAGGAAGGGGATTTTCAAATTTCCCTGGAAATTTAAGGGGCGGGTCTGACGTGTGGTCACCTGAGGACGCAACAGAAGAGTTTGAAAGTGATGACCAGAGTGGCTCGAACGGGAATTATGGGCCAGGCTGGAGGCTAATTAACACGCAATGGGTGTCCACATTTGCGCCGTAGCGCTTCAGTGGGAGCGCTACAGCCCTTATTCCCCAGGCAGAGGTGGATTACCAGGAGCGCTATAAACTCGGACTTATAGTGCAATTCGTGCCTTGCCAGTGTGGATGGGTAGGGAGTTATAGCGCTCCTGGAAGCTTTATAGCGCTATAAAGTACCAGTGTAACCAAGCCCGTAGTGTCCTGCTGCTTCCCCTCTGAAAGAAAAGTCTTCCTGTTCACGGGTAAAGGGCTGGAGCCCTCTCCCACCAAAAGAAGGATATTGGCAGGAGGGAAAAGCTCTGTCACCCCTCTCTCTCTCCCTCCCCCCACACTCCTGGTGCATTTCCCCCCCACAGGGAAAGCTTTGGCAGGGGGAGGCATCTGGGAAAGGCCCTTGTGATTGTCTGCTGCCAGAGCCCTTCCCTCCTGCATCCCTTGTACCAGAACCTTTCCGTGAGGTGTAACGCAGGCTGCAGTGTCATTGCAGGTGCTTTTTGCTGCAGAATGTAGCTGCATATACATAGTAGTGGCGTGTAGTGTAGATGTAGCCTAAGTGTATAATGATTGGGAGGGAAGGGTTTGTATATGTATAATACAATTGTAGCTATCTTGTTCAAGATGTATAGAATGGTTTTATTCATCAAAAGAGAAAAAGTTGAAATGGCTAATGATCTGCTTTTCTTCTTTGTTTGCAAGGCTCGTATGTCCTGGGACAGAGATTCCAGTGAAATGCGCTACAAGAGGCTTCAACACTTGCTTGAAAAAAGCAACATATATTCAAAATTCTTGCTGACTAAAATGGAACAGCAGCAACTGGAGGTAGATGTGTTCTAAGTTTAAATGACAGAATGTTGATATTTTTTTAATTAAAGAGCACGAAATCCTAGTCTGCACTAGGGAATCTTACAAAAAAAATTCCCTCAGTGGGAGCTTCTGACATCTTTGCCACCTTGCTAGTTAAACCCAGGTAAAAATGCCAGAAACTATGACAGCCCTATCTATTTTACAGCTCCTTCTCAAGGTGGTTTTTTTTTTTTAAACTTCCTTAATATAGTCACAGCCTATGGGTGCCACAGTCCTTTGCATAACATTGATATCATTTTAAAAATAATCTGAAGCCATCCCCCAAGAGTTTATATTCTAAATAAGGTCCGTGATGATAATAAATCAGCAGAATTCTTATTAATGGCATCAATCTGGGGGGATGTGGCGGTGAGGTTTATTTACAACAGTGGTTCTCAAACTATTGTGAACCATGACCCTTTTTTAGCTTTCTTCTTCAGCGCGGAGGACCCTTGTATGTCCGCCAAATTGATTACTTCCGCATTCGGCGGCTATTTTTGGCAGACATGCACTCCCGAAAGCGCTCAGCGTGTCCACCGAAAAGCCGCCGAATGCGGAAGTAATCAATTTGGCGGCTTTTCAGAGGTGCAAGGAGCTCGCGACCCCTCGGGAGGCAGCCAGCGACCCCTCGGGAGGCGGCCACCGACCCCCACTTTGAGAACTGCTGAACAAATTGAGAAGATATTTCAAATCAGAGACATTAAAGAAGATGGGAAACCAGGCACGACAGGATGATGGTGGAGCAAAGATGTAGTGTAGAACAAGGAGCCAGAGGTGAAGTAAGAGTTGTGCAGAATATTGAAGGTTAAGAAATAAGCTTAAACTTGGTACAAAAGGAACGGGGAAGACAGTGAAGGGATTTAAGGGGATAGATGTGGTCAGAAGTGGAAGAGCGAGCATTGATTTTGGTAGACTACAGCGGCTTTTTTCTCCAAATAGTGGAGTCTTCAGTTGTTTTTTTAATTCTGTTGATTAGAACAATCTGCAGTTATTACACCTGTATAAATGCATATTCGGAAAGGTATTTTGCTTAACATGTTCCTATATTAAAACTCCTTGCTTTTATTTATTGCTTCATGTTACATGTATGAAAGATCTGTGAGGATTCTAAGAATTCCTGACTGAAAGCTGAGAGAATTTTAACAGTATTTAAGTTTTAGAAATCCTAGTTTCTTCAATGTAATCAGAAGAGTATTTCCTTTAAATACACTAGTTCAGTTAAATTGTCACTTTGCATTGTTCCAAATACAGCAGATGTGTAAAACTGAAAGTGCAACTGCAAGTTATGTGAACATAGATTGCAGGGAAGGCATTACATTTAAACCATTAGTTTTATGTAAAATATACAGGAAAAAAAAGCAGTACAAAATAATTCTACTTACCCACTGCCAAGCAATTTCAGCTACTTATCAGCTTTCATCTTGGCACCATTTTACAATATACGACTGCAAAACCAAACTAGTCCCCAGCTTACATTAATATGCAGCTGTGTGTACTCAATATCTATTAGTATTTTTTATAATGGATAGATTTATTGCAGCTGTTCAATACAACTAAGAACTTTGTTTTTTAGGAGCAGAAAAGGAAAGAGAAATTAGAAAAAAAGAAAGAAATGTTATTAAAAGCGGCAACGGTAAGATGTCTGCTGTTTTATACAAATTGCTTCTCCGGGATCCGCATGACAAATTCCTTAAAATTGACACAGCAACATGGGTTTCAGAGTAGGTTGTATGTAACCTTTCCTTGATTGGGCAAAGGTTAAAAATTGTGGGGTGTTTTTTTGTTTTTTGTTTTCCTGTGATTGGCTTTACTCTTGAGTGTACATACACTGTCATAAAGCCTTTTCCATGTATGACCATGTCACACAATTTTCCTCTTAAGCAAAGCCATACTTAAACTTTTTTTGAAAAACAGTTTTTAGCTCAAACTTTATTCAAGACTACCTGATGGCATAATTTGGACATATTATGATGAACCTTGCTCTAACATAGCTAGATGCTATTTTTAAAAACATATTTATAGTGTTTGGGAGTAACAATTTTCAAAAATGATGTCAAACAGTTACAAACCACGTAAAAATGTCAGTGCTGATTATATCTTTCTCTTGTCTTACCCAAGAGATATTAGAAAATATTTAAGTTGATAACGCTTTTAAATATTCACTTTCTAGAGTCAGAATCTAACTGATGAAAAAGAGGCAAAATCTGGTAGGTTTATCTATCTTTAGTTATTGCTTTTTCTCTATATTTAAGTACTTTAGTTTTCTTAATTTTTGATGTGGCTTACCTAGTATTTTTTGAGCTTTTAAGAGTTCTGTGCTATTTTCTTATAGCTGTGAAGAAAAAAAGAGGAAGAGAAGATGAAACTTATTACATTTCAGAAGTCATGTCCAAAGAGGTGAGAGTGCATTTTATGTAATTTGCAGCAAATAGAAAAGTATTTTCAATACATTAGCATTCACTTTTGATGTAGCTTCCAGATAATGCTGCCATATGGTACTACAGTATATTTTAAACATATGTAGAATTCATTGATGTGCAATTTTGGAGACCACGAGGGCCGCATGAGGACTAGTGCACTGGCTCGAGGGCCGCACCACTGACACACACACCCTCACTGCCCCGGCTGTGCCCCCACTCCACCCCTTCCATGAGGACTAGTGCACTGGCCCGAGGGCCGCACCACTGACACACACCCTGCCCTTGCTGCCCCGGCTCCGCCCCCACTCCACCCCTTCCAAGAGGTCCCACCCCTGCCCCACCTCCTCCTCTGAGCACGCAGCTCCCCATTCCCTCCTGGAAAGCACTAGGCACCACCAACAGCTGTTTGGCAAACAAAGCAAGAGCAATCTAGGAAGTCCAGACCTAGAAACACACGTGGCCCAGCCAGGCAGCAGAGAAGCCTCCACTTCTGGCCCCTCCGTCCTGCAAACTGCTATGGGGGGGGGGGGGGGGCGTCAGGAAGTTTGGCGGGCCGCAGGGAAGGGCTTTGCGGGCCGCATGTGGCCCCTGGGCCGCATGTTTGAGACCCCTGGACTAAAATGTGATGGTGTGTGATTTCTGCAGCTTATATTATAGTCTTTTTAGCATAATTACACACACCTTTATTAACAAAATGAGGAATTTAAGCAGACTTCCAGAAAGTGTACTAGTTTTTCTTTCCCCAACGTGTTTGCATGTAAAACTTAAACTTTATTTTGTGAACTTTATTTTGTATTCCCAGCTGAGACATCTTGAGCAAGTTACTTAATTTATCTGTGCATGTTCTCTTTATCAGCAAATGAGGATAATACTTGGTTGAGGTTCACTTAAAGCACTTTCAGATCCTGGGAATAAAGGTTCTACAAAAATAAATATTGCTATACTAGTTTTTCAAGTTGCTATAAAAGCATATTTTACACAAGCATTTTCTTTTTATTTCTAGGAAATCTTGTCAGTGGCCAAAAAAAGCAAAGTAGAAAATCAGGTAAATCCTTGCATATTGTTACAATTTAAGTGTACACTGTAAAACCAATTTAAATGTCTTTAATTTCAAAATTCCTCATCATATTTTAGATTGTTTTTACCTCATTTTCTGTCCCCATATTTTAATTGTTGTTTATTACTGAAAACCTACTTTTCTAACTATCTGATATTTGTTAATCTAAGTTGCACATACCATCATGGAATAAGTGATTTTAAAATAAGTATCTGAAAATAGAATTTTCTTGAAATTTTTTTTATTGGATTATGCCTCAAAACATCTTCCTAAAGAGAGAGCAATGAAATGCAGTTTTGCAGCTGCTTGTTCTCTGCATTAAACTGGGAAGAAATGTCTAAAATACATTAGCTCAATTTCTCTCTTCATTCTAATTGATAAAAAACAAATCTGCATCTTTTACATTTATATAGAATAAATACAGTTTTAGGGGAAAAAAGGACTGGGAACCCTATGTAAGATCTATGATTTTTGTCTAACTTGATTTTATTCATGACCAAGTAAGTGGTGGTTTTACTTTGTGGTATATTTTTAAACTTCTTGAATGCCTTGAACTTGAACTTCTTCTTGAATGCCTAGCTACCATAATAGGATTAGGTGTTCTTCTTGAAGTTTTAAAAGTAAGGGGTATGATGGTGCACTGATTTAATATTAAAACGAGAAATACTTGTAGCACCTTAGAGACTTACCAGTTTATTTCAGCATAAGCTTTCGTGGGCTATAGCCCACTTCATCGGATGTATAGAATGGAACAAAGAGAAGTAAGATGCATTTATACACACACAAAGCAAAAAAAACTTGTAAATTACCATACCAATTCTCAGAGAGGTAGCTGTGTTAGTCTGGAATAGCAAAGGTAACAAAGAGTCCTGTGGCACCTTAAAGACTAACTATAAAGTATAGAAGCATAAGCTTTCGTGGGCTAATACCCGTGGGTATTAGCCCATGAAACCATACCAATTCTAAGAGTCTGTTTAATTTGGATAGGCCATTATCAGCAGGAGGAAAAAAACAACCTTTTGTAGTGAAAATTTAGTGGATCTATGTCTAACAGTTGATAAGAATCTGTAAGAGAGACTTAACTAGGAAAATGCATTCAATTAGTATAATGACAAAGCCACTCATAGTCCCTGTTTAACCCTTGGTTGACAGTGTCCAATTTGCAAATTAATTCCAGTTCATCAGCTTCTCATTGGAGTCTGTGTTGGAAGTTTTTCTGTTTTAAAATTGACACCTTTAAGGCTTTAATAGAATGGTCAGGGAGATTGAAGTGTTCTCCTACTGGTTTTTGAATGTTATGATTCCTGATGTCAGGAGGAAACAGTTCCAGGTGAAGTATGCTGTCCTTTGTGTGTCAAGTTTTGACATCCATTCACTTTTATGGACAGCAACTTGGTATTCAACATTATAGTTTTATTTAGTAAATATTATTGCTTTTAAATTGCAGAGTTGAAGGATACATTGCCATTTAGCAGTTGAATGTTTTAAATATTAATTGGCTAGGTGGCACTATCCATGGAAATTTTGTGCTTGAGTTATTGTGTGTGGTCAGCCACACTTTGATTAAATCTGCCTTTATCATTGCAGCTGGATAATGTTTTGCCTAACTAGCAATAATACTGACTTGCAGATTTGCCAGAAGTCTCAGCAGCTTGCTCAGTATGTTAACTAAGCTTCGCAATGTTTGTACTTAAATTCTCTGAACTTCTTTCTGTAGGATGAAAGCTCTTCTAACAAATTGTGTGCAGAAGACCTACAGAAAAATGGAGATTCTAATAGCGTCATTAAAGATAGGTTGTCGCAAGCTGTACGACATAATGCCAAGCACTTCCTTGATCCAGTACGGAAATTTAACGGGCAGCCAATACCTTTTCAACAGCCAAAGCTTTTTTCAGGAGGTGTTATGAGGTGGTACCAAGTTGAAGGCATGGAATGGCTCAGGGTATGAATCTAAGTTTATGTTTATACTTTTTTCAACAGAAGATATTACTCATGTTTCAAAGTCTTCCAGATTAAGTATATTGGGGGAATAGTGTTTCTTTTGAGTTTGGCACAAAAGCTGGCAGAGCTGTATTTTTGTTTGAAGGAAGTCTTGGTCCATGTTAACTTTTGGCCATTCCAGCCCTGGGTGGTTGACTGAACCGTAGAAATTGCATGCATGTTTCTTTAAAAGAATGGCATATGTATGGGGGCATTGCCAAGTAATGTTCTGGTGGAAATTTTGAAAGAAGACCGCTTAAAGCCACTGCACTCCATTTCCCCTGTTACAGCATACTGATATTTCAGGCAGGATGTTCCTTACCTGATTTCGGATGAGCTCTACAAGGGTCAAATTCAGTGCTTCCATTTTTGAGTTGGAATTGCAGTGGCCTGTAAAAGACCTCTAAAACACAAGATTGGGCTTGTGCACTTATTGTTTCTTTATGATGTATAAAAGAAGCATGGATGTTTTTTAAAGTTTTTCTTCTTGATTTTTGCTTTTGAAATATCAGGAGTGTCTAGTCTAGTTTTCCCTGATCTAACTAGAGAATGTCTTGAGGATCTAATATGTGTTGTGAGCTCTTGCAACCTATTTGGAGAGTTGGTATTTTGAATTTTTAACAAAGAGCTTCTTTATATTGGGCATTGGAGTTAAATGTATTAAAAGATGTAAATATTCTGACTAAAAGTCTTTCTTTTTCCTCTTTCAACTGCTCATGGTTACAGGGCTAACAGCACCTGTTCCATGTCTGGTCTCTCTGATTGCAGGTAATAGGCCTCTTGCCCGGGGTGGAATCTTGCACCATTTTCCCACTCTTAGACAGGAAACTGAGTATACCAGCTGCTTCACATCCAGCAGGTCCAGCCCAGCTTCTGTTTCTCCTCCTTATAGGAACTTGTGGCCAATACCATTGACCCAAGAACCTTCTGAAAAGGGTTTTAAAATCCATTAAACTCTTGAATCTTTGTTCCAATTGCTAAATAAAAATAAATAGCCTACATGCACATTCAGTTTCATCTAAATTGTACACTTCACCACATACTGAAAAGGAAAGCCTGACTTAGCAACAAGAACAGAATAGACCCAATTAAGTTTTCTGCAGTCATCACAAGGCATACCTGCACTACAAATTTCTGCTGGCATTATTATGTTGGTCAAGGATGTGAAGAAGTGTGCCAGGAAATGCTCCTACTGTAGCTACAGATACACTGGAAAAATTGCGCTTTTTCATGTTCTAGCTTATTTCTAGGGGTTTGGGAAAAAGTGCAGTTTTGCTGGTATAAGTTGTGTCCACACTAGGAGCATACTTTGTATAGTATACTGGTATGTCTATACTACTAAAGCACTCCTAGTGTAGATGTGGCCATAGTGTCTTTCAGGGTAGACAAAACATACCTTTCTAATGTTTAAAAAACAAACAAAAAACCCCTCCAAGTTTTTTTTTTTTAATATCTTTTCCACTGACTTTTATCCATAAAAGAAGCTTAAAAGATATAAGCACACGTTTTTTCCTCTGATTGTTTTTGGTTCAGTCTTAAAGGTAACAATGTGCTGATTTGTAGAAGGCAGATTGATAAAGGTTAGTTGGCAAAAATATCAGTGTGTAACTATGTAGGGAGATTCCTACTTCTGTACAGAAGCATGACACTACAGTTATGCGGCTGTTTTTTTGCTAGCTACGTCTCTGAATTTGTTTAACTTGTAAAGCATATTTTTTCTTGGAGCAAGTGTTAACTTTTAAAATTTATTTTTATATTCAATACTAAAGTGTCTGAGTATGGAATGCTGTATCTATATTCTGCTTTTATCACTCAAAAATGACCGAACAGAATTTTTACCAAACTGTATAAAAAATTACCTTTTAGTTTAGGAACAAGCATGAAAAATGGTAACAGAAAATTTCCAGCGAAGTTACCGTATCATTTAGGGATAAGCTTTCAGTTTAAGGGCATGCAGATACCTGATGTGTGTCCAAGTTCTTGCATTTTGACAAGGCCAGTTGGTCAGCTAACTGGCCACATGTATGCGTAAATATTTGACTGGCACATGCATACATTGTATTTAAGTTAGGCAAGTAGAAATTTTATTAATTTAACTCTGAAAATATGTGTATGGGAAAAGATTGATAGCAGGAGCCAAATGGTGAATGCAATCATAGGTGTTTCTATTCACCTGGATGTCTAGTGCTTATTAAGCATGTGTTCCTTTCTGTGTATGCAGATGCTTTGGGAAAATGGCATTAATGGCATTTTGGCTGATGAAATGGGACTGGGAAAGACAATCCAATGTATTGCTACAATAGCACTGATGGTAGAGAGAGGAGTCCCTGGACCATTCTTAGTATGTGGTCCCTTGTCTACTCTTCCTAACTGGATGTCCGAGTTCAAGAGATTCACTCCAGAGGTAAAAAGTATTTTATTTTTAGTTTTTAGAAGAGCAAATTATTTCATTCTCAACTGTTTTGGTTTGGAACTTGTTCTATATACCACAGTGGTAGTTCTTAATATGATTACTATAAAATGGGTGGGTTCTTGATTACTACTTATTAATGGAAGTATAAAATCTCCTTTTAGATTCCCATAATGCTGTACCATGGAGCCCAGCAGGAACGTCGTAAATTGGTTCAAAAAATTCACAGGCGAGAAGGTTCACTGCAAATTCATCCTGTGGTCATTACCTCATTTGAAATAGCCATGAGAGACAGAAATGCCTTGCAGGTACACAAGTGCACCTTGACAGGTGGAATGCCTCATTATCCCTAATATAGCTTACAACAGTGCTTTCTACTGCAAACATTCTATCTGCCCAGTAGCAGTGTCACACTGTAACAAGTATAGCCGCTTTTATCAGTTTCCAAATGCAATGCTCCCTCACTGTCTAGAGCAGTGGTCCCCAACCTTTTGATCGCCGCAGACCGGTCAACGCGGACCGGACAATGCTTGCGGCCCGGGGGTGATTTAATTTTTCACTCGTTGCGGCGGACCGTTGCATGTCCGCCGAAAACCCGCAGAATTAAATTGGTCAGCTTATTTTCTTTAATTCGCCGCGCCGGACTGTTGTATGTCCGCCGAAAAGCCGCGGGAAGCCGGACCGGACCGCACCGGAAGGGAATGCGGGAAGCCGCCGGATGCGGAAGCGAAGGCGGCCCGGAGGGGGACGCGGACGCGGCCCGGAGGGGGACGCGGACCGGGGGTTGGGGACCACTGGTCTAGAGCCCTGGATTGGTATATTTAGTAACTTTTTGAAAAAAATAGAATGCATTACCCAAAAAGGGGTTCTGGACAATGATAGGGAAATTACAATAAGAAAGCAAGCATAATCCATTGCCTGCTGCAAACTTGGTCGAAGTGATCTCTCAAGAGATGGATAAAAATTGGTTGTTTAAAGGGAAGGTGATTGTGACAGTTTCCCCCTGGGGTGCTACTGAGCCCTCTTACCTACCAGCCTGGGCTCCCTCTCACTGTGCTGTTGTGATAAGCTGCAGACCTGCTCCCAGTCCTACACTTCATCAGCATTCACACAGATCAGAATACATCCAGCTGCAGTTACATGCAGGCTCTCTGACCAGCCACTGTATGAAGCAACAGTAGAAAGTCTACAGTCAAAGTAATTCTCAGTAAACTAGACACACGGGCACGCGTGCACACAAAATTATACCATCTTGCACTGCACAGGGATTTATACAGTGTAAATTCATAGCGTGTTGTGTGTGTCTCCTCTATCACTCTACCCCATGGAGAGGAATATGCAACAGGCTTTGCCCCCTGAACTACGATTTCCCATGCATTTCACTCAAACTCACTGGTTTAGATCAAGCAAAACAAGTGTATTCCTTAAAATCTATGTTTTGTAGTTGATTATAAGGGATAGAAAGCAGATCAAAGCAAATTACCTAGCAAATAAAACAGACTAAGCTTAATATATTAGACTGGATATGAATTAGCTATTTCTCACCCTGAGAGATGATACAAGCAGGCTTGCAGATTCTTAAGGAACAAGCTGCACTTGCTTTACAGCTTGAAATCCCCAGGTCAGAATACACAGCTGAAAATCCTTTAACCTGGGTCCAGAACTTCCACCTGTTCAGTCTTTGTTCCTCAGGTGTTTCCAGGAGATCTCTTGTGTAGGAAGTGAAGAAAAACAGATAGTCATTCCTTATATAGCTTTAGCATATGGTGGGAACCCTTTTTCCCCAAACCTCAGCTTGTGGGAAAACAGTGGCATCCCAAGATGGATGCATACTTTACTGAGGGCTTGTCTACACTGCGAGGATAGTCAACAAAACTTTTGTCTTTCACGGGTACTTAAAGCCCCTCTAAGAAAGACAAAAGTTTTGCTGATGCAAGTGGCAGTGAACTGTCAGCAGGAGTGCTCTCCTGTCTACAAATCTAACACTGCTCATGGGGCTGGAAGTATTTTATCAGCAAAAGTGCAGGGGAAATACTGACAACTTGTTTACACAGGCTGACTTAGCAACAAGGCTATGTCAACACAGCCTTGTTGCTAAAACTTGCATAGTGTAGACATGCCCTGAGTCATAGCAGCCATTAATTACAGGCTACCTGGAACCTTCATATGAAGATTAAGTTCTTCCAGGATCCATTGTCTTTGTTGATGGGTCATTGGCTCTGTCTGGCCTCATTGTTGTACCTGAAAGACTTGCTCTGGGTGTTTTCCAGAGTAAGCCCATTTGAAATACAGGGCTGGTCTTCAGCAATCGATCTTTTGGCGATTGATTTCTCGCGCCTTGTGAAGACGTGAGAAATCGATCACCAGCGGCGCCCCCGTCGACTCTGGAACTCCAGCTTGCCGGGAGGCGCAAGCTGGAGTCAACGGGGGAGCGCACCACTGTGTGAGGACGGCAGGTAAGTCGGCTGCAGCTACGTGATTCATGTAGCTGAAGTTGCTTATCTGCAGTCGATCCTCCCCTGTAGTGAAGACCAGCCCACAGATCCCTAGTCAGTATTCATAACTTCAGAGACAAAAATGTGACATGCATACAAATGGGATAATCATATTCAGCACATCATAACATTTTTCAATGGCACTCCATGTAACTTGTACAACATGCATCATTATTATGCCATAATCCTAGTAATATTATAAAGAATATGGGGTGCAGTGTCACAGTGGGTTTTAGTGTAGAATTAGTATTAAGTACACAGGAGTTGTCTTTTAAGACAGGAGGTTGCTTAATAATGGTCATCTCTTTTGCTGTAGAGTCAAGGAAGGAGCATTCCTGGTACAGCACATTTTTTGATATCCAACTTAATAACATTTCAGTTCTACATTAGTTTGTGCACTTCTGAATAGTATAAACTATAAAATATTACACAAATAACATTACGGTTGCAAAATCAACAGTTAGGAAGTGCCGAATTAAGGTTGCCCGTTACTCAGTGACGACCATGCTTGAGCATGTACGAACTAAGCCTTTTCCACAACTTATAACATGGTCAAATTTGGGGTGGTTTTTAAATGAATATTTAGAAAGGCACTTCTCTGACACACAGGTTGGTCCTTGCCAGTTTTAACTTCCTGCTCTACTAGAGCCCAGATAAAGTCACATGAATGTAAGATATTTTTTGTTAGCCTTCTTGGAAACAACTTGGGGTGTTGAGTGAAATCTCCCTCTTCTCTCCCCACCCCCCCCTCCCGAAAAAAAAACCCCAAACAAAACCATCCAGACTGAGAGCGATTCCAGGCATGGGAATTTTTAGCCTAAACAACTGAAGTTTGGCAAAGTTATAAGCACTATCAATAGGGTCTTATAATGGGAAGCGTTGGGTAGCCATAATAGGCCGTTCTTCTAGTCCTGTCTGTAATATATATTTTGATGTGGCAAAAATCATTTTTTGAAATGCTAGATGACTTCTTTTCTTTCTGTAGCATTGCTTCTGGAAGTATCTGATAGTGGATGAAGGACATAGGATTAAGAATATGAACTGTCGTCTTATCAGGGAATTAAAACGGTTTAATGCTGACAACAAACTTCTGTTAACTGGTACTCCCTTGCAAAACAACTTGGCAGAACTCTGGTCACTACTTAACTTCCTGCTGCCAGATGTATTTGATGACTTGAAAAGGTAGGCCTTGGTCTATTGGCTCAGACTGTTTGTGTGTATTCTGCATGAGTGCTCAGAACTAATGCCCTGCATCCTTACAACTATCCATCTGTTCATTTGAGTTAGATAAATTGATGTTATTACACAATGATTGGATTCACCTTTGTTCAATGATGGAGGGGCTTGAATGGCTTCTCTCTTCCTCAGGTAACTTTTTTTTCATTTCTGAAGTTGCTTCTACCAAGAGGGAAATAATTTTTATATCTCAGCCAGTGAGCAAAAATTATAACCCTCTGAGTCCAGCAGGAAGCATTAAGTTTTCCTTCATGACTACCTGTCCCAGTGCCCAAAACCAACTTTGAATTCAGTGCTAAACTGGAAAGAGAGAGCAAAGGTCTAGTTCTTCAGCAGAAATAATGTTATTTTGTGTAATAGCACTGTGCTTTCCAGCTAACATTTCTGATTGTTATAATTCAGTTTACAATTGTCTGGCCTTAGATAAATGGAAATGCTTGTTTTAATTAGACTCATACATCTTTCATACATAAGGTGTGTTAGAAACTTATTTGGAGTTTGACACACATTCAAATAACAAAGAATAATGTATAACTTGAATTTGTTTTGTCTCTGTCTCTAGCTTTGAGTCCTGGTTTGACATTACAAGCATTACAGAAATTGCTGAAGATATTGTTGCTAAAGAGAGGGAGCAGAACATCTTACACATGTTGCACCAGGTCTGGGTTCTTGATGATTTTGCTGTTCTTGTTTTAAAGTTTTATTGCACCTTTAATCCCGAGCATAACACAATTTAGCAGGTCTGGTGTTGTATCTTTGGCACTGTTGGCACTTCCTGCATTTCTTTTGTATTGGACCTTCTCAACATTAGAAGATTAAAAGAATGGCCTAAGTCTTTGATGATTACTTTTTGGGGGGATTTTGGAATTAAATTGAGAATTCTGAAGACTAAAGCTAACTGCAACTTTTTGTTTCTGCACTTTTTTAGCACTTGATGTTTCACCAGCAGATTAAACTGGTATCATGCACTATCATTAGCATTACGTTGAGTTGTGTGCGCCATTGTAAATTACTTCAACAGTTTGTCTTTTATGGAATGTGACCCAAACACATTTCTATCTCAAATCATTTTTTTTGGCAGTGACATAGCTTTGTGGACATGGCCAACAGTCACCACTGTTTTCCTGTTCTAGCTCTAAGGAAAAACTTGTGTATCCCAGATATGCTATGTGGTAACTGTTGACAAATGCTAACTCTTCATTGGCAACCCCTATAATCCAGTAAGGGCACTATGTCATCGTTGTGTCAGGATCACATACATGTTTAAGTCCATAGAGATCCTAGGGAATGTAACTTTCAAAATATTTTTCAAATAGCCACTTTTCAAAGCTATGACATGTAGACAATAACTGCACTATCATTATAAGGATTTCTCAGTATTTTAGTATGTCCTGAATCTTCACAAAGACATGTCTATTCCCAAGATGTATGTAGCGTTATAGCATGTAATTGTATTCAGCTCTACAGGCCAAATTATCTGGTGTAAATTTACATTACTCCATTGAGGTCAATGACATTACACAGTTATGCCACTAGAGCAGTGGTCAACAGGTTCCATCCTGGAGACTCTCCCAGTTAGTCACAATCTCCAGTGGTGTATCGGGGCTGCCACTAAGGCAGGCTCCCTTCGTGTCCCAGCCCCATGCCTCTCCCAGGAATGGCCAGTGGCTCAGCACAGCCTCATGGGAAGGGCTGGGGGCCGGGGTCTCCACACACTGCTCCTGCCTGCAAGCTCCCATTGGCTGGGAATGGGGAATTGTGGCCAATGGGAGCTGCAAGGGTGGTCCTTGCAGAGAGGGGCAATGTGTGGAACCGCATGTCTCCCCCCCCCCCCCCCCCCAAAAAGGTTGCATTGGCCCCTTCCGGGAGTGGCATAGAGCTGGAGCCACCCAAGGTAAGTGCTGCCCCCTTCTGAATGGGTCTGCAGCATTAAGACCAGGAATAGCATGAGTACAGCAGGCCCAGCTATGCTGGACCAGAATTTCTCTTCCACCACCCAAACTGCAGCTTCCTGGAGCCAGCCCCCCATTTCCTCTTCTGCACCCTAAGTCCCTGCCCCAGCCCTGAGCCCCCTCCTAGAGCTAGCACAGCATACGCCTTCCCAGAGCCAGCACCCTGTACCACCTCCTGCACCCCAACACTCTGACCTAGACCTCTCCTGCACCCCTGCCTTAGGCTCAGCCCAGAGCCCCCTTCCCACTGCAAACTCCTCAGGCCTAGCCCAGAACCCACACCTCCTCCCAAACCCCAGTCTGCTAAAAGTGAGTGAGGATGGGGGGAGAGCGGGTGATGGGGGTGGGGTGGAGTTGGTGGGGCCTCAGGGTTGCCCTTAAATTCAAAAAGTGATCTTGTGCATAAAAAGTTTGGAGACCTCTGCACTAGAGAGCTTGGCCCCACAAGTTTAGTGGTTGTGATACAATATTTGTTTACATTTTAGATTTTGACACCTTTCTTATTGAGAAGACTGAAATCTGATGTGGCTCTTGAGGTTCCTCCTAAACGAGAAGTTGTGGTGTATGCACCACTGGCAAAGAAACAAGAAACCTTCTATACTGCTATTGTAAATCGGACCATTAAAAAGCTGCTCAGAAATGATGAGGTACCTACTGATGTGGACTTTGGAAATGTATAGAACTGTTACAGGCAAATGGTTCATGAATAGAAATACCATAGCAATGGTCACCCTAGTAGTGACTTCTAAAACACATTTTTTTAGCAGTTCCGTTTTGTGTACAGATGCACAGCTCATTAGTTACATTAGAATGTTCTACATTGAAGTAGAATAGAAACATTCTACCTTATCAGTTTTGGTGTGTTGATTTTTGTTTTTTGTTTTGTTTTGTTACAGGTCTCGCAAAAAATATTTTCCTGATTTGAGATTCTTGACTTTTGTCTGTTATTTCATTGCCCCTCAGCTCAAAATTTTCTTATTCCCCTTTCAAACTTTCCATATACTTAAATCTTTTTAAACTTCAGCACTAGTATTGAAGAAAATAATAAAATTGAGCAAAAGCTTTTTGTTATGACTAGTTCTGGGCCTAATCCTTCTGCCACTTATTTCATTTGGAATTTATTGCTGGTGACTTCAGTGGGAACAGAATTTAGAGCATGTTTCTCCTTGGCTAGTTTTAGCCTAAAAAGGACAAAGTGATATTTCTGTAGTTCACAGCTAAGAGAACTTACTCTTGCTCAAGTGACTGTTAAGATTGTGATCGTCCACAAGAGCAATGGGTGCCCATGCACCTCTTAGAAAATGCGGGTTTTCTATATCTGAAGTTGTGTATTGACAATTGAAACCACTTTTAAAAAAATATGGAATTTAAGTTTAGTAGTAAACCACTGGACCTCTTCAGTAGTCATACTTGAGTTATTGTCACAACATAACTTTTTTAGGTAGGACTAGAGGGTGACCTTCAATAGTCATTTTCTTATCAAATGCAGAGCTTGCCAAGCCAATTTGTGGCAGCCTCCTCTGAAAAGTGTAGAGACCTTCAACCGCCATCAAATCTTGTCAGAAGGCAGTCATCAATAATGTGTGACATTGTCTCTGGCCATAACTGGATGTGGCCCCAGGTGTGAAGGCTGGCTGCACATTGACCCTGGCCTGCTTGAAAAGGTATCAGAGGGAATCTGACCGGCATGATAAATCAAAGCCAAGTACACACATAGTTGGGTCTGTTATAAGAGCTTGGTGGTTCTTCTTTAAGTGCTTGCTCATTTCCATTCCATACTAGCGGTGTGTGCTCACCACGTGCACCAGAGCCAGAAGTTTTTCCCTCAGCAGTATCCATAGGGAACCTACTCTGGTGCCCTCTGGAGTGGTGCGCACATGTTGTGTGTTATAGAGTGCCACTGGCTCCCGCCACCTCAGTTCCTTCTTGCCACCAATGATGGTGCTGGAGCATCTGCTGCTTTGGCTTGCATTGTTTTGTTCTTTGTTCTTGAGAACTTTACAAAACCTGTAATATCATAAAATCATAGGATATCAGGGTTGGGAGGGACCTCAGGAGGTCATCTAGTCCAACCCCTTGCTCAAAGCAGGACCAGTCCCCAACTAAATCATCCCAGCCAGGGCTTTGTCAAGCCTGACCTTAGAAACACCTCCCTAGGTAACCCATTCCAGTGCTTCACCACCCTCCTAGCGAAAAAGTTTTTCCTAATATCCAACCTAAATCTCCCCCTCTGCAACTTGAGACCATTACTGCTTATTCTGTCATCTGGTACCACAGAGAAACGTCTAGATCCGTCCTCTTTGGAACCCTCTTTCAGGTAGTTGAAAACAACTATCAAATCCTCCCTCATTCTTCTATTCTGCAGACTAAATAATGCCAGTTCCCTCAGCTTCTCTTCGTAAATCATGTGCTCCAGCACCCTAATCACTTTTTGTTGCCTTCCGCTGGACTCTTCCCAGTTTTTCCACATCCGTCCTGTAGCGTGGGGCCCAAAACTGGACACACTACTCCAGATGAGGCCTCACCCATGCTGAATAGAGGGGAACGATCACATCCCTCCATCTGCTGGCAATGCCCCTACTTATACAACTCAAAATGCCATTAACCTTCTTGGCAACAAGGGCACACTGTTGATTCATATCCAGCTTCTCATCCACCATAACCCTTACGTCCTTTTCTGCAGAATTGCTGCCTAACCGCTCAGTCCTTAGTCTGTAGTAGTGCATGGGATTCTTCCGTCCTAAGTGCAGGACTCTGCACTTGTCCTTGTTGAGCCTCATCAGATTTCTTTTGGCCCAATCATCTAATTTGTCTAGGTCCCTCTGTATCCTATCCCTACCCTCCAGCGTATCTACCACTCCTCCCAGTTTAGTGTCCTCCGCAAACTTGCTGAGGGTGCAGTCCACACCATTCTCCAGATCATTAATGAAGATACTGAACAAACCAGCCCCAGGACTGACCCTTGGGGCACTCCATTTCATAGAGGCTGCCAACTAGACATGGAGCCATTGATCACTACCCCGGTTGAGCCCGATGATCTAGCCAGCTTTCTATCCACCATATAGCCCATTCATCTAGCCCATTCTTCTTATACTTGCTGGCAAGTATACTGTGGGACTATAGTTGTGTATATAGTTAGTAGTTGCATTAATTACCCGTAATAGTGGTTCTTATAGTTTTCTTTAATCCCGAACAGGACTCAACCTGGAGATAAGGGCATGCTTTAAGCCCTGTGATCATTGCAAACAGTCTATGCCCATCAGCAATTCCTATAGTAGCTGTCCTAAGGTTCTTGGGTGAAGGGCATATAAGCAACAAGTGTCAATTTATAAGTCCTTCAAACCCAGGATGGAAAAGGAGCAGGACAACCGCCTTAAAGTGCTCCTGATGGAGTTGGCATTCACTCTGGCACTGGAGCACCAGTGCTCTGCTGTCGCTCCCACAAGCCAGCACCAATTCCCCCTCCATGGCTCCAGCCGAGAAGCCGAAGAAGACAGTGAGGGGAAGATCTCCTACTTCCCACAAGGGAAAGGGGCTGGGGGCAAGCCAAGACCCATGCCAGGAGCTCAACACCCCCTTCGGGAAGTTGCGCTCCAGCTCAAGTTGAGTGGTGCAACTCATCCCATACCTTGCCTGCAATTCCGGGTAGCAATGGAGGCCTCTGTCAGTTTCAGGTACTGTCAAAACTGGAAGTCCTACAGCTGTCTCAGGAGATCCTGATACTTCCGGTGCTGCCTGCTCCGGCAGTACCCCGGTCTCGGGATAAACCTGCCTTGGGACCTCCACGTATGTTCCTGCCTCAGCAGCACCATTCCCATTGCAACGGACATCCTGCTACAGCTCGCCTGCTCAAAGCCTTCACACCTCAGAGAGAGAAGCAGACTCAGTGGAGCCTTTTTCCTGTCTCTAGACTTCGGGCACCAACAGCATGATTCAAGGCATACCTCACTGGTAGCCTGGCACAGATCCAGCAAGGCACGTACTCTTGGCAGGAGCACTAAGACCAATCTCCAAGGGCTCGGTACAAATCACGGGACTGATCGGGGACCAAAGCCACCGATCACTAGCCCATCGTCATCTGTCTCCAAGATGGAGATTGCCAGAAGGATCCTCCCAAATACAGCAATCAACTCGTGATAGCTCCCAGTCCTGTTTGCTGTCCCAATACCGGTCGAATAGCATCAGGCATAGATTGCTGGATTCCTGATGCTGATCCGCCGAATGCAGTCCGTCCCCGAAGCTCCAACTAAGACATTTGTCTCTCTCAGCCAGGTCTACCTTGAGGTGCAGCGACTAACACCAGACAGACAAGAGCTGCCATCCTGCCCAATCTTGGTCACCTGGTACTGACTACTCCAGTTATAGCTTCAGGATGGAGCAGGGTCCCATGACTGCAGGACCAGCTCCAATGCTTGTGGTGCCATGTACATCATCTGCACCAAAACCCATCCTATGGACCCTTCTCACCCATCCTATGGGTCCTCTCACCCAGTTCCTCAGAATGATGCTAAGACACACCAGGAGCTATTGAAGAGGATCACGTCCAACCGGGGGCTTCAGGCAGAGGAATTGGAGGAGCCTTCGGACTCCATTTGACATCCTCTGTTTCTCCTATACTGGCATTACCCCTTCATGAGGGGGTATGTAAGATTACTAATGCCCTCCTCCCGTTTGGCCTGGTGACAGCACCGAGGGATGGGCATATCACTCCAGAGGGTGCCAGAGCTGGTACCCTACAGACACTGTTGAGGGGAAAATTTCTGGCACCGGTGCATGTGGCGAGCACAGACACCTAATATGGAATGGACATGAGCATCACACCTTTTTCCATAACTGATGTTTTTAAGATAACTGTTTTTTTCTGATGTTAGCTGCAGACCAGTCTTCATTATATCAATGCTACAGAGAAATCTGGGCCATATAAAATATTTTCCCAATTATTTATACATACTTTCAATAATAAATATTGGGAAATGTTTACCGTTCGTGAAGAGACTCTCTTTTTAAGCAGCAGATATGTTGAAAATCACTGGGACACCAAGGCATTGGGTCATATCTGACTGCCCTCTTCCCTTCCCACCAATGATACATGAGAAACGTCTGCTGACTGTCATAATTTATATCATTTTCTGCAGGAAAAAGTAGTCGAGTTGAGTCCTACAGGACGACCAAAGCGTCGGAGTCGAAAAGCGGTTGATTACCGCGAACTAGATGGTGATACGCCTGATGAGCTGGAAAAACTGATCAGCAAAATGCAAGAGGAAGTAGAAAAAGAGAGGTGCATATCTTGAAGAAAAAAATCCCTGTTTTAAAAATATCTTTAACTTATAAATAAAACAAGGAAGACTTTGTAGCACCTTAGAGACTAACCAGTTTAGTCTCTAAGGTGCCACAAAGTCTTCCCCGTTTTATTTACGGATACAGATTAACACGGCTGCTAATCTTAAACCTTTAACTCATAAGATTACTTTTAATACGCTATTGAAATATTATATAAAATTGAAAGTAAATTGCTGAATCAAGATAAATGAAAAGCTGCATTATCCTTTCTTTCTAATTCTGAACATCCAGTAGTCAGAGTAGGTCTTCCAGACGTTTGTTAGATGGTACTGTACTTGAAATGCATTGACATTTTGCTGTACTAATATTGCATATCTTTGCAAGGCCAGCGATAGAAATGACCATTCCTACGGATTCAGAAATCAACCTTAAACTGCAGAATGTTATGATGTTACTGAGGAAATGTTGTAACCATCCATATCTCATTGAATATCCACTGGACCCTGCCACACAGCAATTTAAGGTACATATCTTGAAGCATTCAGAGCAGTTTTTTTTTTGAAAATTACTGTAGGTAATGTAATGCTGGTGAACAGTTTTAAACGTGTAGGGTTTTGTGGAAAAGCATAGTATACCAATGATCGTCTTGTTTTGAAATTTCCTACAGCAGATATGAGAGGGAGTAAGTTCAGTGTCTGTTCCCAGCTAGTGGGGGGTGGGAGGGGCAGTGCCTGTGAGCGAGAGCCATGTGGAGCTGCTTGCGTGCCTCCATCTAGGAGCCAGACCTGCTGCTGGCCGCTTCTGGGGTGCAACACAGTCAGCAGTGCAAAGATAGGCAGGAAGCCTGCCTCTGTAGCCTGGCTGTGCTGATGACCAGGAGCTGCCAGAGATAGGTCTGCACACCCTAATCCCCTGCCCCAGCTCTGAGCCTTCTGCAAACCTGGAGCCCTCTCCTGCACCCCAAATCCCGGATACCTGGCCCCATCCCAAAGCCCCCTCACCCCCACACCCCAACCCTCTGCCCCAACCCTGAGCCTCCTACCCCCCCAAACCCCACATCCCGATCTCTGTTGGGTCATGGGGCATCAACAGTTTTCTTCAAATGGGTCACCAGAAAAAAAGTTTGAAAACCACTATTCTAGAGAGAGTTTCCTAGAACTGGTATACAAGACAGAATGTTCTTTCTGGAGCTCAGTATCCCCCCCTCCCCCCCCCAACTCAAGATATATGCAAATTAATATATTAAAAAGATCATCTTAATGGTTTATGTAGTATAAAAAAATCCTCTTTCATATTGAAAAGGGAAAAGAATTTGGACGATATATAAGGTGTATATTGTAGCTTTAACCCTCTAGCATTTTTACTAACCCTTAATAAGCCATTAATGAAAACCAAAGGATCTCCTTCAAAATATAGTCTTGCTAACTAGCATGAGCATGACTGCTGTATAGTTGAATCCACTATCATTCAGAGGGGCCACTTGGAGGTTGTCAGGAACTTTGAACCACAACTCATGGTTGACACAATCAAATGATCTAGACCGGGCATGGGCAAACTTTGTGGCCCAAGGGCCACATTGGGGTTGCAAAATTCTATGGAGGCCCGGGTAGGGAAGGCTGTGCCTCCCCAAACAGCCTGGCCCCACCCACTATCCGATCCCCTCCCACTTACCACCCCCTGATTTCCCCCCTCAGAACCCTGACCCATCCAATTCCCCTTGCTCCTGTTCCCAGGCCCACTCTCCAAACCCCCCCGCCACACACACACACACACACCCCCACCCCCACACCCCCACCCCCACACCCCTAACCACTCCCTGGGATCCCACCCCCTACCGTGTCCCCTAATTGCCCCAACCACTATCCTCCAGCCCCTGACAAATCCCCAGGACTCCCATGCTCTATCCAACCCCCCTGTTCGCCATCCCCCAACTGCCCCCCCACCCTGCCCCCTGATCCTCCACCCCATCCAACTGCCCCTTAACCACCCCCTGGAACTTCTGCCCTTATCCAAACCCCCGGCACCTTTACCATGCCACTCAGAGTAGCGTGTCTGGCAACTGGCCCGCCAAGCCAGACACAATGCCCCGCAGGCACGCGCACGCAGCACCATCAGAGCCAGACACACCTCTGCAGTGCTGCCCAGGAGAAGTGGGCCAGAGCTCTGCCCGCTGAGGCGAGCGGGTGGGGGACAATGAGGGGAGAGGCTGGGATAGCCTCCCCAGTTGGGAGCTCAGGGGCTGGGCAGGAGGTGGCCCGCGGGCTGTAGTTTGCCCACCCCGATCTAGACTGGAAAAGGATTGGATAGGATTACCCATGTGGGTGAAAGGCTAGTGCATTACTGTCCTGCCTGGTACCTGAATGATGATGCATCTGAGAGTGTGTAAATCTTCACTTTTCCTTTTTACTTTGTTTCAAGGTTGATGAAGATCTAGTGAAGAATTCAGGCAAATTCCTACTTTTGGACCGGATGCTGCCAGAACTGAAAAAGAGAGGACACAAGGTATTTTTGTTTATGAATATGAATCATAACTGATCAGTTGCTTTGTGTGTGGTTTTTGGTATTTGGTTTTATTTTTAAAAATAGGGATACTAAGGAATCTTTACTTATAGGTGTTGCTGTTCTCCCAAATGACGCTGATGTTGGACATTTTGATGGACTATTGCTATCTGCGGAATTACAAATTTAGTCGTTTGGATGGATCCATGTCCTATACAGAGAGAGAAGAAAATGTAAGTAATAGTTTAAATGCTTAGGTGCATGCATCCAACTCAACTAATTGCAACAAATTCAACCTCTGGTGGTATGCTTAATGCCTTGTAGAAAGACAAAGCAAATAATATATTTTTAAATCATCTGATTTAATTTAAAACATGGGTTTAAAAAAAACAAAAAAAACACTGACCATATCGTTTTATTCTGTATGCTATTTCATATTGGATTTATTCTTTTCCAGATGCATAAATTTAATACAGATCCTGAAGTTTTCATATTTTTAGTGAGTACACGGGCTGGAGGTCTGGGCATTAATTTGACTGCAGCAGACACTGTCATCATCTATGATAGTGACTGGGTAAGATGACATACTGTTTCTCAAATACTACATCATACAATTTTCTAGTGTAACTCTGGATGCTCACTTAGCATCTTGTGTTATGGGATGCTCTACCAGATAGTCTATGAAAGAAATGTATGTGAAAATTACATAGTAAAATGTATATATTCAGATTAAATATAGGGTAATAAGTAAAAATGTGCTGGCATATAAAAAATGCCCAAGATCACAGCTTTAGATAGCTTTGTAGGCAACCAATGATCCCCTGAATTTCCTTTAAAAACAGGTTTTTCTGCTAGTTGAAAAGAATGCATACTGTATATTAAAGTGCCTACCTTGGAGAGAAGAAGTTTAAAGCTATTAAAGAAGTTTGAGCCGCCTTGGGCAGCAAATTTTGCAAACTTCCCTATTTAAATAGCTGCCTTGTTGGTCTCTGGTGCCCAAAATGTCCACAGTCAACTGACATCCCAAAGCTCCAGCCAGCTACAACCCCACTGTCTCCTGTGAGCCTCAGGAGGATGGTTGGAGTGCTGTTAGGAGTCGAATCCCTATGGATTTGTCCATCTCCGTATACAGTTAATTGGGCTGTACAAGCATACTTAGCATATCCCTTCCCATTTGAGGAACTATGAAGAGTGCCAAATAAACAAATTGAGAATTCAGGCATTTCTCAGTAAGGGCTAATTCCAGCATTCATTTCAATTTGTAGAACTGGTTTAATTAAGTTACAGTTTTTTTAGTAAAGGGATAACTATCTCTCTCACTCATTCTCCAGAACATCTGAACTGTTTTTTCAGAATCTTTCCCTCTTCCCACCATACCCATCCCCCGTGGTCGATTTTTTGTCGTGAAAAAAGTGATGCCTTGGAAAGCTGAGTGATGGAAAATGGAATCCATTGTGCATCTTTAACAATTAAGCTAATTTGATCTCATTCATTTTAGAACCCCCAGTCTGATCTTCAGGCACAAGATAGGTGTCACAGAATTGGTCAGACAAAGCCAGTTGTTGTTTATCGCCTTGTGACAGCAAATACTGTTGACCAGAAGATTGTGGAGAGAGCTGCTGCCAAAAGGAAGCTAGAGAAGTTGATTATTCATAAAAGTTAGTACATTCATTCTTCAGAACTTGTAAAACTTTTTTGTTCCATTAAGTTACTATGGGGAATTCTTGCTGTAATTCAAAATTATTTCTAGTTGTCCTTGTTAACAAAGAATTTCTCTATATGTAAGTAGTTTGTCTCCTTTTTCTAAATATACCTGTTTCTCTTAGCCTTTCTAATCAGCACTCCATGCATCCTTTAGCATTTAGGCTGAATTCTGTGACATGATACTGAATTTGGCTGCAAATTACTCTTTTCATTCACTTCAGACTGTTGCTTTATTAGTTTGCCACTAAAATAATGGGCACTTGCTGTGGAACTTGGGGGTTAGTGTGTGCTATACCCCTCCTCCTGACTGCTGGAGAGAGTAAGGAGCAAGGACAGTGCGTACTGGCAAGGGAGAGAAACAGGAATGAAACCAGACAGTAAGGAGTGAGAGTGACTGCTGGGGACATGAGACATCTATCGCTAATATCCGCTTCCAGGTTTACACTTATCTACCTTCAGGGAGGAAAATGTCTGACGGACAATATCCAGACCTCTCTTTAAGTTGGTCTGAAGATTTGAGAGCGGGGCTTTCTAGCTGCACAGGCAAACTTGTCTGGGTTTGGGTCACATCCATTCAAATCAGCTGAAATGTGGGAAGGCAGAGGAAGGCAGGGAGAACAATATGTTGTCTGACAATGTTCAAATCAGAATTTGCACCCCTATAAATAGATAGATAGATATACAGTCCTACAAGTATTCTGTAGCATCGGGTCCAATGGCCAGTCTTGCAGTCACAGAATCATGGTGTTCGCGGGACCCTGCCACAGAAACTATCCAAAAATCACTATTTAATGTAATTTCTGTAATAAAATAACCCAGATAAAATAGCTTTTTAGGGCACTGTGTTCTGAAATCGTTTCATTTTGTATACAACACAATCCAATAATTTACCTGCTTCTATTTTGACTTGGTAATTTCTGCACAACCCAAGTAACAAACGGTTGTGTGAAACTATTTCCCCTTTCATCATTAACGGGTGAAGGAGTATTGATAAATATTTGCTATAATTATTCTGTTGATCAAATTTCAACAGTCCTGCACTCTGGCATTTTCTATAAGCACTAAATCCACTGATATATATTATAATCTGGTGGGCCTCTGACAGTAGCCTGTACTTTAAACTTCAGAGAAAAGTAAGGACTTCCCATAATACACCATAAGCTGTATCTTGGAGTGGGGACAGGGAGAATGAGAGAATTAATTTTCTTGGTGTGATGTTTTTCAAACTGTAGATCATAGGCTACTGCTAGTTTTTTGGGTGATATTTGCCAGTCTCGAATTAGTGATGTTGATGAGGTTCAAGTGCAGAATCCAGCACTTAAAACAGAAGAATCCCACACAAGAATTCCAGTTCTCCAGAAAAAGCATCTTGAGATTACAGTGGATGAGAAGCTGAATGAGAGTCAACAGTGTGCTCTTGTCTCCAAGAAGGCTAATGGCATAGTGGCCTGCATTAGTAGGAGCATTGCCAGCAGATCAATGGAAAGTGATTATTTCCCTCTATTCGGCACTGAGGCCACATCTGGAGTATTGTATCCAGTTTTGGGTCCCCGCTACAGAAACTATGTGAACAAATTGGAGAGTCTCAGCGGAGGGCAACGAAAAATTATAAAGGGACTGGGGTACATGAATTATGAAAAGAGGCTGAGGGACCTGAACTTATTTAGTCTGCAGAAGAGCAGTGAGGGGGGATTTGATAGACGTCAAATACCTGAGGGGGGGAGGGGTTTCCCAAAGAGGATGGAACTCAGCTGTTCTCAGTGGTGGCAGATGACAGAATAAAGAGTAATGGTCTCAAATTGCAGTGGTGGAGGTCTACGTTGGATATTAGGAAACACTTTCACTAGGAGTGTGGTGAAGCACTGGAATGGATTACCTAGGGAGGTGGTGGAATCTCTATCCGTGTAGGTTTTTAAGGCCCGGCTTCATAAAGCCCTGTGTGGGATTATTTAGTTGGGGTTTGTCCTGCTTTGAGAAGGGGGTTGGACTAGATGACCTTCTGAGGTCTTTTCCAATCCTAATCTTCTATGATTCTATGCTTCCTCTTCTAGCCTAGTCTGTTTTTTATACTCCACTTACATCATGGTGATATCTGGCCAGCTCTATTAACAGAGCGGGGCAGCTGCCCACGTAGAAAAATGGAGTGGCGTTGGAGGAGGGGGATGGTATGTGGGGCATATGCCCCTCCCACCTAGATTTCTGACTTCTGTTTAGCACAGACATTTTCAAACTGTGAAGAGTGCCTCCCCACAGTTTAAGACAGTTGCCTTTTGGTTTCTTGGAAGCTAATGGGAGCGACCGGGATCGCTCTTGTCTCTCTCTTGAAGGAGTCCAGTCCCTGTACGCAGAGCCCAGCTGCCATGAGATGCTTCCAGATGCACTTGCTTGCTCCTGCCCTTGCATTCCTCTAGGCAGGCCAATGGTGGGACAAGTGCCTTGGGGAGCATCTCATGGCAGTTGGGCTGGACTCCTTCAGGGGAGAGGCAAGAGCAGGCCAGATGGTTCCCACCAGCTTCCAAGCAACCAGAAGGCCCCGATTTTCAAACGGGGGAGGGGGGGGCGCTCTCTTCATAGGGATTCGACCCCACTGCCCCATATTTCTGTCCCTGCAGTTTTGCGCCTGGGCGGCTACCCCTCTCAACCCGCTCTGGTTACTGCTCTAGTATCTGCCAGCAAATTTCTTGGCTTTTATGACCTATTAAAATAGGAGAAAAAACATCTGTCTTATTTCTTGGGTTTAAATGCAACTGATGCAATTTGCAAATAAACTAAAATGGGAGGTTTGTCATAAAATGACCTACAAGATAAGAGACATGAGGGCATCAGACAGCAAGGGTGTGGGAGGGATTTGGGACTAATAAATGTAAAGTCCTGTACTATAGGAGAAGAGACAGATAGCATGGGATATGTTAACTGAGCAGTCTGACCTATTGCAATAATGCAAATATTTTTCTTATTAATTATTTGATAAAACTTGCTCTTCCCTGTAACTAATTACTAGATTGTAAACAGTGGCCTCTTATAGGACCCCTTAGGTTGAAAGTCACTTTGGAAGTGGTTACAGAGGGCCTATGTACAGCTTGCAACAAAGAGCTCCACTTAAATCCTCTGAGGCAGGTGCAAATTACAAGGTTTGCGGCTCAGTACAGGGGAAATTGGGTCAAGTTCTATAGCCTGTTTTACAGGAAGTCGGACTATAGATCTAATAGTTCCTTCTACCCTTTAAAAAAAAAAATCGATAAAGTGCCTAAAGTTTTAAGGAGGGGAACTCTCTTGTGAGCCTTGTCATGTGCATGGAACCTGTGCTTTGGTGGTATTTGTGGGGTAAAATAGAAGTAGCTCCAGATTTGGAATTGGTTACAAATCAGCAGAGCTTTCAGATCTTGATGCATTTTGTTTTCATATATATATATGAAAGAAGAGAAGATTATGGTTAAGCTCTCAAAGTAAAGTTATACATGCAAACTTATTTCTGCACACTATATATTTATTGATTGTGTCTCTTTAAAATGATTACCTATACTGTTTCTCAGTATTTCATGCAACTTTTTCTACATCTGAGATACTTTATTAACCTGTACCATATGTTAAGTATTAAAGCACTACAGGGAGAAACTTAGTGGGGTGCGTGGTGGAGTTGGAAGCAAGATCTTAGAAGAGAGAAAAGAGTAAAATGCATAACGGGGGAGACAAGGATAGGCAGATGCTTCAGTAAATGTAACAGAAATTCAGGCAAGGTTGGGTGAGTCCATTGATGACAGAAAGCTACGAAGCCTTCTGGGTGTGTTGTGTTGTCCTTGGCTTTGACCTCATTCAACTATGGCCAATTAGAAGTAATCTTATGCCATTTCTTGATGGATATGATAGCTGATCCAAATGACCCCCTTTTCATTAAATCTTCCAGGTCTCATCTTCAGTCATACTTTGACTGGACCTATATCTCTTGTTTTTATAATACCAGTACATTCTATTGTCTGGAATACTTCTCTTCTGTTCCCACACTCAGATCTGAATTGAAAAACATCCAGATTTGAGTACAAAAAGGTGTCTGAATGTTCTCATCTGAAGAAATGTGTTCGTTTTAAAAATGTTAATCAAAACAGTTGTAGCTAATTCACTGAGAGAAATACACCCCAATAAAATGGGCAGGATAGCTTTCATTTATTCTCTATCTTGTAGTGATAATACTCCTCACTTTGTTTCAATCAGCAACATTGCAAACGGAACACACTTCGGCATCCACCATCTAACTTTATTTGCAATGTTTTTACTGTAAGTAGAACTAATAGCTTTTCCACTGTGTGTGTGTGCATGTGAAATCAGTGTTTTGCAACTTTTTTTTTTTTTTTTTTTTAATGTGCCACAATTAGAAAGTAAAGGCCTACATGAAAACCTTTTATGCAGTTTGACTTCCACTGTGTAATTTAGTCATCACAATTTAGGGCATGTATGGTATGTGTTTAGGCAACAAATCCAAGTATATCCAAGAATAGTTCCTTCTTTTTTGTTCTGTGTTGGGTTAACAGTATACATTAGATGTCAGTTTATAGAATTCATTGGTAATTTGGTAGCCTTTATATTCAATAAAGGTTTCTCTTTTTATAGACCAATTTAAAGGTGGTAAATCTGGGTTAATCCAAACAAAGGGCTGCTTGGATCCTAAGGAATTAATGGAATTACTGAAATCCAGGGACTATGAAAGGTATGTTAACTTCCATATTTTGTTAGACCTGGGAGATGCAAATAAATGTCTAAGGATCTCAACTACCCTGCCCTTTTGATATTGCTAAATGTGATGTGGGCCTCTGCTGTATGGGAGGGGAGGTCCTGGGGGATTCTGGTATGGAGTGATGGGGGGAGAGGGGTGTCCTTGTGTGGAAGACTGTTGAGAACTGCAGTGTTTATACTAAGATACTCTTATTTCTATAGAGAGGTTAAAGGTTCCAGAGAGAAAGTAATAAGTGACAAAGATCTAGAATTACTTCTGGATAGAAGTGATCTTATTGGTAAGTAAAATCCTCTTTTCCTATTTGACAGTAAAATATGTAGAATTTTTCCCTTACCGGTATATTTTATATATAAAAGCCAAGGAGAATTGCCAATGCCTTTATTTGCCCAAGAGCATGGTTCCCACAGAAATTTCTAATCAAATTTTATGACCGTGTTCTGTTCAAACAAAATAGATGTACGTGAAGTACCATTGTCTACTACTACATTGACAACTAAAGTTGGTCAGGAAGCCTAACAACTTTTTTGGGGGGTCAGAAAATGCCAGTTCATCAAAACTGAAATTATTCCTGGGAAATGAAGATTGTGTTTGAATATCCTGCTTTGAAAATCTTTAAAATTGTCAAAGCAGGACATTTAAAAAAACATTAGGGGTCATCTTGAAGCTCCTCAAGCTTTTTGTTTTGAAACACAAGCTAATTATTTTTAAAAAAATTATGGTTAAATGAAACATTTTTGAAATTGTTGGAATGAAATGTTTCAATTGACCTCATCCAAAAAAATCTCAGATTTTTTTTTTTTTTAGTTTTCCTCCTGATTTGGGATGGGGTAACCATTTCCTGCCCAGCTCTATTGACAGGTGAGGGCATGGCTACACTTATCAATGTAGAGCACTGGGAGTTAAACCTGCCTTCGGAGACTGCAGCAGGGAAAACACTGCACTGTGTTTATACCACGGATGGGCAAACGTTTTGGCCTAAGGGCCACATCGGGGTTCAAAATTGTGTGGAGGGCTGGGTAGGGAAGGCTGTGCTCCCCAAGCACCTGGCTCTGACCCCCTCCCACTTCTCACCCCCTGACTGCCCGCCTCAGAACCCTTGACCTATCCAACTCCCCGCTCCTTGTCCCCTGACCACCCCCTCCAGAGAGATCCCCCACCCCAACAACCCCCTAGGATTCCAACCCCCTGCTTCCTGACCCCTAGCCACACTCCTGCCCACTGAAAGGCCCCCTGGGACTCCAGCACCCCCGTTCCCCATCTCCTGACTGCTCCTCAAGACCCTCTTCCCCTTATCCAACCCCCAGCCTGGCCCTGGCCCCCTCTACCACGCCGCCAGACATGCTGCCATGCTGATCCTCCAGAGCATGCAGTTCCGCCCCCCAGTGTGCTGCTCAGGTGGTGTGCTGAGGCTGTAGTGAAAGGGGGCAGCGGGTGAGGGAGGAGGAGCTAGCCTCCCCAGCCAGGAGCTCGGGGGTCAGTTAGGAGGAACCCGTGGACTGGATGTGGCCCGCAGGCTGTAGTTTGCCTACCCCTAGCTTACACTGTCAGCTGCAGATGCACTGGCATGGCCATATTAGCAGCTCTTGCAGTGTCACAAAGAGTGCATTGTGGTAGCTATCCCAGTGTGCAAAGTGGCTTCAACGTGCTTTTCAAATGGGGGTGTGTAGGTGTTTTGTGGTGCTGGGAGCATGTCTGCTGCTGTCTGAGCTTTCAAGACAGTGTGCGGACCCCCCTGTCCTTCCACCTCTCTCTGTCTCACAGCAAGCAGAATTCCACAGTAATCCCAAAGCAATTAAACATGCCAGCTGTCAGAAATGGAGCTTTGAAAGGGGCTATCCACATTCCTGCAGTGGCCACTTGACTTCAGGGGATTATAGGGACACTAGCAAAAATACCCGGCGTTGCTCGGGTCCGTCGGAGGTGGGGAGGGGGCAGAGAGCTGAGCGAGTGCGGGGTCCGTTGGAGGGGGGACGGGGCAGAGAGCAAACCTGACACCCCCACCTCACCCCCCAGACCAAACCCGACACCCCCACCTCACTTACCCCTCGACCAACCCCGACTCACATTTTCACCCCTCGGCCAACCCCGACATCCCCTGACCAACACCCACACCTCACCCCCCGTAGACCAAACCTGACACACCCACCTCACTTTCCCCCCCAATCAAACCCGACACCCCTACCTACCACCACAAACAAACCCGACACCCACACCTCACTTACCCCTTGACCAACCCCGACCCCCCTCCTCACCCCGCCAACACCCCCACCTTACCCCCCCCACCAAACCCAACACCCCCTGACCAACCCCAACACCCACACCTCATCCCTCACCCACCCCGACACCTTCCCACCCCCCCAGACCAAACCCAACACCCCCGGCTCACTTACCCCCCGACCAAACCCGACACCCCCACCTCACCCCCCGACCAAACCCGACACCCCTACCTCACTTACCCTCTGACCAAACCCAACTCGGGTCCGTCGGAGGTGGGGAGGGGCAGAGAGCTGAGCGAGTGCGGAGTCTGTTGGAGGGGGCAGGGGGCAGAGAGCTGAGCGAGTGCGGGGTCCGTTGGAGGGGGTATTATGACATCATAACTATGTCACAGAGAACAGCAGCTGCCCAGCTGATGTGATTGGTCTTTAAATAATTTCACCCCTGGGGGGCGTCAGAGGTGAGATTTGAAAAATTTTCGACTCTTACCCTGATTAGGACCCTAAGACCTCTAACTGTACCAAATTTCAAGTCTCTAGCTCAAACGGTGTGGAAGGAGTAAGTGTATGTACATACACGCATACACCATTTGACTTTTATATATATATATATATATATAGATTTCCGGAAGCCAATCTCAGTGCAGTAATGCAACATCTCGTTCACACTGATGCCCGAGTGTTTCTTCTGGGTGCAGCAAGCTTTATGCTTCTCATGGAGGTGTATTATCAGGCGCACTCCAGCTGTAGAGTCCAGGCGCTCTACGTGCCTTGCCAGTGTGTTAGAGCACCCAGGGCTGTTTTAATATGCTCTAACTTAGCCAAGCCCGAACACTCAGCATGCTGTGTATTTCATTCAGCATCTGCTAGAAGGAGGAACAAGCTTCTTTCTCTACACGGTTCCACTTCCAATGTAAGACTATATGCCTTTCTGTTTAACCTTTACTTTGTTTGTTTTTCTCTTAGACCAGATGAAAAAGTCTGAATCAGTTGAAAAAGAAAAAGTGGGAGTGTTCAAGGTCCTAGAAGATTCTGAAGACTCCAGTACAGAATGTGTATTTTGAAGCATGACTGACTTCTAAAAGTGCAGCCCAAACGTCTTGTGACTAACAGCTGATCTTATAAGGCTATCGTTGACATATACTGACTCTTGATTATGCAGATTTTTTTTTTTCCCTCAAAGCCTGGTTCAAATCATTTTTTCTTTTCAGTGAGTTGTAACACCTCAGGTAGAATACTTCATGATATAGCATACCTAAAAATTTCATATTTGTGAATCTCACATGAAGAATTAAGAAAATGAACGTTTCAGGTGTTTAGGTAGCATTTGTGATCCAGTGTGACACTGCCAGGTTTGTACAAAATCTTCCTGTGGAAGTCTTGCAAAAACCATTTTATTTTTCTCTAATTTGACCTAATGTGTCAATTATGATTTTATCGGGAAAGGGAAAACTGTCTAGTACATTTATTTACAACCAATCGTGTAACTTCAGTTTTAAATTTTGCAAAATATTTTGCTAATAAATTTGTCCATTTTGTCATGTGAATTTACTGAGGGCGAGGCAGCTTTCCATGTAGGAACATCTTGTCTAATCATGCTTCCTTCTGATGTGTGAAAAAGGTTCCTGGCAGATAAAACTAGAGAAAGTGACCAAAGTTAAATACTTTTCAGTGGTTTCTGTAAATATGCAACTTCCATGAGTAACTTTTCCATATTCTTAAGGTAATGAGCTAAAGCAATCATGCCTCAAGTATGGAATTTGCCAGACTGGTGTTTCAGGGTCTCTGCTTAAACAAACCCTCTTTCCTTCGAAGTACCAAAGAAATTTTAATTTAGGTCATGTAAACTGGTGCAATGTTGTTTTCAGTCTGTAGTCAGAGTCATAATGCTCCAAGAGGTATGAATTGGAACATGCATTTCAGTGGCCAGATAGCTTTTAAATACAATATGCAAATATTACACTACTAGTCAAAAGCTCTGTCTCCCATCATGTAATAACACATTTTCAGTACAAATATATAGCATGTTCAAACTGGAGGCATTTTAAACCACTATATTCTAGTGCTTCCAAAGCTGGAAGAATTGTGGCAGAACCTAGCAATACTTTGACTATAATAGTGTAGTTGAACTGCTTAACCAGAATTTAAGTTTACAGTTTTTCTGTTTGATTTTTACAGCGGAAAGTCAAGTTCTATACATCCTGAATGGCTCAGGGCCTCGTGGCCCTGATTTCCTAAATCCCATAAATGTATGCCAAATACCATTGGTTTAAGGGCTTGCACCAGTTTGAATTAAGTTGGTTAAAGCACTGCACTCTGCTGTTATAGACAGGACCTTGAACTGTGGTTTCAGGGGAGACTTTCAAAAGCACCTGTAAATGTGCGGCGACTTAACCCCCGCTGGCGCCTCCGGAGCGCCCTCTGCAGGCCCATGTCCTGCTCAGTCCCAGCCCCGTGCCCTCTTCCACGGGGGTGCTGCACCCCTGCAGTGCCCCACCAATCTCATGGTTTCCCGCCCCCCGGGAACTCCCACCCCCTATCCCCACCTTGCCTTTGTCTAGGCAACTACCAGTCACCACTTGCCCCCATTCACTAGGGCAGACTGCAGTCTAATTGCCACTCATCACCGGCAAGGGGGTTTGGACCTGCTGCCTCTGCCTTCCCTTGGGGCTGCCCTCTGCACCCCAGTACCTATTTGGCCATAGACTAGGCCAGGCAGCCTGGGGGGTTTCTAGGTCAGAGCTCCACAGCCCTGCTATCCTTCCCCCAGCCCTGCCCTACTCCTGGTACCCTGCTTGGCTCCAGCAGCCAGGTCCTCCCTCTCCAAAAGCTAGAGAAGGACTGTTTGCCTCCAGCCCACTGCCCTCTTATAAGGGCCAGCACCCCATAGATAAAGGAAAAAGAGTCCCACTAAAAGTTAATGGCACTGATTCTTTTAAAAAAATCACTTGTGTATTAAAACTGCATGGTGTTAAGGAATATTAAGGCTCATGCTCTAGGCCAGGGGTCGGAAATCTTTTAGAAGTGGTGTGGCAAGTCTTCATTTATTCACTCAAATGTAAGGGTTCGCATGCCAGGCTGGGTTGGGCTGGGGCAGAAGGGGGGGGGGGGCTATGGTGGGCAGAGACAGCCTGTGCTGTAGGTAAGTTCCCACATACATACATCCCCCATCCTCTTCTTGCCAGCACACCATCCTGTAGAGGGGCTATGGAGGTGAGAGCCAGCGCCCCCCCTCCCCCGTAGGCAAGTGCCCCCTCTTCCTCCCTACCCCCCTGCCAGGGGCACAGCAGCAGCTTGGGGCTATTTAAAGGACCTGAGTCTCCCCTGCCTTTACTGGCCTAGGCCCTTTAAATAGCCACTGGAGCCCCTCCCTGCCTGCAGCTCCGGCGGCTATTTAAAGGGCTGGGGCACTAGAAGCAACAAGAGCACTGGACTCTTTAAACAGCCACTGAAGCGCTGCTACCCCAGGGCTCCAGCAGGGGGGCTCCGGTGGCCACTGCTGGGAGTCCTAGACCACTTAAATTGCCCCCTGGGAAAGGGGGGTGGGGGGATAGCTCAGTGGTTTGAGCGTTGGCCTGCTAAACCCAGGGTTGTGAGTTCAATCCTTGAGGGGGCCATTTAGGGATCTGGGGCAAAAAATCTGTCAGGGGACAGTACTCGATCCTGCTAGTGTAGGCAGGGGACTGGACTCGATGACCTTCAAGGTCTTTCCAGTTCTAGGAGATTGGTATATCTCCATTTATATTTATATTTATAAGCTGGGTTGTCCTGGTACGTTGCATCAGCTCTTGCCAATATACCATACTGGGGTGTACCTCGGCTGCCAGCTTAGCCCACTGCCGGCCTGAGTGAAGGAAACCCCAGGGCGGCAGCGGGCTGATGGCCAAGTCTCCAGCTGGCAGGATCCCGCTGCCAGAACTCCAGCCCAGCAGTGGGCTGAGCTGCTCAGCTTGCCACCGCTCTGGGCTGCTGGCCCTGCTCAGCCCACTGCCAGCTCTGGTGTTCCTGCCAGCCAGGGTCTCAGCCTGGGTTCTTTCACCCAGGCCAGCAGTGGGCACTGAATGGGGCCGGCAGTGGGACCCCAGCTGGCAAGGGGCTGGCACCAGGAACCCTAGAGTGGCGGCAGGTGGAGCCCTCCACAGTGTGCCATCCACAATCAGCTCACATGCCACATTTGGCATGTATGCCCTAGGTTACATACTCCTGCTCTAGGCTTTAAGACAGTCTTCAAAATGTGGGAATTATCTCAGCTGAAATCTAAACCTAGTACCTACCTTCAGCAAGTTTACACCTTCCTCAGAAATAGCTCATACTGGCCACAGTCAATCAGAACTGGAGTAGCAGTTGCTATTCTGCAGCAAAACCCTCATATAGGAAACTGATTTTTTTAAAGCCGCTGGCACCAGCTTTCATTTAGGATATGGTGAGAGACGTAACTGCTCCCAAGATGATTGCTAGAATGCCCCAATTATGCAGGCCAGAAAATAATTTGAAGAGTACATTGCAAAATACTAAACTGCAAAATTGTTTTTTAGTACATCAGAAGCTGGCAGCCTGTTAAACAGTAGGGCCATTGGATGGTTGCAGTTCAAAAGAAGCACTCAAGGAAGATAAGAGCTGGAAGGGATCTCAAGAGATCATCTAGTGAGTCCAACCCCCTGCTCAAAGCAGGACCAACCCCAAATCAATCATCCCAGCTAGGACTTTGTTAAGCCAAGCCTTAAAAACCTGTAAGGATGGCTATTTCATCGCCCTCCTAGGTAACACGTTTCAGTGATCCACCACCCTCCTAATGATAGTGTTTCCTAATATCCAACCTAGACCTCCCCCTCTGCAACATGAGACCATTACTCCTTGTTCTGTCACCTGCTACCACGGAGAACAGTCTAGATCCATCCTCGTTGGAACCCCCTTTCAGGTAGTTGAAAGCAGCTATCAAATCCCCCCTCATTCTTCTCTTCTGCAGACTAAACAAGTCCCGTTCATTCAGCTTCTCAAACTCTTGTGCTCTAGCCCCCAATAATTTTTGTTGCTCTCTTCTGGACTTTCAAATTTTTCCACATCGTTGTAGTGTGGGGCCAAAAACTGGACCCAGTACTCCAGATGAGGCCTCACCAAGGCCGAATAGAGGAATGATCATGTCCAGATAATGATCACTACAGCGAAGCTAAATGAATTCTTTGCATCAGTCTTCACTCCAGAGGATGGGAGGGAGATTCTTTTTAGGTGATACATCTAAGGAACTATTCCAAATACAGGTGGTTTTGGAACAGAATTACTGATATGTCACCAGGTCCAGATGACCTTCACATGCAAGTTTGGTAGGAATTCAGGTATGAAATTACAGAGCTGTTAACTCTGGTATGTAACCTTACATCAGCAGCTGTCATATTGATGGATGACAATGTAATTCTGATTTTTTTTTATAAAAGGCTCCAAAAGTAATCCTGGCACTTATAATGGTAACCCTCAATTCTTTGATTTCAACCAATTATCAGACCGCTCAATGGTTAGGGAAGAGTCAAGAAGGGAAATCGTGCCTTGCCACTTGCCTTTGATGCTAACGGTGATAGGGTGTCCTTGGCCAGAAAGCCTTTGAAGAAGTCCCTCACTGAAGGCTCTTAAGCAAAGTAAGCTGTTTGTTGAGGTAAGAGGGAAGGGTCTCTTAGGGATCAGTAACTGGTTAAAAGATAGGAAACAGAGGGTAGGAATAAATGGTTGGTTTTCACGAGTTAAATAGTGGGGTCCCCCAAAGATCTGTACTGGGACTAGTGTTGGTCAGTATATTCATAAATGATCTGAAAAGGGGTTTAAACAGTAAAGTGGCAAAGTCTGCATGTGTTACAAAATTACTCAAGATAGTTAAACCCAAAGCTGATTGTAGAGAGTTACCAAAGGATCATGCAAAACTGGGTGCCTTCACAACAAAATAGCAGATAGAATTAACTGCAAAGTAACGCAGACTAGACAACAATCCCAGCTGTACATACGTGAGAAAGATCTTGGCTAATTTTTTTGAAAATAGCAGCTCAATGTGCAGCTGTAGTCAAAAAAGCAAACAAACAATGTTAGCACCTCTTGGGAAGGTGATAGTAAATCCATACATATAATATTGCCATGGTATGTCAACACTGCATATTGGGTGCAGTTCTTGTCATCCCCATCACAAGAAAAGATAATTGAAACAGGTACAGAGAAGGGTAACAAGAATGATGAGGGGTATGGAAGAATTGCCACAGGCAGAGAGTTTGATGGACTGTTCAGTTTAGGAAAAAGATGATTAAAGGGGAATAGGCTGAAGGTTTATAAACTCACGCTTAGTGTGGCAGAAGTGTTATTTGTCCCTTATGTAATACAGGAATCAGTGGTCACTCAACTAAAATAACAAGAGTCCTGTGGCACCTTAAAGACTAACTGAAGTATTGAAGCATAAGCTTTCGTGGGCTCATACCCACTTCTTCGGATGCAAGCAGTGGAAGTGTCTAGGGGCAGGTATAAATAAGTAGGCAAGAACCAGGTAGGAGATAACAAGGTTAGTCCACTCAGGCTGAACCAGCTTGTTATCGCTAATGAGTGAGGTTGAGGTATTCCTCTAGCAACTGAACTGGAGGTGTGAACTCTGAAAGAGGAGAAGCTGTTTTTTGTAATTAGCAAGCCATTCAAAATCTTTGTTCAATCCCAGATTGATGGTATCAAATTTGCAAATAAATTGCAGCTCTGCAATTTCTCTTTGCAGTCCAGTCTTGAAGTTTTTTTTGCTGCAAGATAATGACCTTTAAATCTGTAATTGTGAGTGCAGGGAGATTGAAGTGTTCTACAGGTTTTTGTATATTGCCATTCCTGATGTGCAGGTGTAGATGTGCAGGTGAATGAACCAGTGATGGTGTGGCTGATCTGGTTAGGTCCTGTGTCCACACCATCACTGGTTCATTCACCTGCACATCTACCAATGTAATATATGCCATTTTGTGTCAGCAATGTCCCTCTGCTATGTACATCGGCCAAACTGTACCATCCCTACAAAAAAGGATACACTGACACAAATCAGATATCAGGAATGGCAATATACAAAAACCTGTAGGAGAACACTTCAATCTCCCTGCACACACACAATTAAAGATTTAAAGGTCAAACGTGTTGATAGCAAGGAGCGAGACAAGGTGCCAGAGACTGGGAAGGTGTCACATTCGCTAAACGGCTGACAGCCTCCAGCTACTTGGAGGGGGGAGGGGAAGAGAGCGACTGGTGGAGGCATTACTCTAGGTTGTGGGTGTCATCCCTAGGTTATGGAGGGAATTGCTCCAATGGGTGAGCAGGGACTGCAGAAGGGGTGTGTCACTCTCGGATCAGCAGGGACATCTGCCTTTGATAAGCAAGTCTGAGTGGAGCAGCGCCCCCAGACGGGGAAGGGCAGGGAGAAAGGAACGGGGATGGGGGGGGGTGTCAAGGAGGGGATGTGCCCTGCTCTGTTCCACCTCCCTATTGCCTGGTGGCATGGGGCCTGCAAAGGGGGGGGGGAGCACACTCCTCAGGTTGGTATGATGATTAGTTCAGCAGCTCAAAAGATGGTTGAATATTCAGCAAATACTTTATTCAATGAAATTTCACCTGTTGGCTAAACCGGAGTTGAGCCATGAGCCAACAAGCACTCAGCACTCATGTTCAGGTCTGCAGTGGAGTTTGCAGGGGCAACCCTTAGGAAATGCAAAACATTTTAACTTGCAAGCTGAGCCTGTTTGATTCCTAAAAGGAACACAGTGCTTTCACAATAAGAATTGCCACTCTCCCTTGGGGTCCCCTGGGTAAGGACCAGTGATATAGATTGCTAACGCTTTTATATGTATTGGACTGTTGGTGGGGAAGAGCTAAAGGTGGGAAATGGGGAATGGAAGATTCCTTTGCAGGGTGTGAGGCCGCGGGAGAAGGGAACGGGTTAATGCAAGAATCAAGCCAGGCCCAGAGATAGCGAGCTGCCACCAGCCCAAGGCCGACTTCCACAGACCCACCCTCTGCCATCAAAGCCGCTAGTGTCTGCATCCCAACTCCAGCTGGCTGTGAGAAATGAGAACGGAGTCAAACAGAACTAAAAAAGTTGCAGGACTAACAAGATTACAAAATTGCAAAGGTTGGCCCCGCGAGAATCAACAGTCTGCCTCTCTACCCCAGAGGTGGTATGTTGTGGGAAAGTTAAGAGAGCTGTGGAGAGCTGGTTTGGACTGGTGCAGAGCACATGAGAGATTGTGGGAACAGGAGACCCCACTGGCTGAGACGCCCCCAAGAAAACCCAGAGCTTAGACACCCTCCCCAGAGCGGAAGCAAGTCAGAGATCTACAGGGGCCTCCGGACGACCTGTGCACAGAACTCTCGTCCATCCTTCCCCCTCTTCTTGCGTTACACCCAGGCTTGGCCAGCCTTGGGTCACGTGTGCGTGAGTATGAAAGTGGGTTAGGGCTCGGGCCTTCCTCCCTCTGAGTGACATAGGGCATACCTAGACCCTCACTGCTGTGATTTGGTTAATAAAGCTTTAAAACTTAGTCACTTGGTGTGCTCCTGTGGTCTCAGCCTGAGCACCTGAAGCCACAGGCCACTTAGTAACACAAATCTGTCATAATCCCCAGTTTTACAGAGTTGCCTTTAGACATGCTTTGAGACAATATTCCCCAAGAAAATTACAGCATTTGGTTAATAATCCCCTTGCCATCTGCTTTCCTATTGATTTGTATATAAGCATCATGGCACTCAGGGATTTGGCCTTTTAAAATGTTATAGACATTCTAGACAGACCACTGAAGTGCTGAGTTCAGCTGAAAGCTGAGACCAATTTTGCACTCTCAGATCTGTCCTGTTCACCCCACACAGAACACAGTTGCCATCTGCCTTTGCATACATTTTTTCAGACTCAACCCTGTCCTTCCATTTGTGCTAGTGAAAACAACTTTGAACTAGCAAAAACAACAAAGGAGTCCTTGTGGCACCTTAGGGCTGGTCTTCACTCGCGCGGCACGGGATCGATCTTCTGGCAATCGATTTCTCATGTCTGATGAGGACGCAAGAAATCGATCGCTCGTGGCTCCCCTGTCGACTGCGTAACTCCAGCTCGCGGGGAGGCGCAAGCTGGAGTTGACGGGTGAGCACGCCGCCGCCTGCCGCCGCCGTGGGGACGAGAGGTAAGTCGGCTGCAGATACGCAAACTTCAGCTACGTGATTCACGTAGCTGAAGTTGCGTATCTGCAGTCGACACCCCCCCCCCCCCGTAGTGGAGACAAGCCCTTAGAGACTACCACCACAGCACTAGCAGAAACTTTTGCTAAACTCCAGCACAGAGCCACTTTAATCCAGCAGAGGGCAGCAGCAGTGGACAACACCCACAATGAGAAAATTCTCCAAGTGTGGAAGCAAAACTAGTCATTTATTTGTTAAATGCACACAGTGTGCTCACTGCTGTGCTATGCAGGACACAAAGGCAATCCCTGTTTTTAGCTTTGCAGAGAGCTGGACTGGCTGCAAACTACTGCCGGCTCTTCCGAAACAGTAACTTTTTACCCAGTACTCACTTATTTTTAACTTTGGAAGTGGGATGCTTTTAGATCTGATCTGACCTATTTTGTTGCCAAGCTCCAGCTGCTGGTTGCTACACTTAGGAGGAATTTGGAAAATCAGACTAGAGTGAATAGAACCTCCAAAAATATGTTGTACTGCATCATAAAATTCAGTGCATTCCTTCCCAGCAATATTGGGACCAACTTGGATACCCTCTTCCCATAGCGATAGATTTTTTCGCCATGTAACTCAGTAATTTTCAAACTGCAGGTCGCGACCCAGAATGTAAGGCATTGGGTCGCAGTGGCTCTAGTCGACACTGGCTCCATACTCCCCTTGGCAGGTTCCTGCCTACTTATTACCCCTACTGCACCCACATCCCAACCCATGCCCCAATCCCCACTCCTGAGTCCCCACAACCCAGATCCCCCTCCTGCACCCCAAACCTCTCATCCCCAGCCCTCAGCCCCGCACTCCAACCCTTGCCCGAGCCCTGGCCCCTCCCAAACCCCTCATCCCCAGCTCTGTTGGGTTGTGGGCGTCAACAATTTTCTTCAACTGTGTCACCAGAAAAAAAGTTTGAAAACCAGGGATGTAACTAACCTACAGCCGTTCAAGCCACTCTCTACAAAGGTTTTGAACTGACCAGTCTGGTTCACGAAGCACCATGCAGTCATTGTTTCCCCAGATGACAAGGCCCACCAAGAGAGGAGGTTGTTGTCTGTTTATATTGAGGGTTGACTGATGGGGGAGGGGAGGGGAAATGCCATGCATGTTTTAGTTTCACTCTGTTCCAGTCTGACAGTGCTGCAGAAAAAGCCCAAAAGGTTATCTATAATGAGGCAATTTTTAGCAGTCAGTACTACAGTAAGAAAAGATTTAATGACTTTCTGCACCCCCCCAGGCGTCTTTCAAACCCCAGAGCAGTGGGCGTTGTTAGTGTGCAGCAGAACGGACAGCCCTCTCTTCTTCATAGAAAGAAAATACAAAACCAGACATGGCAGCGAGGCAGGGACTCAGGCACTGCTTATAAAGCAGGCAACAGGAAGATTGCAATGCACGCAGCAGCACCATTCACAATGGAGGGAAAACAAGGTTACTTACCTGTAACTGTTGTTCTTCGAGATGTGTTGCTCACATCCATTCCACTATAGGTTAGGCACGCGCTGCGGGCCTGGTTGCCGGGTAGATTTTCCCCTAGCTGCAGACTGGGCGAGCAGGGAGCCCCCTGGAGTGGCGCCACTGCGGCACTCTATAAGTACCCCTGCGACACAGTCTGGCCCCCAGTTCCTTCTTTGCCGGCTAACCCGACAGTGGGGAAGGAGGGTGGGTTTGGAATGGATGTGAGCAACACATCTCGAAGAACAACAGTTACAGGTAAGTAACCTTGTTTTCTTCTTCGAGTGATTGCTCACATGCATTCCACTATAGGTGACTGCAAGCAATACCTAGGAGGTGGGGTCGGGTTGACCCATTGCTGATCGTAAGACCGCTGACCCAAACGCCGCATCGTCCCTGGTCTGCTGGACTATGGCGTAGTGGGCGGCGAAGGTGTGGACGGGGGACCAGGTAGCCGCCCTGCAGATGTCCGTAATAGGGACTCCCTCCCGGAAGGCCGCAGAGGACGCCTGCGCTCTCGTGGAGTGTGCTGTTACTCTCTCAAGCGGCTTGTCCGCGAGTTCATAACAGGTGTGAATGCACGAGGTAATCCAGGAGGAGAGCCTTTGGGCTGAAACTGGCTGGCCCTTCATCCTCTCCGCAACTGCCACGAAAAGTTGGGTTGTTTTCCTGAATTGCTTTGTTCTATCTAAATAAAAAGCAAGAGCCCTCTTAACGTCCAACGTGTGTAATTGCTGTTCCCTTCCAGAGGTGTGTGGCTTAGGATAAAAGACTGGGAGACAAATGTCTTGATTAACATGGAAGGGAGAGACCACCTTAGGCAGGAAGGCCGGGTGGGGACGTAGCTGAACCTTGTCCTTATGGAAGATAGTGTAGGGCGGCTCGGAGGTCAGTGCACGGATCTCTGACACTCTACGAGCCGAGGTGATAGCTACTAGGAATGCCACCTTCCAGGAAAGGTGTAGTAAGGAACACGTGGCGAGGGGCTCGAACGGGGGCATCGCGAGGCGTGAGAGCACAAGATTGAGATCCCAAGGTGGAATGGGACGCTTGACGTTCGGATACAGCTTATCTAGACCCTTAAGGAAACGGTATACCACAGGGTCGGAGAAGACTGAGTGGTTCGACTGACCCGGATGGAAAGCCGATATGGCAGCGAGGTGGACCCGGATAGTAGAGGTAGAAAGGCCCTGATTTCTGAGGCCTAACAGGTAGTCCAATATGCGTGGGATAATAGCCTCACTTGGAACGATGTCATGTTGTGTGCACCAGGCAGAGAAACGGGTCCACTTGGCGGTATAGGTACTTCTGGTGGATGGTTTCCTACTACCCAGAAGGACGTTCTGTACCTCGGCTGAGCATAAGAGCTCAGGACCTCTCAGCCATGGAGTAGCCACGCTGTGAGGTGAAGGGACCGCAAGTCCGGGTGCAGGAGGCGACCGTGATCCTGAGAGATCAGGTCTGGCCACAGCGGGAGGCTGATGGGAGGGGCCCTGGACAGCTGGAGGAAGGACGCATACCAGCATTGCCTGGGCCAGGCCGGGGCTATGAGGATGACGTGTGCCCTGTCCCGTCTGATCTTCAGGATCACCTTGTGGAGAAGCGGGATCGGAGGGAACGCGTAGAACGGGTGCCCCGTCCAGGGTAGGAGAAAGGCATCTGTCAGGGATCCCCGGGAGCTGCCTCGAAAGGAGCAGAACTGGAAGCACTTCCTGTTCTGTCTGGAGGCGAAGAGATCGATGTGGGGAAACCCCCACCTCAGGAAGATCGGCCGGATGACATCTGGCCGAAGGGACCACCCGTGAGTCATAACGGATCTGCTGAGGCGGTCCGCCAGGGTGTTCTGGATTCCGGGAAGGAAGGAGGCCACCGGGTGAATAGCGTGGGCTATACAGAATTCCCACAGGAGAATCGCCTCTTGACACAGGGGGCTGGAGCAGGCCCCGCCTTGCTTGTTTATGTAATACTGGGCTGTGGTGTTGTCTGTCAGCACCGCTACACAGTGACCCCGTAATGTGTCCCGGAACGCCTGGCACGCGAGCCGGACGGCCCTCAGCTCCCTGATATTGATGTGGAGGCAGAGGTCTGACTCCGACCAGCGGTCCTGGGTCCTGAGTTCCCCTAGGTGAGCTCCCCACCCTAGCGACGAGGCGTCCGTCACTAGGGACATGGACGGGCTGGGGGGAAGGAAGGGGACCCCTTGGCACACATTGTCCTGGTCTTCCCACCAAGCCAGAGCGGATAGGGTGGCTCTGGGGATGGAGAGGAGGGCGTCCATACTGTCCCTTCTCGGTCTGTAGGCCACCGCGAGCCACGACTGCAGTGGGCGTAGCCGTAGTCTGGCGTGCTGTATGACATGAGTGCACGATGCCATGTGACCTAGCAGGCTGAGGAAGACCTTGACCATAGTCATCGGACAGTTGCGTAGCTGTCTGATGGCTGACTGGATAGTGAGGAACCGAGGCTGGGGCAGGGATGCCCTTGCTACCGTGGAGTCTAGTAGGGCTCCTATGAACTCTATGTTCTGGGTAGGCTCCCGGGTGGACTTCTCCCTGTTGAGAAGGATTCCCAAGCGGTCGAACGTGCTGATAACGAGCCGCATGTGAGCTGACACTTGGTCCCTGGAGGTGCCTCAGATCAACCAATCGTCGAGGTACGGGTATAAGTGTACCCCGCGGCGCCGAAGGAATGCCGCTACTACCGCCATACACTTTGTGAACACCCTGGGTGCGGTGGACAGGCCGAAGGGTAGGACGGCAAACTGATAGTGTTCCCCCGCTACCAGGAAGCGGAGGTAACGTCTGTGTGAGGGTTTGATGCTCACGTGAAAGTAAGCGTCCTTCATATCGAGGGCAGCGAACCAGTCTCCCGGATCCAGAGAGGGAATGATAGTGCCCAAGGTGGCCATGCGGAACTTGAACCTGATCATGTAGGTGTTGAGTTCGCGCAGGTCCAGGATGGGCCGGAGGCCCCCTTTCGCCTTGGGGATCAGGAAGTAGCGGGAGTAGAACCCCTTCCCCCTGAACTCTTGCGGTACGGGCTCGATGGCTCCCAGTGCGAGGAGCGACCTCACCTCCTGTACGAGGAGTTGCTCGTGAGAGGGGTCCCTGAAGAGGGACGAGGAGGGTGGGTGGGTGGGAGGAGTGGAGGAGAGCTGGAGCGAATATCCCACCTCCACCGTGCGGAGGACCCACTGATCTGATGTAATGTCTGACCATGCACGGCGGAAGTAGGACAGACGGTCTCCAAAGGGAGGATCCAGGTTTATGATTGGTGAACTGCCCTCGGGCGCACCATCAAAAGTTGGATTTGGGCCCCTGGGAAGGCTTAGAGCCTTGTTGTTTCCCGCCCTGCCTAGGCCCTTGCCGCCGGCGGTAAGGGCGGCTTCTCCTGAGGGAGGAGTCCTGGGGCGGGCGCGCAGGTGGGAAGAATTTCCTGCGTGGCGGGATGAAGGGACGCCTCTGTGGACCTGGGGTGTGCATGCCCAGGCCTTTGAGGGTTACCCCCCTGTCCTTGAGGGCCTGGAGACGGGCATCCGTATCCTCCGAGAAGAGGGACTGTCCCTCAAAGGGGAGGTCCTGGATTTTAAATTGCATGGCCGGGGCTAGGTTGGATGACGAGAGCCATGCTGCCCGGCGGAGGGCAATGCCCGAGGCCATTGTTCGGGCCGCAGAGTCGGCCGAGTCCAGGGCCGCTTGCAGGGCATGACGAGATATGTCCCTGCTTTGGAGCAATAGGGCCCTGAACTCCTGTTTGCCCTCCTGCGGGAGAGCAGTCTCAAATTTAGTAAGGGCCTCCACCGTGTCAAAATGGTGCCTACTCAGGAGTGCCTGATGGTTGGCGACACTGAGTTGTAGGCCCCCGGAGGAATAAACTTTCCTGCCGAAGTGGTCCAACCTTTTGGCCTCTTTGGCCTTGGGGACCTGCGCCTCCTGCCCGTGGCGCTCCTTGTTATTAACAGAGTCCACCACCAGGGAGGAGGGCGTGGGGTGAACATTCAAGTATTCATATCCCTTGGCTGGGACAAAATAACGCTTCTCCACCCCACGAGCAGTGGGGGAGATAGAGGCGGGGGTCTTTCAAATTACCGCCGTGTGGAGTTTAATAGTATTAATGAACGGCACTGCCACCCGTGCCGGAGTGCCCTTAGTTAACATGGTGGTGACCGGGTCGTCCACCACTGGGACCTCTTCCAAAGGCAGATTCATGTTTTTAGCAACTGCCTGGAGGAGATGTTGGTAACTGGAGAGGTCCAAGGCGGGCGGGCTAGTTGATGAAGTGCCCACCACTGCCTCTACCCCTACGGGGGAGGCATAGGGACCCGGCTCCATAGGGCTACGTACCGTGGAGGGCTGGACTGCCGATGATGGTCCCGCCAGCACGTCCACTGGACCCTCTGAGCTCACCGGGAACCCGGGTTCAGACTGGGTTTCCCGGGGCCGATCGTACCCCCATGCCGCCCACTCTGACCAGGCAGGGTTCTGGGTGACTTGGACTGGTCCCGCCGAGCGAGGGGCCCGCGTGCCGGCGGACTCTCGACGCTCCCGGTGCCGTGGGCTTCTCGACCGGTGCCGGGCGGCAAGGTGCCCATCCGAGGAGTCGTGGCTACCCGAACGGTGCCGCCTCGGGAAGTCTCGGTGCCGAGACGATGATCGGTACCGGGGGGACCTTCGGCGCCGCGACGGGGTCCGGTGCCGCTCTCTACACTCCCGGTGCCGTGGGCTTCTCGACCGGTACCGGGCGGTATGGTGCCCATCCGAGGAATCGTGGTTACCTGAATGGTGCCGCCTCGGGGAGTCTCGGTGCCGAGACGATGATCGGTACCGGGAGGACCTTCGGCGCCGCGACGGGGTCCGGTGCTGCTCTCTACACTCCCGGTGCCGTGGGCTTCTCGACCGGTACCGGGCGGTATGGTGCCCATCCGAGGAATCGTGGCTACCTGAACGGTGCCGCCTCGGGGAGTCTCGGTGCCGAGACGATGATCGGTACCGGGAGGACCTTCGGCGCCGCGACGGGGTTCGGTGCCGAGACGACGAGCAGTGCCTGGACACGGAGCGGCTTGTGGAGCGACGTCTCGGACGGTCTCGGCGCCAGCTGAGAGACCGGTGCCGGGAGTGCGACCGGTGCCGAGAGTACGACCGGCCCTTACCAGGGTGCCAGGACTCTGATCGGCGGCCAGAGTGCGAGTGGCGCGAACGGCCAGGAGGAGACCTTGAGCAGGGTCTCAACTCCTTGCGGCGCCGAGACTGCGACCGGAGCCGGGCGGGTGACCGTTGCCGGGAGTCTGGTCGGCGCCGCGAGATCGAGCGGTGTCCATGCCCTGCCGGGCTCCGACACGCGATCTCTGCCTCGGTCATGGGCGGCCTGCCCGTCGACCGGACTTGTTGCTGCGGGGCATCCCCGGCAAGCAACCCTCTCGCAGCAGTACACGCCTCCATCATGGAGGGAAGCTGCTGCGGAGTTGGCACCCCAAGTGGCAAGACCACTGGCACCGGACTCGACGGGGCCTCCTGCGGCGCCGGAGTCAGCGGTGCGGGTGCTGGCGGCTCTTCCTCAGGTCGGCTCCCCGGAGAAGGCTGAGGTCGCGGCACTGGTACCGACGGCTGGACGCGGTCCGGAGCAGGGCGAAGTTGAGCGCTCCTCTTCCGCTTGGTGCTGGGGGAGCGCGACCGGTGCCGAGGCTTGGCTCTCGGCGGTTTGGGTGCGGGGTCCGGTGCCGCACTGGAGTCCGGGGCCGCCTCCATCAGGACGTGCCGCAAGCGGGATTCCCTGTCTTTGCGGGTCCTGGGCTGAAGGTACTGCAGATCTAGGAAGAAACTGCCAAGTGCACTTACCAGGCACTTGAGAGGCACTTAGAGTGTGGGTCTCCCACAGGCGTAGGCTTCCCACACTCTGAGTGCTTGAATCCCGGAGCCTTGAAGACAGAGGCTCCGGCAGCAGGGAAAACCCCTGCACTTGACTATTTACACTACAAAGACTATGTAAACTAACTAACAACAACTGCTAACAACGAACAATTAAGAGAACAATCGACTAGCTAGGAGATAAGGAGAACGCTGAAAAGCAGAACTCCTCTTCCGACTACCAGCTCGAGCGGTAAAGAAGGAACTGGGGGCCAGACTGTGTCGCAGGGGTACTTATAGAGTGCCGCAGTGGCGCCACTCCAGGGGGCTCCCTGCTCGCCCAGTCTGCAGCTAGGGGAAAATCTACCCGGCAACCAGGCCCGCAGCGCGTGCCTAACCTATAGTGGAATGCATGTGAGCAATCACTCGAAGAAGAACTTAGTGCTACTTCAAGGTGTATTGAAGGCCCACAGCGGCAGGGTCCGGGCTCGCGACCCCCCCCCCCCCCAGAACTGGCTCACGACCCCCACTTTGAGAATCAATGCTATAAACCAACAAAGTCTGATGAGAGTGATGTTAGGGCTGGTCTCCACTATGGGGGGGGGATCGACTGCAGATATGCAACTTCGCACTCCCCCGTGGACTCCAGCTTGCGCCTCCCGGCAAGCTGGAGTTCCAGAGTCGACGGGGGCGCCACGCGCGATCGATTTCTCGCGTCTTCATAAGACGCGAGAAATCGATCGCCAGAAGATCGATTGCTACCTGCCGATTCGGCGGGTAGTGAAGACATACCCTTAGCTTGCTACCTACAAATTATATAGAATGGAGCAAGAAAGAACATGCAAATCACATACCCAAATCCAGAGCACAGGCTGGAACAAAAGAATATACAGGTTGATTGCCTTAAACTAATTTAAGATGATTGATTGCCGTTAAACTAGTTTATATATGAGTAATTTAACCAAGTGTCCTGTACAGAGAACTTTGATCCACCCTAGTGTTAGGTTTTCTGCAATCAGAAAGTTGGCAACCTTAGTTTCTGAGCCACTTGGAGCTCTGCTTAAAATCTTCCTGTGGCAGCAAGGAAGGATTAGCCAATCCCCCCTTCTGAAGCAGAGCAGGAAGGTTGGGATCTCCTGGGAATTCCTCCTTTTATAGCTCAAGTATTTGACGTCCCCCCCCCCCCCACCTTGTCTGTAGAAAAGGCAGAGAGCTGCATTTCTGAGAGGTTTCCCTCCTTCATCCTTATTCAGACTCCACTCGACTTGGGGATTTGCAGCCAATATTTTAGCACCAAGATACTTGGCTGCAGAAAGCCTCAGGGGATACACTGCTGGCATAAGGTCTCTGGCTGCAGCGCCACTGCAGTCAATGGCATTACACCCCCTCGTGATTGGTGGATTTGGCCCATAGATGCCAACATTTATTTAATCCAAAATACTTTTGTTCACGTTGTTGTCTAGATTCAGGCTGGTGCTGTCTCTCTCCACACTGCAGGACCAGGAGTTTCCTCCTGAAAATGCTCGACACACAAGCGAGAGTTTTTCTTTAGTCTATATAATAGAATAAGCCAAAATGACTGACTTTCATTCAAAATACTGCCAAAGGGATTTCCCAACTCACACACAAACGTGAGCTGATTTCAAAGAGGTGCTGAGCATCCTCAATGCCTATTGAGCTCAGCTGGAATTGTGGGTGCTGAGTACCTAAGAAAATCAGATTAACAGAGTGACTGAGATACACCCACCCATGTTAATACCAGTGTGGGTCTCTGTCCCTCTCTAGCAGGTAGACCATGTAGACAGGCAGCGAGGTTCATGCTTTTAAATCCACAGACCCTGAGTTGAACTACCACAGATGACCCAGCAGCTGGGAGTGTGGGTGTGTATTCTGTCAAGGAAATAAGGATTTAATTTCCCACGTGTTAGTTGTTGGAAGACTATTGGTAGTTTCATCCTGAAAAGGAGAAAGGTTGTTCCAAGTTGGAAGTAGTAATGTTTACGCACGCACACGATCAGCTTTGGAATGGATCCCTTTCCAAATATGCTGGTGGACTCCTCACTTAAAATTCTTCCCCGCTCTGCATGGCCAGCCCCTACTGCAGTGAAACACAGCTAAAACCATCAGAATCCTGCAAGAACACCCATACACGTTGTATGGGCCCTTTTCAACCCTAACCATCCATTCTGGACACAAGATTCAATGGGAGCCTCACTGCCTGCATAGAGCATGGAAACCTTGCTCTACTGACCCGCTTAAATTGAGTGGATGGGGGACCAAAACCAACCCCAGCTAACATTAATCCTTGCCAAGAAGCTCATTCCAACATTCATATCCACCCTCGCCCAAGTGCCACTGAGCTGCTCATCTCCACCAGCTTGCTGAGGAATCAGTCCTTGCACGGTTCAAGGTATATTCCCCATTTGACAGTGCTGGGGGCCTGGGGTCAGAGGAGACACTAAATGCAGCAGTAATAGAAGGTGCTGTAAATGCCAGGGATGAAAATCACTCAAAACAACACAAACCATGATGAGTTAAGTGTTAGTAGTTTTACAAAGAATGGCGTTGGCAAACCCATGAAAAATAGCGCTCTCTTCAAAAGAGTAGGATGAATAATTCAAAAAGCACTTCACCCGTATTTTTATAAACAAGTATGTAAGCTCGTTTGTCATTCATGTTGTTCATTTCTCATGAGGATTCAGATCATGTTTGCTAATCCCTGGAGTTCCATTAGCAAAAATGACAAATCACGCTGGATGCCATTCATTACTCTCCTGTTTAAAGTGCCTCATCCAATCAGAAATCAGAAACAATGTCATGAGACTTCAGTGCTCAATCACATGCCACAAACGATGGTGGGCCATTTGCGGTAGTTGAAACCAGGGTCTCTGGGTCTAAAAGCAAATGAACAAATGACAGCAAATTAATGGACAAAGTGAAAACTAATAGCTTGCACATAATCCATAGGGTGATATTTCTTACATTTTTCACTTGAATGGTCTCGTGAATATCAAATACCTTGAAAGAGCCTTGGGATCAAGTTGTCAGTAGACAATGTGCTATGTTCATCAGGGCCCACGCAAAGGACACTTGGGCAAGAGCCCTGGACTTGCACAAATGAGCTACTTCCAAACCAAGTGGATCCTCTATGCTCTGGTGAGTTTGCTTTCTCAGATGTGCGTCACTAACTTGAATCCACTTCCTTCCCTCCTCACCCCACCTTCCTTTCCTCTCATTATATTCCAGGATAAACACTTCCTGATTATAAGCAGATCTTGAGTTACTGGAGAAGGAGCTGGCAGACCCTGTTTCCCTTTGTTCTGTTCCTTTCCAAGAGTTCACTGAGCACCACATTTTAAGAGGGTCAAAGAAAGGTACCTTACCTGTCATGCCATGGTTATCAGCGCACAATAGAGATTGCTACACTTCTCGCTTATGGGAGCCCAGCCAACTACCTTGTGGATGCTGTAAGCAAGGGAACCTTGGAGATGTCTGAGTCAAGATTATTATAGTGGCTGTATTGTAAACAAGGTGAGGGCAATTGAGCCAATACAGTGATAAAGAATGACTGAGGACCAAGGTAGGACATTTGGCAGACATTTCAAAACAATTCCTTCTTACCGTCAACTCAAACAGCGGGGACAGAGGGCGGTTCATGGAATGGACATGAGCAACACATCTCGAAGAACAACAATTATGGAAGGTAGAAAACTGTTCTTTCTTCTTCAAGTGCTTGCTCATGTCGATTCTATATTAGGCCATTCACAAGCAATATTGCTGGAGATGGCCTCAGCGTTCATGGTTTTTCGGCTTGCAACACTGGTCTACTGAAGCTGGCGTCATCGGAGGCCTGCCTCCTGGGTAATGGCAAAATGGAATGCAAAGGTGTGGACCGAAGACCAGGTTGTGGCTTTGTAGATGTCCTGCATTCCGAGCGAGGAAAGCAGCTGCTGAAGCTTGTACTCTGGTGGAATGGGCAGTCAAGACAGCTGGTGGTGACATTCCTACTTGCTCATAGCAGAACTAGATGCCAGTGGATATACACAAGGAGATTCTCTGGCCAGAATTGGCAGGCCTTTCATCTTGACAAAGAGCAGTGTTGACTTATGAAAGGGCTTTGTTCTTCTTCGAGTGATTGCTCATATGCATTCCAGTTAGTGTGCACGCGCGCGGGCACAATTGTCGGACGATTTTTCCCCTAGCAATGGGCTGGGTCGACCAGGGAGCCCCCTGGAGTGGCGCCGTTATGGTGCCGCATAAATACCCCTGGGACCTAGCCCCCCCCCCCCCCAGTTCCTTCTTACCGCCCGTGTAGGTTGTTGGAACTTTGGAACTCTGCTTTCAGCGATCTCCATTTCTCCTAGCTTTACTTGTATAGATTAGTTGTTGATTGTTCTTTCTGTAGTTAATAGTTGTAGTTAGCATAGTAGTCCCCTGCCCGCCTGGGGCTTTATGCCTCCTAAGACTCCGGGATTCAAACCCTGTGCGAAGTGTGGGAAGCCTATGCCAGTTGGCGACCCACACGGAGACTGCCTTAAGTGCCTCGGAGAGGCTCACCTGGTCGAGAAGTGCAGGATTTGCAAGAGCTTCAAACCTCGCACCATGAAGGACAGAGAGTCTCACCTCCGGCAAATCCTAATGGAGGCAGCTCTTGCTCCGGCACCGGAGCCGGGTAAGGCACTGGCGCCCGCTCAAAAGGCGGTGCCCGCCAGACTGTCGGCCCCAGGGCCCAGACCAAAGCCTCAGCACCGGTCACACTCCCCGGCCCGCAGAGAGAGGTCCGAGATGGCCGTCGCGGCACCGACAACTCTGCCGCCCGTAGAACAGCGTCCCGTGAGGGAGCGTTCAGGGCAACAGACGCCGGCACCGGCACCGTCGACTCCGGCACCAATTCAGGCCCCGTTGAGTCCGGTCCGGGTGAGCTCGCCCCTCAGAGTGCCGGCACAGCAGCAGCTCCTGCCATCCACTCAGGAGACCTTTGCTGCTGCTAGGGAGCTGATCACACTAACAGCCTCCCCGGTGACCCAGAGACCGGTACAATCTAGAGGCAAGCCGCCCATGATTGCGCCTGCAGTCCCCGCCGTAAGACTCTCGGAGTCCCGGCACCGGTCGATCTCCAGGCGCCGATCATACTCCCGGCGCCGATCTGTATCCCGGCGCCGATCGCAGTCTCGGCACCGCTCAGCTTCGAGACCACGCTCTAGGTCTCCTCGCTGTAGATCCCGGCACCGCTCCCAGTCTCACCACCGGTCAGAGTCCCGGCACCGTACTCTCGGCGCTGATTGTACTCCCGGCACCGCTCTCCAAGCCGGCACCGGTCAACAATCCCGGCACCGGTCACCATCAAAGAAGCATTCTCCTACCCCAGCACCAGTCTCCGAGCCAGCACCGCTCTCCATCCCAGTACTGATCTCCAAGTCGGTACTGTTCCAGGAGCTGACACCGCTCCCGCTCCGGACGTAGAGAACCTGCCCAGTCCCGATCTCGGCACGGTTCTCCGGCCGTCAGACAGCAATTTGTGAGCTCCGCGGCTCCATGGCCCTCCTCTTCGGCCTCAGCCTTGCCGTGCTCAATACAGGGTCAGCAGGTCGCAGCACCATCGAGCTGGCCCACCTGGGCACCTTGGGCATACCAACAGGCCCAGGGAGCCCATTCTGCTGTGCGACATCGGAGCCTGGGGTACCAGAGGTGTCCTTCAGTCGCCCACCTGTCGGCGGAGCGGACGGCGCAGCTGCGGGACCATCATCAGCTGCACCTCCCCAGCAGGACGTGCCCTCGTGCCCGGCGGAACCAGAACAATACTCCTCCTCTTCTCCGGACGAGGCGGTGGCGGGCACGTCATCGTCTAGTCCACCGCCTGTGGACTTGTCTGCCCACCAGACCTTGTTAAAGGCGGTGGCCAAGGGCATGAACCTCCCTATGGAGGAGGTGGTTGATTTCGACGACCCAGTGGCAAACATCCTGTCCAAGGGCGGACCAATTTATGGCCACCATCTGGCAGACACCGGCCTCCATTCCACCCACAGCAAAAGGGGTGGAAAGGAGTTACTTTGTTCCAGCCAAGGACTACGAATATCTGTCTGTCCACCCTCAGCCTTCCTCCTTAGTGGTGGACTCCATTAATAATAAGGAGCGCCACGGGCAAAGGAGGCCAAAAAGCTGGACCTTTTGGGGAGGAAGGTGTACTCGGCGGGTGGGCTACAGCTCAGGGTGGCTAACCAACAGGCCCTCCTGAGCAGACACACATATGACACTCTGAACTCATTGGGCAAGTTCGAGAGTGTTGTTCCCCCTGACGCCAAGCAGGAATTTAAGGCCTTTGTCCAACAGGGCAAGGACGTGGCCAAAATTTCCCTGCAAGCCGCCCTGGACTCAGTCGACTCCGCAGCCAGAACGGTTGCGTCGGGGGTCACTCTAAGGCGCAGTGCATGGCTGCAATCCTCCAACCTTCCTACAGAGATGCAGCAAACTATACAGGACCTTCCCTTCGAAGGTGTGGGTCTGTTCTCGGAGACCACGGATACACGCCTGCAGACTTTTAAGGACAAGAGAGTGACCCTCAAAACTCTGGGCATGCATACCCCGGTTACCCAGAGAAGGCCCTTCCAACCCCCAAGGAGGCGGTTTTATCCCCCTCCTCGCCCGCCCCCCGCCCCAAGACTCCTTCCAACGAAGAGGACGTGGCAACCGCCGTCGCTCCTTGTCATGGCAGGCGGGCAAACAACAGCCCCCTAAACCCTCTCAGGGCCCCAAGCCCAACTTTTGAAGGTGCGCCCAGGGGCAGAGCACCAGTCGGACACCTGGATCCTCCCTTCTGCGATCGTCTGTCCCATTTCCTCCGTACCTGGTCAGACATTACATCGGACCAGTGGGTCCTCTGCACGGTGGAGCTGGGATATTCGCTCCAGCTTTCCACCCGCCCTCCCTCTCACCCTCCTTCCCCGTCCCTCTTCAGGGACCCCTCTCACGAGCAACTCCTCATACAGGAGGTGAGGTCACTCCTCTCGCTGGGAGCCAATGAGCCCGTCCCAGAGGAGTTCAAGGGGAAAGGATTCTACTCCCGTTACTTCCTCATCCCCAAGGCGAAAGGGGGCCTACGGCCCATCCTAGACCTACCTGGACTCAACAGCCACATGGTCAAGTTCAAGTTCCGCATGGTCTCCTTGGGCACCATCATTCCCTCTCTGGATCCAGGAGACTGGTTCGCTGCCCTCGATATGAAGGACGCTTATTTTCATATTACCATAAAGCCCTCCCACAGACGTTACCTCCGTTTCCTTGTGGCAGGGGAACATTACCAGTTTGCTGTCCTACCCTTCGGCCTGTCCACTGCACCCAGGGTCTTTACCAAGTGCATGGCGGTAGTAGCAGCGTTCTTACGCCGCCGCGGGGTACATCTCTACCCGTACCTGGACGACTGGCTGATACGGGGCACCTCCAGGGACCAGGTGCGCACGCATGTGCAGCTTGTCATCAGCACATTCGACCACTTGGGTATCCTCCTCAATGAGGGGAAGTCTACCCTGGAACAGACTCATAAAATCGAGTTCATAGGGGCCCTCCTGGACTCTACCGTGGCAAGGGCATCCCTCCCACAGCCTCGTTTTCTGGGCATTCAGTCAGCGGTCCGCGACTTGCGATCCTTCCCAATGGCAACGGCTCAGGTGTTCCTCAGCCTACTGGGCCACATGGCAGCATGCAGGCATGTCACCCAGTATGCCAGATTGTGGCTGCGCCCGCTCCAGTCCTGGCTTGCGTCGGTCTACAGGCCGAACGTGAACAGCATCAACGCCCTTCTCACCATCCCAAGGGCTATCCTCAACGCTCTGGCCTGGTGGGAAAATCAGGACATCGTCTGCCAGGGCGTTCCCTTCCTCCCGCCCAGCCCATCCATGTCCCTAGTGACGGACGCCTCGTCTCTGGGTTGGGGAGCCCACCTCGGCGAACTCAGAACGCAGGGCCGCTGGTTGGAGGCCGATCTCCACCTCCACATCAACGTCAGGGAGCTAAGAGCGGTTCGTCTAGCATGCCAGGCTTTCCAGAGCACGCTAACAGGTCACTGTGTAGCGGTGCTAACAGACAACACCACAGCCCAGTTTTATATCAACAAACAGGGCGGAGCGCGCTCGAACCCCCTTTGCCAGGAAGCGGTTCTCCTTTGGGAGTTTTGCATAGCCCACTCCATTCACCCAGTGGCCTCTTTCCTCCCGGGAGCCCAGAACACGCTAGCGGACCACCTCAGCAGATCGTTCCTGTCGCACGAGTGGTCCCTCCGGCCAGACGTCATCCGGCCGATCTTCCTACGGTGGGGGTTTCCCCAGATCAACCTCTTTGCCACTCGACACAACAGGAAGTGCCTCCAGTTCTGCTCCTTCCGCGGCAGCTCCCGGGGCTCCCTAACAGACGCCTTTCTCCTACCCTGGACGGGCCACCTGCTCTACGCGTTCCCTCCGATCCCGCTCCTGCACAAGGTGATCCTCAAGATCAAACGGGACAAGGTGCATATAATCCTCGTAGCCCCGGCCTGGCCCAGGTAATGCTGGTATGCATCCCTCCTCCAGCTGTCCAAGGCCCCTCCCATCAGCCTCCCGCTGTGGCCAGACCTGATCTCTCAGGATCACGGTCGCCTACTCCACCTGGACCTGCAGTCCCTGCATCTCACAGCGTGGTTCCTGCATGGCTAAGGGGCCCGGAGCTCTTGTGTTGTGCCGCGGTGCAGGATGTTCTTCTGGGAAGCAGAAAACCATCAACCAGAAGCACCTATACTGCAAAGTGGACCCGCTTCTCTGCTTGGTGTATGCAGCGCAACACCATCCCCAGGGAAGCCTCCATCCCAGTCATCCTGGACTACCTGCTGGACCTTAAACAGCAAGGTCTTTCTACCTCCACTATTAGGGTCCACCTGCCGGCCATCTCGGCGTTTCACCCAGGCTCGGCAGACCACTCGGTCTTCTCAAACCCTACGGTCTATAGATTCCTTAAGGGGCTGGACAAAGTTTACCCGCAGGTTAAGCATCCCGTCCTGCCTTGGGACCTGAACCTTGTGCTCTCCCGCCTCACCATGTCCCCCTTTGAGCCCCTCGCCACGTGCTCCTTGCTGTACCTCTCCTGGAAGGTAGCCCTCCTTGTAGCAATCACCTCAGCACGCAGAGTGTCCGAGATCAGAGCGTTAACCTCAGAACCGCCTTATACGGTTTTTCATAAGGACAAGATGCAGCTACGCCCCCATCCAGCCTTCCTTCCCAAGGTGGTGTCTCCCTTCCACGTTAACCAGGACATATTTCTGCCGGTCTTCTACCCTAAGCCCCACACCTCTGGAAGGGAGCAACAATTGCACACGCTCAATGTTAGAAGAGCTCTTGCATTTTATTTAGACCGCACAAAACCGTTTCGGAAAACAACACAGCTCTTTGTTGTGGTGTCGGATCGGATGAAAGGCCAACCAGTCTCCGCCCAAAGGCTCTCCTCCTGGATAACCTCGTGCATTCGCACCTGTTATGAACTGGCGGGCAGGCCCGCCGCGCAGATAACCGCACACTCCACGAGAGCGCAGGCGTCCTCTGCGGCCTTCCGGGAGAGGGTTCCGATCATGGACATCTGCAGGGCAGCGACCTGGTCCTCCGTCCACACCTTCGCCGCCCACTACGCCATAGTCCAGCAGGCCAGGGACGATGCGGCGTTTGGTTCAGCGGTCCTACGCTCAGCGATGGGTCAATCCGACCCCGCCTCCTAGGTATTGCTTGTAGTCACCTAACTGGAATGCATATGAGCAATCACTCAAAGAAGAAAATGAGGTTACTTACCTGTAACTGTTGTTCTTCGAGATGTGTTGCTCATATCCATTCCAAACCCACCCTCCTTCCCCACTGTTGGATTAGCCGGCAAGAAGGAACTGAGGGGGGGGGGGGGGCTGGGTCCCAGGGGTATTTATGCGGCACCATAACGGCGCCACTCCAGGGGGCTCCCTGGTCGACCCAGCCCGTTGCTAGGGGAAAAATCTTCCGACAATTGTGCCCGCGGCGTGTGCACACCTAACTGGAATGGATATGAGCAACACATCTCGAAGAACAACAGTTACAGGTAAGTAACCTCGTTTTCTCTCAAGGTAGAAGGCCAGTGTCCTAACATCCAGGGTGTGTTGCTTGCGTTCCTTGCTGAATTTATGAGGCTTTGGATAAAATTCCATCAGGAATATATCATGATTATTGTGAAACAGCGACACACAACCTTCCACAGGTGCCAACTTTCCAATGTGCTGGGGGGTGCTCGACTCTGCCCCCCACCCCCATTCCATGCTCCACCTCATCTCTTCCCACACTCTTCCAGCCCTCCCCGAGCATACCCTTGCTCCTCCTCCTTCCCCCACACAGATCCTCTGGCACATCATGAAACAGCTGATCACTGTGGGTGGGAGACATGGGGAGAGAGAGGGATTGGTTGGCCTCACAAGCAGTAGGAGGCGCTGAGGGAAATAGGGGAGCTGATGGGGGAGTTAAGGGGGCTGCCGATGGGTGCTCAGCACCCACCACTTTTTCCCCAGGGGTGCTCCAGCCCAGGAGCACTCAGAGTTGGCGCCTATGCCACCTTTGGCAAGAAGTCTGGGTGGGGGCGCAGCTGGACCTTATCCTTGTAGAAAACCGTATAGGGTGGTTCTGATGTGAGTGCACTAATCCTTACCTTCGATGAGAGCAGCAGGGAACAAGAAGCTAACAACTTGAAGGGTGGCCCAGTGAGCCTTGACAGCACCAGGTTCAGATCCCAAAGCAGGACAGGGTCACGAACTTGAGGATAAAGTCACTCCAGACCTTTCGACATCTGACCAGGAAAGGCTGAGATGGCCACCAAGTGGACCCTGATTGCTAAAAGAGTCAGACCTTGATGCTTTAGATGTAACAGGTAGTCTAGGGTGGATTGTAGGAAGATCTGGTCTGCAGGCAGGTTTTGGCCTGAGACCCAACATGAAAAATGTTTCCATTTGGCCGGAGAGCATGCACCAGGACTACCTTTCGATTACTCATCAAGATCTGTCGGACTTGAGCCAAGCATGCCTGCTCCGCCACATTCAGCCATCAGCAAGCATGCCATTCAGGTGTCGGAAATGACCGTGATTCTGAGACAGCAAGTCTGGCCAGAGTGGGAGCTCTTATGGAGCTGCTATTAAGAGCTCTACCAGCGTGCCGACCCAGTGTTGGCCTGGCCAATCCGGATCGATCAGGATGACTTTTGCCCTGTCCTGCTTGATTTTCAGGAACTTTCTGTGCACTAGTGGTATCTGAGGGAAGCCATACATCAGGGACTCTGACCACGGGAACAGGAAGGTGAGCCTGTGGGCAGAGCAGAGCTGGTGACACTTCCTGTTCTGTCACTTTTAGAAGATGTGGTTGGCCACCTCTGGGTGGACAGACCACTCACGGCAAGCTGAGAAAGACCCACTGAGGAGACCTGCCAATGCATTCTTGATGCCTGGCAAGTGCAAAGATACGAGATGAACGCTAGACACAGAATTCCCACAGTAAAGAGTCTCTTGGCACAGGCCTGTCGAGCGGACTCTGCCCTGCTTCTTGATGTAGAACATTGCCATGGTATTGACTGTTAGGATTTGGACCATCTAATCCTCCAGACAGGAGAGGAAAGCTTGGCAGGCCAGCTGAATCGCCTTGAGTTCTGTGATGTTTATATGCAGGGAATGATCTTCCTGTGACCTGAGGCTTTCTGTGCTGATGTCACCAAGGTGGGCTCCACATCCCAGGCCCGATGTATCGGAGACCAAGGGCGCTGGGGTACACAGGTCCATGAAGCACCCTGGAGCACCCACGGAAAAAAAGTTAGTGGGTGCTTAGAACCCACCAACAGCAAACTCCCTCCTTCCCCCCACTGTCTCCTGTCTGCTGGTGGCTCCACTGATCAACTCCCCCTCCCTCCCAGCACCTCCTGCCTGCCTGCCTCAATCACCTGTTCAGCAGCATACAGGAGGTGCTGGAGGAGGAGCGGGGATGGGGCACGCTCAGGGGAGTGGGCAGAACTGGGTGGGAAGAGGTGGAGCGGGGGTGAAGTGGGGGCAGGAAGGCAGGCTGGAGATGGGGGCTTAGGGGAAGGGATAGATGGGGGTGGGATGAGGGTAGGTGAAGGTGGGGGCTGGGTGGAGCAAGAGGTAGAGCACCCCCTGGGTCCAGAGAAAGCTGGCACCACCTGATTGGCATGCAGAGCCAGATTGGGTGGTTTAGGAGGACAGAGTGGAACAACAGTGTTTGAAGCCCTTGTGTCTGGCCCTTCTCCTCTAGGAGGAGCCTTGCCACGAAGAGGCCAGAGAATCTTGGCATTGGTGGAGGAGGCAGGAATGACTTCCTAGAGGCCTGTGGCATGTAAAGCCCCAGGGAATGGAGCATGGCATGGAAGTCTTTCAGGCAGTGCAGCCTGGTATCCGTTTGCTCTGAAAATAGAGCATTCCTCTCAAATGGGAGGACCTGAAGGGACTGTTGAACCTCCAGGCAGAGGCCAGAAGACTGCAGCCATGAACTCCACCGTGGCTGCCAAGTCTGCTGCAAACAACGCTGTCTGGAGAGAAGCCCTGGTAACAGACCTGCCTTCCTCCAGAATAGACCCGAACTCCTGGCCCAGGTCTTGCAGCAGGGAATCTATAAAACTTCCTAGAGATCTTCATGGAGGATTCCTGGGTCATCCTTCTGCATATAGTCTTTTTCAGAGAGCACTCGCTGCGTAGCTAAAGTGACCACCGATATCACTACACATACCTTTTTGTTCAGATGAAACAAAATGTCATCGCACATAACTCCTACAGTTTGATTGGGAACGTGTACTCACCAGAGATACCTTCCCCAGCAACATGCTGTGTACCAGAAGACAAGGGAGGCAAGCGGTGCAGCTGTACCACTATAGTGCTTTAGTGAAGACACTTCTACGGCGATGGGAGAGCTTTTCCCATTAGCCTCCAAAGAGAACAGTGGGATCTTTTGATTGCCTTGGGAAAAGATATCCCCTGAAAGTACTCTGGACAGGTTAAATATTCTGCTGCTCAATTAGTGGCAGAGACAGGACCGGGAAGGCTCTGATGTTTTCATCAGTCTCCTTCCTGGCATTCTCAGCAGTGAGGTCAAATCGAGGCCCACTTGGCCATTGAGACTAAACTCTCTCCAGGGCAGGGAGGGGCAGCAGGTATGTATGCACTGGGGCTGCCCATCCAGGCTATAGCCAAAGATCTTATTCTCATAGGCTGTTGGCCATACACAATATGTTTTATGGGGCGCTAGAACCAATGTCTGGTACCTGAACACCAAGGAACTTAAAGGGAGTTTGAATCTGGAGACAAACAGGAATTCAGTCTCCTGAGAGGAACATTTCCCTATAGTTAAGCCAGAAACCAGTCCATCCTCTCAACCAGAGGTGAAAGTAAAATACAGCTCTTACTGGTACGGGGCCCACTCAGACCCCCTGGAAGGGGCGGGGCTCAGGTGGAAAGGGCAGGGCCTCAGGTGGAAGGGGGTCAGTGTCCCCCAGTCACTCCATCTGCACTCCCTGGCCAACACCACCCGGGGCTCCAGTGGTGATTTAAAGGGCTCGGGGCCCCAGGGCAGCTACTTCTCCTCCCTCTCCCTTTAACATTGCTGTCTCTTTTGCACTCTCCCCCCCCCCCCCCATCAGTAGCCCTGCTGGGTCACCGCTGCCCCTTTTGCACACACACACCCTTTGGCGGCCCTGCTGGTGGGGACACAACAGGGCCACCGATTGGGGGGCACAAAAGAGGCAGCGACGTTAAAGTTAGCAGTACACGTCGGTACTGGCGGCTACCTTTTACTGGTACACTGTACCAGTCCGTATCCCCTTACTTTCACCCCTGCTCTCAACTTAGATGTGGCTGGCCACTGCTTGACCACACAGCATCAGACTCCTTGGCTTAAAGGACGGCATCACCTGTTTCTCTCTCTAATGTGCTGGCCTGTATGGTACAAAGACTCTATGCTGACTGGTTTCTAGGTGTTTCAATGACTCTGTCCGTAGGCCACTGTGTTGGGGAGTCAAAGGGGTACAGTGTAGGGGAGCAAAGCAGGCTCCACTGGGCTGCCAAGGAATGGACTGAGTGCTAGATGGGATCACCAGTACCCCTCACATTAGCTAGAAGAGCAGCAAGTAACCAGCAACTAGCCTGGATCAGCAATGGAGCTAAGGGCTGCTGGGAGGGTATTTTGACTCAGGATCTTACTTCCCTGCCCGTAGTGCCTCTGGGCAAGTGCAACTATGCCCCGTTCCTTACTCTGTGCACATCGTGATATCATAAGGGAGCCTCAGGACAAATGCTTCCTCTCACCTGGCTTGGAACAGTTGATTTTTACCGGTAGATATCGGTAAATGTCTATTTCACCGTACACCCAAAAACCCACTCAAAAATATTTCCATTGATAATGACAGAAATTAACAGCTAGGCAAAGTAAGAAAAGTGCAGCTGGATACTTGGTAGCATGTGGCTGAAGGATATTTACTTGGTATACTTTGATGCGATGTTGACAATTTTTTTTTTTGAACCGTTAAAAGATTTCATGTTTTGAATTTCAATGTCTACTGTCCCTAAATACTTATTGTTGAACCTGTCCCATAATTTCATGCAACTGTGAAAATTTCAATCAATAATAATTAGAGCTGCCAAGCGATTAAAAATGTAAATAATAATGAAGTACCATTTATTTAAATATTTTGGATGTTTTCTACATTTTCAAATATATTGAATTAATTACAACAGATTATAAGGAAAAAAAGTATTTTTCAATTCACTTAATACAAGTACTGTAGTGCAATCTCTGTCATGAAAGTTGAACTTACAAATGTAGAATTATGTACAAAAAACAACTGCATTCAAAAACAAACAACATAAAACTTTAGAGCCTACAAGTCTGCTCAGTCCTACTTCTTGCTCAGCCAATCACTTAGACAAACAAGCTTGTTTACATTTGCAGGAAATAATGCTCCCCACTTCTTGTTCAGGATGTCATCTGAAAGTGAGAACAGGCATTCACATGGCACTGTTGTAGCCGGTGTTGCAAGATATTTACTTACCAGATGTGCTAAAGATTCATATGTCCCTTCATGCTTCCACCACCATTCCAGAGGACATGCGTCCATGCTGATGACGAGTTCTGCTCAATAGCGATCCAAAGCAGTGGGCCTGATGCATGTACATTTTCACGATCTAAGTCAGATGCCTCCAGCAGAAGGTTGATTTTCTTTTTTGGTGGTTCAGGTTCTGTAGCTTCACATTGGAGTATTGCGCTTTTAAGCATGCTCCCCACCTTGTCCCTCTCAGATTTTGGAAGGCACTTCAGATTCTTAAACCTTGAGTCGAATGCTGTCGCTATCTTTAGAAATCTCGTACGTTTTGTCAAATCTGCAGTGAAAGTATTCCTAAAATTAACAACATGTGCTGGGTCATCATCGGAGACTGCTATAACATGAAATATATGGCAGAATGCACATAAAACAGAGAAGGAGACATACAATTCTCCTCTAAGGAGTTCAGTCACAAATTATTTAATGCATTATTTTTTTTTAACGAGTGTCATCAGTATGGAAATATTTTTTCTGGAATAGTGGCCGAAGCACAAAGGGGCATACAAATGTTTAGCATATCTGGTATGCAATGCTGGCTACAAAAATGCCATTCAAACACTTGTTCTCACTTTCAGATGACATTATAAATAAGAAGCAGGCAGCATTATCTCCCGTAAATGTAAACAAGCTTGTTTTTCATAGTGATTGGCTGAACAAGAACTGGGTGGACTTGTAGGCTCTAAAGTTTTACATTGTTTTGTTTTTTGTGTGCAGTTATGTAACAAAAAAGTTACATTTGCAAGTTGTGCTTTCATGATAAAGAGATTGCACTACAGTACTTTTAAGAGGTGAATTGAAAAATACTATTTATCATTTTTACAGTGCAAATATTTGTAATAAATATAATATGATAAAGTGAGCACCTACACTTTGTATTCTGTGTTGTAACAGAAATCAATATATTTGAAAATGTAGAAAATATCCAAAAATTATTTAATACATTTCAATTGGTATTCTGTTCAACAGTGAGAATAAAACTGTGATCATGATTAATTTTTTTGAGTTAATCGTGTGAGTTAGCTGTGATTAAACAGCCTTAATACAAATGTAAAAACATTCTTAAAAATAAACATCTAAATTACCAAAAGCTACAAACCGAACTCTGCCAAGCCTGTTCAGAATGTGAAGTGTGTTTTGGGGTGGGGGCAGAGGGAGGCCAACATACACAGCACTGGAAGAAATGCAGACAACAGTTTGTCTTGTAGATCCATCACATTTATTGAACATGAACATAAGGAGAAACAACTGAGACACACAGCCTCTGTGCTTCACCTTTGGCTTCTGATTTGCATCTGCAATCGACAGTGAAGGGAGAAAGATTGGACAGTACAAAAAAGGGATCCAAACTGATTTGTCAGAGCAGATTTTTAAAAATGCAAGTGTTGAACAATTAGTGGCACCTAAGGCTAACAGATGGAGGGTTACTGTGGCAGCAAAAGAAAAGCCATACCGAGCACTCATTGCAAGGTGGGTTCAAGGGGGGGAAGAGCCGATTTTTGGATAACAGTAGTGTAGGAAAAATAATACAGAGCTGATGTCATTCACTCTGGAAAGACAGTGACCACCTCATAGCCTTCGGGCGGGGTCACTCGCTCCCGGGCATGCGTCTCGCAATAGATGTGATCTTCCACAAAGAAGTGTCCTTTCTGCTTGAGGTTTGTCCCGCAGTCACTGCACACGTAGCACTCAGGATGGCGCTGCCTGTCACGTAGTTTCACGAACGCCCCCCTGTGGGAAACAACATGATCGCTCAGCTCTGGGACTCCTGCAATCCCCCAAGGACTCCCTGGCTGAAATCCCCCATGCTGGAACACCACTGGGACTACTCCAGACAGCACAGCCGTCCCCTGGAGTGGGAAGGAGGCAGCTGTTCTGCAGCAGCAACATGCCAGTGAGAATATCTATGGGGAGCATGGTTCTAGGGTGGCTGACCGTGGATATCCTTGCTGGATACAGATTGATGCCCAGGAAAGAATAAAACTCTCTCCCCTTCACACACAGTGCAGGCCAGGGCCATGCACAGTTAGAGACACTATGGGCAAGATCTTCAGTTGGCATAACCCTACTGATCCCTGTGGTGCAACATCAATTTACACCTCATGAGGATCTGGCCCGTGACTGGCTAGCGCTATGCACCAACAAGAAACCTGTTCCCTGGAAGCATTTTTAGACCTGGCTTTCCCACTTTGCCAAGCACAAGCACAAGAAAGTTCCAGGGAAAGTCCCTATTGATGTTCTCTGGTGATATCCCTGGAGAAGTTCCTTCGGTTTCACTCGGCAATTGCAACTGGTCTCTCTCAGACCCCTTTTTCTGCATTCCCTGGGCAATCTGTCCAGAGACGGCCACGTCTCTATGGCTGTGCTGTAACTGTGCTTCCACAGTCTCTTCTCCCCACAAGCCCAGGAGATCCAATACCTTCCGTCTACTCAAGGCAGGAGCATGCCCAGTTGGCTGGACTTCTGGGTGTGCTTGCCAAGCTTGGCAACCAGGAAAAGGCATTTAAAAAAACATGGGGTGGGAGTTAAAGTGGGGAGGAGCTTCTGGTCTCTATGACCCCAGGGCAGTGGAGTTCAAAACAGAGCAGTCACTGTCACAGGGAATGGGGCTGCTGGAAGACTGTTAGGGTTACATAGGTCACACTTGCACTGTGTCGACCTCGAATGGTTGACTATGGCTCAAGGCTTTTCAGGATGGTGGCGTTACTGCATCCGCGAAACAGGGCACTTATGTCATCTGGAGACAAATTTGAGTGTAGACACATACAGAAATAGGTTGGCGCAAGGCGACTTACATCAACCTAACTTTGTACTGTAGGCAGGTCTTAGTCTTAGAGAGGAGCTGATAAACAGGTGTGTGCAACCCTGAGGGTGTACCAGGAACAGTGGGTTCAAATGGCTCAAAACCACGTAAAATTAGCCAAAATAGAACTCCAGCACAACCAGTTTGGGCAAAGGGCTGCAAAACCAAAGGGCCTGCCCCCTCAAGGAAACACAATGCAAATACTATTTGCAACTAGCCAAACCAAATAAAAGCTGCTGCTGTGTAGTTTCATTAGCTACCTGAGGCAGCTCCCCAACAATTCCCTCTGAGTAGAATATTTCTCTAGCAGCACTCTCTTGAATTCATTAGTTACACTGTTTATAGTACAGAGCTTTCCAGACCTACCCAATTGTTACAGTAACTGCAGGGTTTCATATTTTAATGCTGATTCCTATTTTACATCACACAGATCTGCTCTAGTGTTGGTGAGCGTGCAGGCAATGTCAGGCTGGTGTGATTCTGGCATGGAGGATGGATGCAGGAGGATGGGAAAGTTTAATGGAGGTTTTGTACATATGGTCTGCAGTGGGAAGGTTTTAAATGTAATCCTCCAATCTGAAATCTATTTAAAGATCCCGCTTGAACTCCCAGACTTAGAAAGGCAGAATTCTGCAGACACGGCAGTTATAAAGGAACCAGTGCTAAAAGAAGATCTCATAGTTCGGTCAGGTCTACGCTTAGTGCTGCAGTAAGATTGCTCATGTAGCCGTGTTATGCCGATGGGAGCTCTCCTGTCGACGAAACAAAACCAGCTCAGTGGGGGTAGCTATATTGGCATGAGGTGCTGTGCACACAAATGCTTATGCCGGCAAAATTTATGTCAGTCAGGGGGGTGTTTTTTTACACCCCTGAGCAACAAAAGTTTAGGTAACATAAGTGCTAGTGCAGACATGGCTTTAAGGTACTGGACTGCTGAGTCAAGAAATCTGGCTCCCGGTTCTTGGCTCTGCCACACTCCCTGTGTTATGTATTATTTGCAATGCAATAGCTCCTAGAGGCCCCAGCTGAGATCAAGGCCCCATCATGCTAGGTGCTGTACATACCCATAATGAGAGAGAGTCTCTGCCTCACAGAGCTTCTGATTTAAATAAAAAAGACTGACAATGTTTGGGAGGGGAAACAGAGGCACAAGAAGTGATGTGACACTTGTCCAAGGTCACACAGCAGAGCTGGGAAGAGAGCCCAGATCTCCCCAAACTCCCAGGCCCTAACGCTACCCACTAAGCCATGCAGCCTCTCTCCCTAGGTCACCTTGGGCAAACAACCTAACTCCCTTTACCAGCGGGGGAGCGGAGGCCTGGTGACCTTAGCCATGGACTGCAGGGAGAGGCCATTGAAAAGAGAGGAACCTCACTGCCTGTGCAGGGCAGCAGCCAGTGAGATGCAGAACGTTGCAGGGGGTCATCATGTCTGCGTGTGTCCTAGTGACTTGGTTTGTTCTCCCTCAGTCTGAAATAAAACTGCCACCTACATTGAGAAATACAGGCTGTGTGTCCGGGAAAACATAACCCCTGCCTGAGGAGTAGGGTTGTCAGCTTAGTAATATTTAAAAACCAGACACTCGAGCAGGAGTGCTGGACCCTCCTCCATCCTGCCTCTTCCCCAAGGCCCATCTGGTGGCCCTGGCTGAGTAGAGGCTGGTGCAGATGATGACCTGGTGCCTCCCCTGCCTCCTCTCCTCCCCCCGGTAACCGGACTTTGGGTTTCCAGTCAGTAGATCTGACTGAACACTGTCCGGTCCCCTTTTCGACCAGACTTTCCGGTTGAAAACCAGACACCTGGCCACCCCAGGAGACCTTTGCAGGGTTCACTGGCAGCATCTGTGAAGCCTTCTGAAGGTACGAGCACCAGTGGCCCAATGTCCAGAGGAGCCAAGTGCCCGCAGCTCTCATAGAACAGGAGTCCTAGACAGCAGGGCCTATACCAGGGGTGGGCAAACTTTTTGGCACAAGGGCCACATCTGGGTGGGCAATATGCAGGGCCATGAATGTAGGGCTGGGGCAGGGGCGTGGGGTACAGGGTGTGGCAGGGGACTCAAAGTAGAGGTTAGGGAGCTCAGGACAGGGGGTTGGGGTGCAGGAGGGGTGTGGCAGGGAGCTGGGGTATGGGGCGCAGGAGGGGATTGGGGTGCAGGCTCCAGCCCAGTGTGGCTTATCTGGAGCGGCTTGGGGTGGCAGCAGCATGCAGGCAGGCTCCCTGCCTGCCCTGGCCCCACACCGCTCCCAGAAGCAGACAGCACTACGTCCCTGCAGCCTCTGGGGGACGGGGAGCAGAGGGCTCCGTGCGCTGCCCTTGCCTGTGGGTACCTCCCCCAAAGCTCCCATTGGTTCCTTGTTCCTGGCCAATGGGAACTGCGGGGAGGGGGGGCAGTTCCTGCAGGTGAGGGCAGCATGCGGAGCCTTCTGGCTCCCTCTAACCAGTGGGGTCATTGGGACGTGGTGCCGACCGCTTCCAGCAGCGGTGCGGGCCTACAGTGTCATGGAGGTGGCAATCCCATGGGCCGGATCCAAAGCCCTGATGGGCCAGATCAGGCCCGCGGGCCGTGGTTTTCCCACCCCTGCCCTATACACACACGATAGAGTACGGCAAGCTCCATTCTATGGGAATGTCTATACCGCACACTTCTTTTGGCACGGTGTAGCGTACAAACCAGCACAGCCCCCCCAACATGGGTGTAAACCACAGTGGAGCCGGTAAGGCATGACTTAGGCAAGTAAAGACGCACCTAAAGAGGGTGGGTATATATGGGAGTACATACCCTGCATGGCTCTATTCCCCCCAAACAATGCTTCCCTGTCTGTGCTACTAGTGTCCTGCGGCCTGTCTGTGTCTCACTAGTGTCCTCACTGCTGGAGCCCTTCCCTGCCACTGGAAAGACTCCGCCAGTTCTCTTCTGCTGGAGCCTTCGCCTGCGGCATGGAAAGACTAGCCCTGCCAGAGCCTTCCCTTGCCACAGTGAAAGGCTCCGTTAGTAGGAAAAGCCGAAGCTTTGGACTGCTCTCTCCCCCATGTTGGAGCCTTTCACTGCCACATGTAGCCCCATACCTCAGTGCAGATGCAGCAAGCTTTTCACTGTTGTGTGTAGTAGATACACAGACTCTACATGCTGCTACCCACGGTGTGTAGTGTAGACACAGCCTATAAGCGACTGGGCTGGGTCAATACTTACACAATGCCGGATCCACACTTATCACAAATGGGCAGCTTCTGGGCATTTCCGATCGACGAGACAACTTTTGGCATTGGTGCTTTCACACTTCGAAATCCAGAAGGTTTATTGGGATCCCCTGGAGATAGGAACAGAGCATATTGGATTATGGGCTGCACAAACTGCAAGAGGAATCTTTAAATCCAGACTGGATGGTTTGGCTAGAGGAAATGCTGTAGTTCAATACAGCTATGGGCCTTGAAGCAGGAATTAATCCAGGGAACTCCTAGGGCCTATGTTATGGTCACACTGGAGGATCACAAGGTTCCCTCCCGGCTTTGGATTCTAGGGATAGTGAATTGAAATGTGCATAACCACTACAGTAAGCCTGTTTGTAGAGTTCCTTTTTAAAAAGCAGCAGCTTGAAACCATTCCAATATTACTAAACTTACAGTAATAAAAAAACAATAATAATATAATAAAAATAAAATAATAAATGGAGATATACCTATCTCCTATAACTGGAAAGACCTTCAAAGGCCAGAGCACAACCAGCTGTTGCACCATTTGCCTGTAGGGCCCATGGCTCGACTTGTCAAAGCTGGCTCTCAGCTAGCCTGCTAAGACGGCCCTGCCTACCTCAAGGACACCTGCACTATTGTATCTACATCACTGCAGTAACCCTGGGTTACTGTACCAAGCAGGGTTTGCACTAATGTAGGTAAACCACAGAGGTGCCAGTCCCGCTTGGCCCCAGTTCAACTCTTCTATGTTAGTGTTTTGCCTGCTGTAGGTGTACGAATGCAGTTACACAGCTCCAAAGCTCCTTAATCCTGAGTCGCCTTTGAATGGACCACTTCAGAGTCACTGCCGCCCATGCTGATGTCCCTCCGGTGACATATGCAATTACTGCGGCTCCATCCAGACAATCCAATACGATGGACTGTGCAGGGAAGAGGCACAGCAGCTTGCTCAGGGTAGCTAACTCGAAAACATCTTTTTAGTTATTTCAAAAATGCTTCTTGGCTTATTTTACATGAAATGTGATCTCCCCTCCCCCACCTCCCAGTCAGAGCTCTAAGGCTGAAAAGGGATTTGAGGCTCACCACAGTCCCACAGAGGGGCTGGGTTATTTCACTGGTTGTTATTCTGAGTTCCAAGATAAATAAAAGACCAAAAGATACTGATCCAGCTCCTCAGCTGGTGTAAAGCAGTCTAATGACTGAAGACAGTGGTGCCTCTGCTGACTTCCACCAGTCGGGGATTTGGCTCAGAGTCTTTGAGCATTTGCTGCCTGCACCTCTGCTTATCACTGTGAACTTTATCAGCATCACCAAGCATCTGAACTGGAATGCCAGAGCCTTTCTGAGCTGTGCTGAAGGGGAAGCAAGTTAAGCAACAAACATTCTTTCAGGGATGCGTAACTTTACAGGTCCTGCTCAGTATCAAGGATTATCAGCCCAAAATGAAACCAAGCAATAGCCCATTTTGGTCCTTTATCAGACAGGCACATTTCAGTGCTAGAGGGTTCCAGCAATGCTGCAAATCCTTGCAAAGTAGAATAAGCACCTTTGCCTCTTATTTTCTTCAGTGCTATTGAGAACAGGGTAGACTTTCTCCATGGTTGACAAATGAAATGAGAGTTTCACAATATGTGCAGAATGCCCATCAGTAGCTGTAAGTTACAAAAATGCAACAAGCAGGAACACTTTTAAAAATATATGATTTTATCTTGGATAAAACTAAAAGAATTTTAAGAATCTAATTTGCTTCTCACTTTGAGGCTGTTTGCTCTTTGCAAATCACTCAGTTTGGACAATGGAATTTGACAGATCTGTTTCACTTCCAGACTCATACCAGACCCCCATGTTATTATAGATCGCCTAAAACATACACCTCCTATAGCTACAAACTCAGCCAAAGAAAGGTTTTTAATTGGCCATTCAAACATATCTCTTCCCCTATCTAGACCGGTTTGTTAAAGAAAGGAGTTAAAAACAAACTTAAGATCTGGGGCTCAACTAAGTACAACACTTTGAGGAGGAGACTGTAGTTGTGCATTGCAAAGTCCAGATGTTGACTCAGTGGTGCCAAAAAGAGTGGCACGTTCAGCTACTTGTCCTTACCAGATCCAGTACTCTCCTGGATTTCAGATGCAGCTGAATGTTCCCCTTTCCTTGCCAAGAGGATAGAAACTGCTCGCTTTAGCACTCACATCCTCTCTCACACACTGTCCCATACAATCTTGAATCTAAAAAATTCTTTACCCAGTGAAAAGTGAAGCCTGATATTTAGAAAATTTGGGGGAGTTTCTAAATTTTATTTTTGAAAGGATTCCTTTTTGATGTTTTAGAATTTGTTTTTAAAATGCTCATGCAGCAAGTGTTCAAACCCATGGGCACATGAGCATAACAACCACATGGAAAGAGTATCCCTGTACACTGAAGTTAATGGAAAAGTGTCTGTAGGTTTCTTTGGAAATCATCTACAAAGGCTACTTTCACCAATCAGCAGGTGGGGAAGAGGGTTTGCTTTTAAACCAATTGTAGACTATAGATCAGCTCATAGCAAAGGGAATCTGAAAGCCACATGCAGAACACAGTAACTGCTTACCTTCAGATTCTAAAATTTCTTGTAGCACCAGGAATGAAGCAGATTGCCTGGGTGGTTCCTTTGGGTCTTCAGTTTCCTGGAGCATCTTGTAAACCTCAGATTCCTTGTCTATGACAAGGTTACTGGAGGGCTGGCTGTGTTGCTCCAAACTGGGGAGAATATTAAAAAAAAAAAAATCCTTGATAAATGACCTATAATTAAAACAATCCACTGCCACAATCTGTAAATACTATAATCCGAGAACAAGCACCCCCATGTGCAAACATATAGCATAAAACAGTGGTGATAGAGGCTGTGTTTGCACAAGTAAGGTGCAATCCTAGTGAGATGAACACCATGGCTTCCCAGTGGAAAACAAACACACACCCTTCTCAAGTATTCTTTGCAATTCAATCTTTAAAAAGGTACTTTCGAGAAATAACAGTTCTGTGGAAATTAAACACAAACAAACAAACAAGGGCCATTGTGCCATAAAGAATGAATTGTGCTGCTCCTGGAGCAGGCCCAGTTCCTGTTGTTTAAGAAGGGCGATTTGGCTTGGTTCTTAGCACAACTAGAGCTAGAGACAGGGAATGTTTAGGGCAGGCAATGGGGAGCAAGTAGGGCTTAGTAATGAAAGCTGAGTTTCAACTTCAACTACAGAGGGGTGACTTGTTGCTTGTTCCTGCTCTGGGCCAGGGCCCTGGAATGCAGTGGAACCAATGCTGCAATTCAGCAAAGCATTTAAATATGTGCTTAACTTGAATAGGGAATTTGTATTACATGCACAGATCAATATTGATTCGCTTCTATTAATAACGCTCTAATTAAAAAACCCTTTGCATTACACAGAGACCTTGTCCTGCGGACTTTACTCCTAAGAGCGACAGCTGCAGTTTCAAGCTCAAAGTGCTTTTTAAAAAATGGGTATCAATATTTCCATTTTACAGATAGGGTAACTGAGGCACAGGCCACTTCAGCAATTTGCCTAAGCCCACAGAGCAGGTCAGTGGCAGAGTCAGGAATAACGTTCCACCTTCTGACCCCCAAGCTTCTGCTCTAAGCGCTGGATCTCCGTTGCTTACCTAGACATTTGTGTTGCTTTTTGTGGTGTATGAGTGATTAGCACTCTCAATTCAATGGTTTTGATTTTGAAGTAAAAATGTAGCACTTCAGAATATAAACCATCTCTCTGTGGATGCATTTTTGCTAGTTGAATATAAACAAATATAGCTGGAAACATTACCTAAATTGGATTAGAGGTAAATGTTTTCTTTAAAGACATTAAAAAATGGGACACTGAGGAATGACTGTCATCTGCCTATTATGTTAAATAATATACAATGAAATGTAAGTGGTTTGCTAGGTTCAGCCTACAAGAACACCACTGTCACGTACAGGAAGTACAGGCACTTATACATAAAGTATCCTGAAATTGAGATGAATTTGTAGAGAGAAATCTTTTTGATTTTTGCATATTTTCCAAGCCAATGTGGAATGAAGTCATCTGGGGTTTGTACAATAAACACTCCAAGCACCAGAGGTAAATTGATGGCAAATGTTATAATGTACTCATGAAATAATCTCAAAAACTGTTTCCACCTATGGCAACATATTCTGGAGCGAAAGCAGTGTACTCTTTCGAGCAACACACACATACATTCAAGCTTCCAGAATATGAATCTCAATGATCTGAAACTCTTAGCAGAAACAGGATCAAGTCCCGATGTCTATTACCTAGGAAATTCCCTGGATTATCCTAAATTAATCCATGCCCCCCATTATATTCTTATACCCTGGTGTTCTCCCACCACCTTTTCTACTCTCAGAATAATGGGCTGAAGTCCACTGCTAGTCTTTCAACACAATACTAGGGATATTTAATCCATGTACGTTGAAAAGCAAATGCTAAAAATTGCATTTTTAACATTATAAACAGACACATTTCAAACAAGCATTGTGACAATGTGCATAATGTACATGTTAGACCTTCCAAATTTTTAGCACTCAGTGATACATTTTTAAGAAAATGATACTGTGAAAAGACCAAAAAAAAAAAAAAAAAGAGAAACACCTAATGATATTATGCAATAGCTCCTGTCTTGGGGAAGGGGCACATACTAATGTTATTAATACAAAGTGATAGAACTGGCTCAAAAGTAAAAGTCTGTGGAGACAGATAGTTGGCAGAAGACAACTCTGACATCCTTCAGTGGAATTAATCATTCCAAAAAGAGAGCAAAGGAACCTTGCTAATTCATAGTAGTGACCAGGAGATCCACTGCTGAATTACTGAGTCTTGCAAATTAGCAAGAAACCAACCGGCCACAGTCATAAAACTCAAAGAGACAGCCTCACTAAGGCAAGCATAATTTTGCTTTTGTTTTTCTGTGATATATTTTGTAAAGGCAACAAAGGTCTTTGAGACTGGGCGGTTGGGAATTCTAATGCTCAGGCACTGAATGTCTGCTTAGAAGTGAGTGGAGACCCACTTGGGTTCTTTTGTCAGCATTATCATGGTCTGGATTAGCAATGAGAAGTAGTGAGGCTTTACTGCTCCTGAGGTAAAGCATATCAATTACAAGTTGCAATACTGAAACGCTTTGCTCCTTGTAGTTCACAAAGTGCACTGTATTGTTATAAATCAGTTCTTATCTGGGACTTCCTGGCCGCTATATTGCAAAATATGTTGCAAAACTTGGCAACGTGGATCTCTGCAGTGACTGCTGGGTGAAAACTCAGATCCTCCTGCTCCAAAAGCATACAGCCCTTAACACTTGAGCTAAAAGCACTGTTAGCAGTATAGGAGCTATGACACAAAGCTCTGCAGTTCTAATTTTGTCCAGCAAAGGACGATGGGACTAATACATAGTACAGTAAACCCTCGATTTAACGGACCTCGATTTAACGGACTTCGTATGCAACGGACAAAATTTCTGAGCAAGTCTGATGCATTCCTGATCCATTTCTGGCGGGCTGGCTGCCGGCTCCCGGCTGCCGCCCGGGTCACGGCAGCGGGCGGGCTGGCTGCCGGCTCCCGGCTGCCGCCCGGGTCCAGGCAGCGGGCGGGCTGGCTGCCGGCTCCCGGCTGCCGCCCGGGTCCAAGCAGCGGGCGGGCTGGCTTCCGGCTCCCGGCTGCCGCCCGGGTCCAGGCAGCGGTCGGGCTGGCTGCCGGCTCCCGGCTGCCGCCCGGGTCCAAGCAGCAGGCGGGATGCGGGGCTGCCGGCTCCCGGCTGCCGCCCGGGTCCAGGCAGCGGGCGGGATGCGGAGCTGTCGCCCCGACCCTGTGGCGGGCGGGCTGCTGCTCCGACAGCTTTTTTAAAAATTATTATTAAATAACGGACTTTTTGATTTAACGGACACCCCCTCGCCCGAATTAGTCCGTTAAATGGAGGTTTTACTGTAGCTAGTTCATAGTAGCTGAAAGAGACACACATTAACTGTAATAATCTAAGAATGCAGCACTGCAGCTGATTTCCTAGCCAGCTCCTGTGAAAGGAATTGGCCTCTCAGCTGTTCTGCAAAGATGCTTGAAATGGTTTAAGCTTTGCTTTTCTCTGCCCACTTTGATTTGATTTGAATGCCATCATCTGAAAACCAAGAGTTTAAACAACTGGAGGGTTTTCCCTTGAGACAACCACTAATATCATGGCAACTATGATTTCAGATAACTCAATACAGATCCTGAGTTGCAGTGCTAGTGCCGGTTAACGTCAGGGAATCCCAGCGCTAAACTGCCTACCATCAATTCAGGCTAATAGAATACAGAAATATTTATATTGCTTTTCATCTGTAGATCTCAAAGCGCTTTATAAAGGAGGCAAGCATCATTACCCTGACAGATGGAGAAACTGAGGCATGGGGTGAAGAAGTGACTTGTTGAAAGTCACCCAGCAATCCAATGGCACAGCTGAGAATGGAACCCAGGTCTCCTGAATGTGATGCAATGCTCTATATACTAAGCCTCCAAAATAGTAGGTGTCACGTGCCTGCGAAGTGACCACTGGGGAGGAGGAGCCTGTTCTTGCCGGAAATTGGTCTAACTCAGGCTACATAGCCTGATCCTTCAGTACACACATACAGCCACCGGTGATATGTGAAATGAAAGCTCACAGGATACTTACCAGCTGAACAGATGGCAGTGCGTTCCAGTCACTACCGAATTAGGGATTCGGGAACAAAATGTTACCAGTCTGGTGCTTTAAATAGAAACCCCACTCACCCTAAATCAAGTCAGTACAAGACCATTTTTCACGTAATCAAATCTTGTACATTTCACCCTTCTCTTTGTGGGTGTGTAAAGCAGCAGAGGAGAGTGGCAGACTGATTTGGTACATTTCAGTGCTTTGCATTGTGCACAGCAAAGAAATGCAATGCAGAGAAAGCCTCTGTGACGAGAACATCATGCACTAAGTTTTCATTCAGAAAGGTGACACACAAAACCTTGGATTCTTGGTGACAGGTCGACACTGTGAGCAACGGACAAATAAAAAGTCACTTGTGAAGATGAAGCCGTGGATGCACATGTGCGTTGAGTAAGCCATGCACACAGCAGGCAAGGTTACCTGGGAAAATCAGGGCTAACAGAAGAGATCTGCCCTTGTAAAGTATCCAAGATGTTTCTCTGGGAATACAGCTGCAAGGGGGAATTAAATTGCACGTGCATCACTTTGAGTCCTGGCACCTCCACTTCCACGGGGCTGTTGGGGCAGATCTGAGCGGCTTGCTTTAGCTGTTCGGGCCCCACTCTCACTTGGCTCGGGATGGAGGAGGTGCTGTGCCTCCTTTGCAATGGAGGCAAGGTGTGCGGCTGGAGAGGATTATAGACCGTTGCAAAGGGTGCCTGGAACCCAGAAGGCGATAAATGGCTAGAGGCAGGAAAGGGTTACAGGGAGGTTGGGGTTTGTTTTTTTTTAAGGTTGCAGAGTTGAGAGGAAAACACAGAAGGGGGAAGAAAGAAAGGAAGGAAGGGAGAAGTTAATGGAGGAGTAAACCAAATTCCCAAGCAATTCTGAAATGAGTACTTCAAATCAGGCGTCCCTTTCACTAGAAGGATCCACCATATACAGATCAGCTGTATGGTAAAGCTTCTGGCTAATGCTGACCTTCCGGCCGAGCACAAAGGGTATGTCTACACTGAATCAGGAGACGTGACTGAGCGCAGGGAGGCATGCCTGAGTTAGTTTTAATCTAGTTAGATCGGGGATGCCTACATGAACTGCAGTCACACCTCCAGCCTGCAATGCAGACCACCCAAAGGGTACAGTGGAGCAGGAGGAATTAGATACCAAGTCCTTCACCTCACCCACCCCCCGTCACCATAAGGCAGTTCTTTTATAAAGTTCTGAAAACCAAATAGTGGTTGCAGTTTCTCTGGCCAGGCTCTGCATCGCTTACATCTGTGTAAATCCAGAGGAAAAGCGCTGGGCTGGACAATTTCAATGATGTTCCTCTGGAAGAACACCGGCACACACACCTGGCCTCTTGAGTTCAGAGGAAGATGCTCTGGATGGGTGCTGGAGGCTGTGCATTATGGAGCACCTGATGTTAGATGAACATGGGTTCAGCCCCACTTCAAAGTCTGAACCATTGAAAAACAAGCCACAGAGCGTAAGTCACTATTGTCTGGGGTTTGGACAAGTGAAGACCCCATTAAAGCAGGTAGCTGTTAATTCAATTCTGAAGGGACACTTGTTTGGTAAACAAAATCTTGCTAGGCTTTAGTCGCTATTTACAATCACTGCCACCTGCCCTCTTTCCAGGGAGGGAGGGGGGGAGTGACAGCCCCAGGAAGGAAGCAGAAAGCAAAAACAACGGTCCTTGGGGGCAGGGAAGCCAAATGTTATCAGAGCAGCTAGGAGATAGCATAAGCACTTATGGAACCATAGTTTCAGACTGGTATTAAAAAGTCTCAATTTCTTCAACTTCTCCCTTTTGACTGCACCGGTTAGTCAGGGATTTAGAACTAGCACCTAAGGCACAGGCATAACTCTGCACTCGTGAAAGCAGGCCAGTATCCTCAGACTGTTATGGCCTTTGTTGTGTGTTTGTGCTGCACCTTGCACCCTGATGTCCTGGTCCATGACTAGTGCAATACAAATAACACCAAAGGGCTCCGACTTCTTATCATCATTATTTCAATTTTACAGATGTGGAAACTGGGACTTTGGGAGGTTAAGTGAGTGACTTGCTCAAGGTCACAGAGGAAGCCACTGTCAGAGCCAAGAACAGAGCCCAGGAGGTTCCCGGCTCCCATCCCTGTGCTCCCATCATTAGACATACTTTGTTTTGTTTCTAGCACTTCAGACTAGAAGCAGGCTAGTTTTTTGGTGAAGTGCGTAACTTGGCAAGGGTCAGATGCAACCACAAACCCACCCCTGGGGCTGTTCAGCTGGGACAGCTGTGGAGGTAGGGTAGACTTTCAATCTCGATTGTATCACAGGATGAGCAGAAGAGAAACAACTGCCCAGAGCTCTCTGCAATTCTTTAAGATCCACAGAAAAGGGCAGTTTAATAAAAACTCCAAGCCTGGACATTGTCCCTGTAAGAGTTCAAAGCTCTCTCTGAAAAGGGACTGCTCTCTCCTCCGCACCACACTGTACCCTTCCAGCACTGCTTGCAAAGCCAGAAGGCAAGACTTCAATTGTACAAAGTGCTGATAATAAAGCATTGGGCACCTGTTTCGGTCAGAGGGTGATTTTAAGGGCTGGTATGTCATGCTGAACGCACGCTGAAACGGCGCTGGTCTCTGGCAAACAAAAACACACAATTGTTAATTTCACCTTTGCACCTTGCAGAACATTCCCTGCCCCCACAAGCCATGACCCCCCTGGACCGCATCCAGGCTCACACACCTGTTAGCCGCACTCCTTCCACAAGCCTGAAAGAGAATTGTCCCGTGTCAAAGAATGAATCCGCTCGCAATGAGTGTATGACAAAGCTCGCTCCATGATAAACAGACACCCCACCAAGGAGGGGGCAGGGAGAGAGAAGTGGGGAACTACTTACGGCTTGCTGGGCTCCTGGGCATCACCAGATGACTTAGACTCCACAGCACTGTTGAAGGTCTGGATGTTTTCTGAGGAGTACAGGCCTGCGGGGCTGTTGTACTGGGCAGTGATCACTTTGGGGGCAGTGCTGGAAGCGGTGGCAGCAGTGAATGGCATAGCACTCCGGTTGTGCGCGCTTCCTATGTGCCTTATTTCCTGCATGCAAGGGAGCAAAGGCAACGTCAGAAGTGTCCGACATGCAGGAGGGACGTGCCAGGGCAGCTTGATGAACATGCAGCAGGAGGGCAGCTCTCCAGAACCAGAGAAGCACTCAGCCCAAATCCACCCAGCTGCGACCCTATAATGGGACAGAGCTCTCAGCAGACTGAGGATCTTCGCACTATGAGCATCCCTAGACCCAGCTGCTCACTCTGCAGGACAGTGAAAGAGTCTATAAAGCAGACATTAGGCTTCAGTGACACAGATCACTGGAAAGATGGGGCTGGGGCACACCTAGCAGAGCTATTGTCTTGAGCTGTCCGCAGACTTCACTGGATCCACTGCATTCGGTCTCAAGATTTTTTATTTTTATTTTTTTATTAATGGACTGGTTCGATATCGGAGCACAAGTTGACAAAACCGTCCTCTCACAGAGGCCCCCTGTAAGCCAGCCCTGGGAGCAGGATTGTCCAGATTGATCATGTGGCTGGGCTTCCATTCAGATCTCATGTAGGCTGACATTTTCAAAACGTGACTAGTGGATTGGTCAATGCGGGGGGGGGGGGGGGGGAGGAAGAGAACCTCACATACCTTCAAGAGGCCCGATTTTCAGAGGATGGGTGCTCAGCACTATCCAAAAGTCAGGCCGGATTAAGGTATCTCAAGTTGAGCACTGAACAATTGAGACATTCAAAAAATGACTCACCACTTCTGAAAATATCCCCTCATATTCTCACAGACATCAAGAGGAGAAGTGGTAAGGGTCAAATTCTTGCATGTGGTTCCCGAGTAACAAATAGGTTAGTTATCAAGACAGTGGACCTGCTACAAGGCTGCACCCCCCGCCCTCATTTAATTCAGTCAATCTTCCAATCTGAGCCGCCAATCAATTTGATCAAAAACTCCAAACCAAAATTCCTTAGTATTTATTTGATCAAAATAAAGAATGGAAGGTTTTGGGGTTTTTTAAATATTCCACTGTCATCTTGCCTTTCAATATCACTTTTCATCCAAAGCACTTAATGTTGGGTAAGTCTGAACCTCATCCTCAGGCCCAGCAATGAGGAGCAGAGAGGTAAGTGACAGGACAAGACCACAGAGCTAACTGGTGCCAGGCCTGCCCATTCCCAGGACCTCTGGACTAGCCATTAGATTATGCTGCCTTTTGCCAACATAAAGAGGGAAGGTGTAATGCTGCAAAGCTGCCTTTGGCAGCAAAAATTCTGTTGTTTTGCCGACAAAATAAAACCACCTCAATGAAAGGCATAGAGCATTTTGTGGCAAATTATCAGTGTAGACACTATTTGTTTTGTTGACATCCCACAATTCCCCGTTATGACCTCTGGTTTCATCTTTCATCTCTGTTGCCCTGCAGTCATGCACCCCTCCTCTTTCAAAACTCTGGGAAGTGTTTGACAGTATCTGAGAACAAAGAGCAAATCATGAACATGGAATGTTCCTGTTTTGCCCTAGGAATACTATACAATGGCAAGCAGAGGGGGGAGGGGGAGTGAGTGAGTGTGTGTGTGGGGGGGAGAGTGCTTGAGGGGAGATATGTAAACTCAGAGCTAATTGAGGCGTGGCTCTCTGTGGACTAGGGAAGCTGGGGGCAGGTTGATTGGAACACCTGCAATCAATTAAGGCCCTGTTAAGAACCTAATAAAACCCCCTGCTTCAGGCAGACATGGGAGGAGGAAAGGAGTTGGAGCAGTTTGGAACCAAGTTGACCCTAGGTAAAGAGACACCCGGCTTGTGTAGAGAGGAGGCAGGAAGCCCCCACAAGCTGAAGGGTAGGAGAGGGAAGTAGCCCAGGGGAAGGAATAGCTAATTCACGTGGTTTACCGCTATCCTCAGGGCCCCTGGGCTGGGACCAGAGTAGAGGGCGGGCCCAGGTCCCTCCCTCTCCACTCCCCTAGGATACTAGTGGGGAAGTTAATACCCTGTTCAGGGGCAAGAAATGGTGCCCTGAACCCCTCACAAGAAGAGAAAGCGCAGGACCCACCATAATAGTGGTGGCAATTTGCCACAGTTGCTTCCACATTCCTCAGCATGGAGAGCTCACAGATAATACATTTTAATGTTTTTAGAAAGTCTCTTTCTATAAGTCTTCAATATAGAACTAAACTATTGTTGTATATAAAGTAAATAAGGCTTTTAAAATGTTTAAGAATCTTCATTTAAAATTAAATTAAAATGCTGAGACCCCCACACTGATAGCGAGAACCTGGGCAGTGCGAGTGCCATTGAAAATCAACTTGTGTGCCATCTTTGGCACGTGTGCCATAGGTTGCCTATCCCTGCTCTAGATCTTTCAAATTTGTGATGACCCCAGTTCCATCATTAAGGGTCTCAGGCCCAAGTGTCAGAATATTAACCAGAGGCCTCATCACCACCTTAGCTTCCTGGGTCTACAGTCCCCTACCCCAATTAACACAGCACTCCTTCTGTACATCTCAGAATCCTAAAGCAATGCTACCCAAGCTTCTCTTTGACCTCTGGTACAGAATAAACCACCCATTTCAAAATGACAAACCGATTCCCCATAAAATGTTCGTTTTAATGTTCGGAAACATTTCTAGATTTCCTTAGCCAGCTGGCTGCTGTCCCCAACTGACAGAGTCCATTGGAATTGCTCTCACTCATGAGTTTCAAGTCATTAGGAACCAATGAGGTAGCTAGAGCCAGTCATGTGTGGGCTAGTAAGCGGGGCTTTCACATGTCATCTCCAATTGAAGTGCCTGGGCGTTAGGCCTGTAGCTTTCCCACACATGGATGAAAGACCGACCCCTACAATAAGAAGTTAATGTCCCATTTACCCAGCAGTGTTCAAGCCTTTTGTTCAAGTCTTATTTCAAGAACAATGATGACACTGCTCTCCTGCCTATAGTCTCTCCCATGGGAAAGACAGTGTGTGGTAGCAAGAAATGAGAGTGACCACTCTGTCAATTATCCAAGGGAAGAATCAATATTCTTATCCCCAGAAAGAATTGCCTTAATGCAATTATTAAAACCCCTGTTAAGAGGATGCAAGTAGGAAACAGTTTCAGACCTGTGTATAATAATACTCCTGGGGGCATTCTGCAGAACTGTGCACTGGCAGAAAACACCCCTCCCCCCGGCTTTCCTGTGTTTCCCTGCAGAAAACGGCACAAAAACAAAGGGAAGCGGGGGGGGGGGGGAGGCCATGGGGTGACCATGGGCTCATTATTGGGGAGGTGGGGTATTGCCACCTCCAAACAGGCGAGGCATACTCTACTAACTCTGCAGCTAAACACCGCCTCCTGGGTTCTAGTGCCAGTCATGATGTGCAACAGTGAGTGCCCGCAGTGGGGCTGGGGGAAATGAGGGAGGGAGGGAGGGAGGGTGAGGGAAGAAAGTGGGGGTGAAAGGGAATCTGGGAGTGAGGGGAAAGGGATGAAGAATCAGGAGCCCGGCATGCGGTGTCCACTCAGCAGCAGCTGGGGCTTCCCCGCTAAGCAGGCCCATTGAACCCTCACCCTGACAAGCCCTACCCACCTGAACCTGTACCCCTCCAACGGGCCCCCCACACCCAAAGCCCCACCCCACTGATCCCCAACCAGCTGCACCTGGACCCTCACCCCATCAAGCCCCACTCCCCCATCACCCAGACCCTCCCACTGTGTCCCCCACAACCAGACCTCCCCCACCAAGCCTCATCTTCCCACACGTAGTCCCCCCCCCACCTGAGCCCCAACCACCGTCACCTGGATCTCCTGCAGAGTCCTACTGCACCCAGAACCCCACAATGAGACCCTGTACATCTAGATCCTTCACTGAGCCGTCCGCACCCAGAATGCTCCCCACAGAAACCTCTCACCCCATACCTGGATCCCTCCACACTAAGCCAATGCAAACTTGGATTCTGCTGGGCTGAACCTGCCCACCCACACCAGGTGCACTTGGCACAGAGGGGCAGGGCCCCAGGGTATTTCTGTGGCACTCCCAGACCTTGCACTGTGGCAGGGGCAGGCTCACTGCTGAGTCCCTATACTGGGAGGAGTGGGGGATTGAGGAAGGAGATCACCCTGAATGCAGCCAGTGGCCTGTGCTACCCACTGCCATCCTGAAGCCACATTTATTTACTGACAAATAAAATTTGCAGAATTTTAAAATATTGTGCACATCATTTTTAATTTTTTGGTGCAGAATTCCCTCAGGAGTAATAATAATTTACTTAGTGAGAGCCTGAGTCTGATTTGTAGACTTTATGTTAAAGAGAGCTACACAGTTAGCTCAAATGAGCACGAGATTTAGGTTGTGTCAGATTCTGCAAGAAGAGAAACATTTACATTTTTAGCAAAAATTATGAAAAGTGAAGTTTTCTGTTTTTGTTTTTAATAGGTTTGTGATTTGCTCGGTTTTTCAATATAGCTATTCATTTCCTTGCACTGTGGATAGCCCAATTACTACAGCACTGAAGACAAATGAACTGTAAACAAAAAGTGGAACTATCAAGTCTATTTTTCTTGTCTGAGCAGAGAGAGGGGCAAAAAGAAAACGGCTAAGAGTTAACTGCAGTAACACACAACCATGATGCAAGACTAGAGCTTTAAAGTTGGGGCAGAGAAGGCAGATATATACACGAAGAGTGGCAGGTCAGGACTTCATGCAGAAGGAGTCAAGGATGAGGCTGGGAGCTGCAGGGCAGTTGTTGACTACAATGTGAGTGTGTCTGGGAGAGTGGGGGTTAGTTTGACACAGTGGCTGGACAGGAGACACCAAACAGTACACAGGTGGAAAGGATGGAGGGGATGGAGAAATATGTGAGAGGCAACAGCAAAGAGGTGGTGGGTAGTTGATGAGATCAACCATGGAAAATATACAGAAAGAGGAGAGTGGTGAAACTAAGTACAGCAGGAGTAGCCCTAGTAATTTTGCCGACCAGGATGGGAAACATTTTTGGTGCTGTCCCCCCTCTGAGATTGAAATGGAAGGGGGGAAATGCAGAGCAGCACAGCAATCCTGCACCCCCTGCAAGCTGGTGCATAGGGCAACGTCCCTGCCCACCTGCCCCTAGAACTAACCCTGGAGGAACTGTAAGGGATGCCAAGAGGAAGGGAGCACATCAAAGAGGTGTTAGAGAGGGACTAACTGGTAGGGACAGAGCTGGAGAGAGAAGAAACAGAGAAGTGCTATCACCCTTTTCTCATAAATGATAAGTGATCAGCCCAGGGTCACACAGGAAGTTTGGGGCAGAGCAGGGAATTGAACCTAGGTCTCCCCAGACCTAGGCTACTGTCCTAACCACTGGACCATTCTTCTTGGGAGTCACAGAAGAAGATGTGACTGCAGCATGTTAAGAAGAAGCTGCTCACCTGTCTCAGCCAGGCATTCTGTTGTACCGTCCTACCCTGTTTTTAACTTAATCTGCAGAGGCAGAACTAGCGCTTTCATGTAGCAAACGCAGGATATAGAATATCAGGACCTCCTTTGTCCTGGCAAAAATGTTTGGCTTGGTTGCCAACTCTTGCCATATTTGGCATTTTTCTTAATGCTCCAGCTCCCGTAGTCATGTGATTACACGAGAATCACAGCTTTCATTTTTTTTAAAAAAGTAAGTTTCTAGCCCTCATGATTTCAGAGGAAGGTCTGAAAGGTGACACCTAAAAGCTCAAACATAAGAAGATAAATAAAAAGAACCCAAATATATTACTTTTTGAGGGGTGGGTGCGATTCATGATTTTTGAACACTTAGGGTTTGGAGTACTGCTAAGGTTACTGAGATTACAAAACCGCTATAACAAGAAAGGGTGGGGAAGACAGCACTAAAGAACTGGCTCTTGGACATCATGTGTTTTAATATCAGTTTCATTACACAAGGAAAAGCAGATGGCCAAATAAGGAAATGGTCCAGTCCAGAAAAGGAACTTCCCCAGCATGTTAGTTCTTCCTTGATTACATTTCCTTTCCCAGCATCTCGTTAACAAGAAATGTGACTAATATCAGCTCTTTCCGGGGACTTTTGTACTACCTGGAGGCAGATCCTGCAGCTTTCTGCTCCACCCATCCTGTGTGACCGCTTTGGCTCACTTTCCTGGCTATGGTCTGGTAACCCAAGGAAGCAATGGGTTTGGTGGTGTTTATCTTTCTTGGCAGGTTTGCTTTGGAGAGGGACCAAACAGCAAACACTGAAGCCTCAGAATGAGATTTTTAGAAGCATCTAAGGCAGGGGTGGGCAAACCTTTTGGCCCGAGGGCCATATCGGGGTTGCAAAATTGTATGGAGGGCGGGGTAGGGAAGGCTGTGCCTCTGCAAACAGCTTGGCCCCACTCCCTATCCAACCCCTTCCCATTTCCTGCCCCCTGACTGCCCCCCCTCAGAATCCCCAACCAAACTCCCTGCTCCTTGTCCCCTGACCACCCCCTCCAGAGACACCCCCACCCCAACCACCCCCAGGACCTCACCCCACTATCTAAGCCTCCATGCTCCTTGCCTTCTGTCTGCCCCCTCCTGAGATCCCCCCCCCACCCAAACCCCTCCGCTCCCTGTCCCGACTACCCTGATCCCTATTCACCCCCTGCCCCGCCCCCAGGACTCCCATATGTCTATCCAACCCCTCTGTTCCCCATCCCCTCCGCCCCATCCAACCACCCTCTATCCCTTATCCAACCTCTCAGCCCCAGCCCACTTACTATGCTGCTCAAAGCAGTGCATCTGGCTCCACATGTCTGGCTCCACGCTACCCCACCACAGCGTGCAGCCCCACCCCACCCAGGGCGCTGCCCGCACAGCGCGCTGAGGCTCTGGGGGCGGGGGGACAGAGTGGGAGGGGATAGGGGAAGACTCAGGGGACCGGGAAGGAAGATCCCGCAGGGCGGATGTGGCCCGCAGGCCGTGGTTTGCCCACCCCTGATCTAAGGGCTTCTCTACACGGGAAAGTTTTCCCAGTATAATCATACTAGTATACGTAAACTGGTACAAACCTGCAGTGAACATTCTTATTCTGGAATAAGAATGGCTTTTTTTCACTGGTCTATAGCAGGAGTTACTCTGGAATAGCTATTGTGCTTTAAATTCACACCCTATTTTACGACAAATTAATTTTCAAGATTAGATAAACCCTTTGTTTGAATCCTTTCCCTGTCCTGTGCGACACAAACTACCCTGACATAGCCCCTCATCCTGGAGGAAGAGCATCCACATGGTGAGTTATATCTGTATAACTCAAGCAGTTTAAATTCACTGGTATAATTTACCACCCCATAGATAAGCTTTCAGTGGCTTGGGAGCACAAATTCCACTGACTTTCAATGGAAGCTGTATCTCCAACTCCCTTAGGTGCTTCTGAAAAATCTCCCTTGATGAAAAGAAAAATAAAGCCCAAGTTACTTCCAAATTTGGAGACTGCAATGGAGGCCGGGACTGAGAGCCTGATCTGGAATCACAGCTTGTTATCACCTGCTGGAAGGTGGCAGGCACAAATTGCCAGTTGATGAACAGCTATCAAGTATCTGAGTTTTAGCTGTACTTGGGGAAGGGATATTCTTTTAAGGAGAAGGGTGCATGGAAGAAAGGGGAGAAATTGGTTTACATGCTTATGAAAAATGACGGACAGCACTTTCTACCGACAGGCTGTGTGTGGGCAAGGAGTCATGCAACCCCTCCACCCCAAGACAACCCAAGCACACAGCTATACCAATCTGTTTCAGTCCTGGCCACCACAAGCACCCCCTGCAAAATCCCACCCCTCCACATAGCTCTGCCAGTGCACCCTGGCCTGCACCAGCAGCCCCTGGCCCGCTATTCCAGTCCTGCCCATGCTTAAAGAGTTCCTAAACTGCAGACAGACAATCACACCAAATTGGACATTCCTCCTCTGTGACCCCTAATCCAGCTCTAGAATCTACAGCCCTCTTACTACTTGGGCACAAAGAGAAAGTCTGTGGTGGCTAATGGTAAAAGCAGAGCAGGGCCCTTACTGCCTCTGTGAGCCGGCACTACTAGAGAGCAGCATATCCCCTCACACCCCCTCAAAGCCAGTCCACTGTATCAGTACATCACCCTGTTTTAACCACGCATCATTACCCTAACCTCTGACACTGCCTGCCATCCCTAGGTCTCAAGAGGGTTTCTTCAGTGCACCCCGCACTGCCCAGCTAGTATAGGTCCTAATCTTTCCTGAGCAGAGATCACCAATCACGATTAATGGTGCCAGACTCTATGACGATCTCCCGTGTGGAAAAAGTCATTAAGCCCAGAACAGAAAGACAATCGGTGTTTCCTACTCTTGGCAGAAGACAGCATGGCAGAGAAAACAGAGTCGGAAAACACTCCCACTTCCTCCCACTCTACTCAGCGCTGAGTAAAATCAAAGCCTCAGCGGTGAGCTCCCTTGCAATCACTGCTTGTCGCTGCCAGTAGGCACAGTGCTAAGAGAGCTGTTTCCCCTGAAGGGGGGCTCTTGCATCAGTATGCCCCAAAGCTAGTGTTAGCCACTACTGGCTGTCACCACTTTGGGCAGATTGCGCATTTCCCACAATCTTTGCCAGAGGATGTTGTGAGGGCCAAGACTATAATAGGATTAAAAAAAGAACCAGATAAGCTCATGGAGGATAGGTCCATCAATGGCTATTAGCCGGGATGGGCAGGGATAGTGTCCCTAGCCTCTGTTTGCCAGAAGCTGAGATTAAGCACCAGGGGATGGATCCTTTGATGATTATCTGTTCTGTTCATTCCCTCTGGGGCACCTGCATTGGCCACTATCGGAAGACAGGATACTGGAATAGATGGACCTTTGGTCTGACCCGGTATGGCTGTTCTTATACAAGATCACAGGGAAGCCATTCAGACCGCGCTAAGTGGCCAGAGAGTGAGCCAGGCTGATTAGCTGGCTCCCCTGGAGTCACAACAGTAAGGAATGTGCCCTGGTGCATGTTAGTTATTAGTGAGGAACCAGAACTTTCAGTCCAATCTCAGATGATCCCAGCAAATCACAAGCCCCCCTTACACCCCACACACTTAACATGCTGGGAATGAATACCCAACCCTATTCACGGTGGCTCCTGCATGATCCTGGGAAGAACTAGGCCTGCAACACATTTGAGTATATTAGAATCTGGCTCGGCCTTTTTGGCTTTGTAGCAGCAGTGCACAGAAGTGACCTCATCACCACAAAGAACAGGAAATTCTGAGGGGTTATGTCACACGGGAAAATAAAGGGACTGAGGAACAGGATTCTTCTTCCCTACAGTCAAAGCTTCCACTCTCTCCCCCCCCCCCCCCCCTCTTTTCAAATGAAGCCAAAAACCGTACTAGGAGGGGCAAGGGTCCTTCCTACCACTCCTCCTTCAGCAGCACTCAGAGATACTGCTGCCTCCCCGCTGTGCTCGTGAGGGGCAGGCGTGCTGCCCCATGCAAGGCCGTGCTACAGCAGGGAAGCTGCTGAAATCCCATTTCACATCTCAGTGCTGTCAACTCTCCTGATTTTAAAGTCTTGCGATATTTGGTGCTTCTTACAACCCCAGCTGGTGGAGTCATGGGGCTATGTGAGAGAGACTGTTTTTATTTTAAAAGTGTCTAGCCCTTGTGGTTGGGAAGAAAAGCTTGAAAATTTGACTCCCTCCTCTGCCACAAAGGCTCCAAACTCAAGGGGCAAATGAGAGCACAGATCTCCTGATATCTTTAAACCAATCTCATGATTTTTGAACATCTGGGGCTGGCTGAACTGAATACTGTACCTAGATATCTGCTCCAAGAGAAGAAGATTAACATTTCTTGGTGTCCATTGTTTATCTGCTCTACACTAGAGATGGGTCCAAGTCCAAATCTCAGATCCAATGACCTTTAGGTTTATTGAAAGGAATTGTTCATATCTTGAACCAAACTTCTCAGCTCAAACCCATCATTCCCAGCACACACCCACACACAGTGCTAGAGCTGCTTGCATCCAACGAAGTGGGTATTAGTCCACGAAAGCTTATGCTTCAATACTTTAGTTAGTCTTTAAGGTGCCACAGGACTCTGTTACCAGTGCTAGAGTTGCATCTGTGCCTTTAAGAGCACAGTTCACAGAAGTATGCTTTTTAAGCCAAAGATTTAGCAACTTCAAAAACAAAGTTATTGCAGCCGACTCTCTCACTGATCCCCAGTGCACAATCTGTCTGAGCTCCCATCTCTCTCGGAGATCCGTGGGATGTGTCACAGTTATTGGGGATTAGAGTGTCTTCACATAACCTTACTCTTTTCTCAGCCTTCCAAAAGCTTTTCTCATGTTTTGAAAGCAGAGATTTTTTTGATGGGGGGAAGCCAGGGGACAAAGCAGTCTGACCAGCTTCCCACATTCTCTCTCTCTTTGACTTTCCTAAAGCATTCCATACCCATGTAGTAATGCCGCCTAAACAAAGAAAAACAGGAGGTCAACAAAAGTCAACAAAGTTCAGCCATCTCCAACTGGAGCTGGTTACGTTGTAGACTATTGCTTCACACAGACTGCTTGTACACCCACGGCCTTATCAAAGGTCATATCAACAACACACCCACTCTCTATACTTTGTGACTTCTAAATCTCCATGGAGACAAATACACAAAATGGAAACAATTACATCATCCCATAGGATGTGAGTAGCCCTGCCTAAGGAAGCCTCCGGAAAGTTGATACATGTGGCTGACTGTTTCAGCCATCACTTGAATGTTGCTATTCACTTTCAGAAGTAACTAGAACATGTTTCTGCAGGTTTTGTCTTATCTAAGACGAAGCAAAAATCACTGCTCCATTGTGAAGTTTACACAATTTTTTGGTTAAAGGAGCCTTAAACCTTAAATTAACCTTAAACCTGAATCTTCCACTTAGATGTTTTTGGGAATGTTCTAATATTTCTGCCTCAAAGTAGGAAGAGAGGATCCTTTGGGAAATGGGCCAGACCACCTGGAAACTACTGCAGCTTAGAACGCTCTAGAAGCGGCTCTCACAGCCCATTTTATCGGCTTATTATTATTTGAATACAGATGTGCCTAAAAGTGCAAACTGAGATCAGAGCCCTACTGTGCTGGCACTTCACATAGTAAGAGACAGACCCTGTCCCAAAGAGCTTGCACTCTAAATAGGCAAGACAGACATAGGGTGGGGGAAAAGAAGTGTTATTCCCCATTTTATAGATTGGGAAACTGAGGCACAAAGCGACTACATGACTTGCCCAAGGTCATGCATGAAGTCTGTGGCAGGGCCAGGAATTTAACCCAGATCTCCCCGGTTCCAACTCAGTACCTTAACCAGCAAAGTCATCCTTCCTCTCCTATTGGGATCCCTATGAAACAGGGAAATGAAGCACAGAGGGCAGGTGGTTCAGGTGGTTTCGTCCTTTCCACTGGGGGAAGAAAAGGTAACTCAAGTGGAAACATGCTGAATGTGACACCCTTAAGATTTGGGTGAGAAGCACAAGTGAAATAATTGAGCAAATACACCAGTAATTTCCTTTCTCCAAAGTTAACAGTCACACCCAACACAGAACTACATCAGCTAGCTGACCCATCACTACTGAAGGGTTACAGGCTTTTTTGGTAAAAGCTGGTTTTATTATCACTCTACGACGTGATACATATGCTACCATGGCCATAACTCTCTAGGACTAAACATCCCACAGGCCTAGCTATTCAACTGAATGATTGCTCTCTGTACATCCTAAGGCTGGACCTCTTGGGGACAATGAGAATCTTCTTCAAGGGGTTTTGGATCTGGCCCTAAATGAGCCACATACGGTTATGTATGTAATATGGGACCAAAACTGGTCATTCTGTTCAGTATATGGCCCCCCCACACTCTCATGAACCAACACTATGCTTCTGGCAGAGCAAAAAGCCACCCCAAAACACATGCTATCTATTCTGCAAGTGAACAAATGAAAGTTCTATACCTAACTACTGCAAGGAATTAATTTACTCATTTGTAATTATGAGTGAGCTATAATGATTAATGACACTTAGTTGCTTCTAAGATTCTGCATGTCCAATGAAAACATATACTCACCCAATGAAAGTAAAATACGGTATAATAACTTGTACAATGATGTTGGGAAAAAGTTCAGTCATTTTATTAGGCCTATTCTGATAAAATTCTTAAAAGTTTTGCAAGGCTGGTATAGACAACATGTTCAGGGTATGATGATGGATTAAAAAAAACACTTGCAACAGGAAAGACTATGAACTCTGATTTGCGATTCTACACACAAAGCCCCAAGTTAGCTAACCTGGCATGTTTGCCACATTTCCGGGAGAAATTAGCATTCTCCAAGTTGATATTGCAGTCACACAGCTTCTAAGCACTTGCGGCAGTCAGTCATTGAAAGGGGTGGACAAACCTTATTTAAAGCCGGTGCTATTCATGTCATTATTCTCTTTTTCTTGGCAGACTGGCTTGACACATTTAAAGGGGCACTGGCAGAGCTGGCAAGCTCAGTGGGCTCTTCCGATTATGGTTTGGACTGCAGAACTCTTCCCTCACTGTGCCAGTTTGTCCTGCTAGCAATGAGAGAGGGTGATTTATCCAGTACCTCCATTTGTTAAGACTGCTGCAGCTGGCTTCACTTTTAAAACAGGCTCTAAGGAGAGTGATGACAAACCTGATGTCCGCTAAAGGTAGGAAAACAAGAAAGCAACAAGGGAGATTTAGGTTGGAAACTAGAAAACGCTTTATAAACTTTATTATAAGGTTAGTTAGGCTCTGTAACAAGGGAAGTTGTGGAATCCCCATCATTGGAGGTGTTTAAGAACAGGTTAGACCTACCACCCGTCAGGGTTGGTCTGGTATACTTAGCCCTGCCTCAGTGACCTCTCCTGATCCCTTCCAACACTCAGTGTCGCTGAGAGCTGCATCAACAGGCAGCTGGGGGCTGAAAATCAAAGGGGGCACACCCATAATGTTTGCTTTCACTTAGAGCTTTCTTTACACACCAGTAGAACTGCTTGCCTGAGCTCTTAAGCAATAAAAACCTGCAGTTGAACTTGGATCAACTTTTTTGTCCTGTGCATAATGGAACAACAGAACTGAGGGCTGCACCTCAGGACTACACAGGCCCTAATCTGTCTATTCATATTTTATTATATTTGTAATATTTATATTATGCTCATCACCAGAGTTCCTGAGAGCCCCTTGTTCTGCCCCTGCTTTAAACTGAAAAGAATCCACAACTCTGGGCATTTGTAGGTGATTTACAAAGCAGAGAGAGGCTGGTGGCAAAGCAATTATGCAGGTAAATTCAACAGCCAGTATAAGCTCAGCAATAGTTCTCCCATAGCCTTGGATTTAGCTCTTGCTTCATTTGAGAGAGGAAGCATTAGCCAAGCACTGGGGTTATCCTTGCTTTTACAGAACTGTTGGGGGATCTATAGTACTTTGAGGGTCATGTCTGCCCAGTTCTTCCAAAGGATGGAGTTTGTACCATTTTCTGTAGTGGTGCAATGCAGTGTCAGAGCATACTATGAGACTAGTGCTAGCCAAGGTGGTCAAGTCACAAGCTCCAGCTCTGAACTTCTCCAGTGTTTGCAGATAGGAAAGAGTGAATCCAGGTGGTTTGGGCCCCAACTCTCCATAACACTCACAGGCTAGAGATTCACCAGAGAACCCACAGTGTAGAGGTGGGCAAACTATACCCTGCAGACCATTTTAAACCGGCCTGCAAGCTGCACCATGTGGCTTGTCCCCACTCCGGCCGGGGTGCAGGGTCGGGGCCCTACCAGCGACTCCCAGAAGCCATGGCATGGCCACACTCCAGCTTCTATACACTCCAATGGGAGCTGCAGAGGCGGTGCCTGCAGATGGGGCAGCATGCAGAGCTGCCTGGCCGGGCCTCTGCATAGGAGCTGGAGAAGGGACATTCCACTGCTTCCAGGAGCTGCTTAAGGCAAGCACTGCTCAGAGCCTGCACCCCCTGAGCCTCTCCACATGCAACCCTTCCTGCACACATGCACCAGCCCTGATCCCCCCCAAATTCTCAGTCTCAGGCCTACATCCCAAACTCCTCATCCCCAGCCCCATCCCAGAGCCTGCACCCCAAACCCCAATTTTGTAAGCATTCATGGCCCGCCATATAATTTCTGTTCCCCAATGTGGCCTTTGGGCCTAAAAGTTTGCCCTCCCCCCTGCCACAGCCATAACGTCCACCTCTACCTTATACCCTCCCAACCTAACATTTGTCCTACCATCTTGTGTGGCTTGCATTCACTTTACTTGTCTCAGCCATTTAAGGAGTTGATTGGGAGCAGTACTACAGCAAGTTCTGTACATCAGCTGCTAGCCTACCATGAACACTGGTCCCCACAGCTTGGCAGGGAACAGGGAAAAATATGAGATCCAAGACAGCTCCAATTTGGAGAAAACAGCTCCAAGTTACTGCATTAAAATGGTCTTATTCTATACGAAGGCTCGTTTTGTGGTACAAGTTAAACACATAAAGGTAGCAGGACAAATTCATATTTTCCTGGTTACATAATGAACTATTCTCACATATTCTAACTTTGCTAGAAAAAAACCTCAAACATGGGAAGTTCTAGGGCCAGATTCTGATCCGTTATACTGATGAAAATCCAGAGCAACTCCTCCGATTTCACTGCAGTTACTCCACAGTTACGCAAGTGTAACCATCTGAATTTGATTACAAAATTCTTTGGGGACTGGACGCAAGGAGATATGTGAAACCGGGCCCCGGCTAACAGAACCAAATCACTGTCGAAGGCGAAGGCTGAACATAACTTTGTTTTTAAAACTGCCAACCCCCAAGGTTTATTTGTACCTCCTAGCATGAAACAAAACAAAGGCTGCTCCTCCCTGCCACAAATGGACAGTGATGCAAAATGGGTACATTATCTTTGTATAGGATGATAATAGGATGATGACAAACACATAGGCCCAGATCCTCCAAGACATTTCAGCTTCTAGCTTCCATTGATTTCCATGAAAGTGAGGAGCCAAAAATAACCTTTGAGGATTGGGTCTTTGTGTATTAAACAACCCCCCCCCTTCCCTGACAAACAGAGGGACGCACCCCACCCACGTACTTATTGCCTGCACCACCACTGACTCGGACTTTCACTACACCCCATGGGTGGCATACCCGAACACACCTATAGACTGACACTTTAAAAAACTCCCACACCCCAATCTGGATCTATGCTGGGTATGTGCCTTGTAAAATCTGTACCTACTACCTACAATCGCCCATAACTCCAGCCTGACTCCAGATGTCCAGTACCTTACCTCTCAATCTGTGCATGTTTTCATGTTGAACATTAGCTTTAATAAAAATTTTAAGTCTGGCCCCACTTAGTGCACTTTGCCATGCTAATAAAGGGGGAAGACACTATTGACTTCCAAAGGAACCTCACTGCCTTTCTCCCCTAAAATTGACTGGAATTGAATTGAAAAAGGCCACTAACATCATTCAAAACCCGTGCCCACGAATGGGCTATGCACACCACAAAGGACTGAAAGGGTGACACACTCCCGCATATCCAAAGCTTTCCCATTAGTCAGTGTCCCTGCATTTTTAGCATAAATGAGTCATTGTGAGAATGATCATTTGTCCCCCACCCTGCCTAATGGTCTCTTATCTAGGAAAGCCAACAAGCTTAGCAATGGTTAAGATCAAAGACTGTAATTTATGGCCTATATTCTGTTGCAGCCACTGTGTGATAGGCACTGTCCATGTATATATAGATACAGTCCCTGCTCCAAACAGCTCAGCATTGGCAAGTCATTTAGGGCTTGGCTACACTTACATTTTACAGTACTCGCCTCAGGGGCATGAAAAATCTCCTCCCTGAGCACAGCAAGTCTGAGCACTTTAAAGCACTAGGGAGGACAGGCTCCCAGCCCTTGGAGATAATCCCCTCATGGAGGTGGATTACCAGGAGTGCTGGGAGAGCGCTCTCCCAGTGCTTCTGCACACACTCGCACTTCAAAGCACTGCTGTGGGACGACACTTTGAAGTTTCCAGGGTAGCCATGCCCTTAGATGGGTTCTTCAGGGCAGCACCTAGAGCAGGGATGGGCAAACTTTTTGGCCCAAGGCCCATATCTGGGTATGGAATTTTTAAGGCTGGCCACGAATGCTGACAAAATTGGGAGTTGGGATGCACGAGGGGGTGAGGGCTCCAGCTGGCGGTGCAGGCTCTGGGGTGGGGCTTAGGGGTTGGAAGCGCAGGAGGGTTCTCTTGGTTGGACCAAGGGTTTGAGGGCAGAGGGGAATCAGAGCTGGGGTCGGGAAAAGGTTCCCGGCCAATGGGAGCTGCAGAGGCAGCATGCGGAGCCCCCTGGCTGCCCCTATACATGGGGGGGGGGGGGAGGAGACATGCTGCTGCTTCCAAGAGCCACACAGAGTGGGGCAAGCCCCTAACCCTGCTCCCCGGCTGGAGCATCAGAGAAGGGCAAGTCCCAAACCCCCACTCCCTGACGGGAGCTCAAGGACCAGATTAAAATGTCTGGAGGTCCGGATGCAGCCCCCGGGCCGTAGTTTTCCCATCCCTGACCTAGAACAATTCTGTGGCTATAGAATAATGACTGAGACCTAACAACATTCCAGGCTATGCCAAGTTACGAAGCTAGCCTGAGGCTGCTAGCTTCTTGAGGCAGGGCCTATCTCCCTCACTAGGCCTGATGAGTGCCTAGCAAATCATGGGCAGTATGGCAAAAATGAGTACAAAGAGAACACAAGGCTCTTTCTAAACCCAGCTCATCATGCAACACATCAAGCCTCGTTAGAGCTCAGCTGGACCACAATAGAGTTCAGAATAATGACTAGTTTGGTCTCCCTTGCAGAGATCATAGAACCATAGAAGATTAGGGTTGGAAGAGACCTCAGGAGGTCATCTAGACCAACCCCCTGCTCAAGGCAGGACCAATCCCCAACTAAATCATCCCAAGCAGGGCATTGTCAAGCCCTGCCTTAAAAACCTAGCACTATTACAGCTAGTTTGCTCGCTCTTTGAAGAAGATTTGAGGCCATTGTTCCCACTGAAATCAGCTGTAGCTAGAGGTACTTAGCACTGCTAAGAATCAGGTCATATGCCACCCTAGCACAGGGCACAGTGAAGAAACAACAAATAGTGCAAGCCCATTATTACTTACCTGGGGTTGAGATGCCAGATTCATCTTGTAGGGATTGGGCTTTCCCTCCTCTGTCACCAGAGGGGACCAGACTTTGGATTCTGTTCTGCAATACAGTAACATTTAGATGGTTAATTTGACAGTTTTCTTCCATGGGTTCAATTATGGGGATTCAATTACATGGTTTTAAAATCATTCAGCATCAGGAATCTCAGCAATACCAGGGAAGAGCAAGGGCTGGAAAATATTCCCCACAAAATATTGGAAAAGTCAACCTGCACAGGTTGTGGTGGGGAGGAAGGAGGGAGAAATTGCAGTGTACTGAAAACTGTTGAAATGACAAGCTCTCCCCTTAAATTCCTAAGGGGTTTCCTTATCCTGCTTGCAGGCTGGACTCTGAAGTAAGCATGCAGTCTGTGTTCTCAGCCAGTCTGTAGAGATTCAGCACAGAATGAAGCATTCCTCTGTTTTAGCCAGGGAACAGCTTGCTTTGTCTCTCTCTGTTTTTGGCTACAGAATGTTTTTCTGGATTCTTAGAAGTAAAGTAGCGTTATATTGCAACCTTCCAGCTAGAGTACTTTATGTTTTTATTTAAATTATCTGTGTGTATGCCACAAACAAATTCAAGAACCATTTGCTAGTGAATCCTGTATTAAGTGACCAATTCCACAGACTGACAAAAAAGGGTGACCTAATAGAGGTGGGCTAAGAACTTTCCTTTAAAACTGGAGGGGAGCCTATAAAAGACTAGATCTTATTGACTTGATATCAAAAATGTGTTTTTATATTAAAAAAAACCCAAATATTTAAAAGCCTTTCAAATATTGCATTTTAGCATAAGAACATGAAGTGTTACATAGAATGTGCAAAGTGAAGAAACTCCTGCAGACAAAACCTCCTGATTTGATCACATGTCCTGTGGTATTTGGCATTTAAAAGGAAAGAAAGAAAAAGAAAAACCAGTTCCTGGATTCAGGTGATTACAGGAGGCTCCCAGCTTTTATTAAAATAAAAGGCAAGTTTCTAGCCCTCATGGTTGGAGAGAAAAGCTTGAAAATGTGACACTACCACCCAAAACAAATAAATATTCAATTATTTTTTCTCTCATGTTTTCTGGGGGACTGACCCATGATTTTTGAGTGCTTGTGGTTCCAAAGCAGAGTATGTGTTATATACCTACACTGGCCTGCCCTAAGTTCTAATCTTTTTGTATATAAAAGAGTGTTATTGTTGAATAAACAGATGCCTGGAGGGTTTATAAAATGACTTGTCAGACTCCATCTGTGGATAGAGTGAGAACTGCAAGGACCAAGTGCGCCCAGGGAGAAAGACTGGAGAGTGTATCCAGCTATACTATTTCTAACCATTAACTGTGGATTGACTGGATTACTTGCAAATTCCCCCAAAAAAGCCTGCAGTGCAAATAAAAAGATTAAGAATACAGTAGCCCCTAGGTTTTAAAAGATCTTAAAACATAGATTAAAGACAAACTAATGATTATGGCTCAGGACATAGCCATCCATAACCTTGGGCCTGAGAAGTCTTAGACGTACCACTTCAATTCCTTGTGCCTCAAGCCTTCCCATCTGTAAAATGGCATATATTTAACTGCCCCATCAGGATGTTGTGAGGCTTATGTTTGTTAATGTTATATGTGGAATTCTTTTCTGAAAAATTTCCCCAATTTTTTAAAATTTAAAATTGTTGAAAACATTTTAAACATTTCTGTCAGTTCAAGAACTGGTTTAAAAGGGGGGAGGGATTGTGGCAATTTCACTGAGATTTTTACAGTTTTTACTCAAATTTAGGAATTCCACATGGCTGATAAACCCTTCAGAAGAATTTTAAAAGATATGTCCTGTTCTGACAGGAACCATTTTGCATCTGCAGTGGCAAACTACCTTTTAGATACCTAACTGCCCAACTGCACCCACAAATTAGATCCTTGAGTACTGGAGTAGGAGGATTTGCACATGAAATTAATAGAGGTTGGGAACAAACCTCTTTAAAAAAACAGGCTTTTAATCAGGGGTCAAAGGGATGGGAAACAGAAGGGGTGACTACAGGGCCACATTCATTGTGGAGGAAATACCACAGACTTACACAAGTGATGAATTCGGCCCATATCATTTAACAAGCCACTTCCCACTGCCATTCAGTTAAAAAACAAAACAAAACCCAAAATACAAGCCCACCACTCTTTCTCCTCCCTTATGGAGAGCTCTTCTAGGTATAGTATCTGCCTTCTGTTAACATCTACTGTACAAGGAACATTAAACATTAGAAATCCAATACACTGGAAATGCCTCATATAGAGATGTAGAAAGTCAGTCTCATGTTTTACCAGTTTAGTGCAATATGCAAACTGCAATCCAGGGATAGAGAACCTCTTTCCACAAGGCAGGGTAGTTGGTTTCTTTCTTTCTTTTTTTTTTTTTTAAAAAGAAAGACATTGTTCCATTGGCTTTTAATAGGAGTTTTGGGTGCCCAAAAAATACAGAATGAAGTTTGCTCTACAGCCTGACCAAAATACAACCATCTCTGTGATGGAGGTTGGCAGTCAACCAGTGCACAGTGACTGGGGATGGAGAAGTTTTGGCCAGAAGACAGAACCTCTCCTCTTATAAAGAAAGATTTTAATGACCATATAGACCAGATGGGACCTCTGTTTTCATCTCACCCCAGAAACAAGAGACATCACAAATGGCATGGAATTAAAATAACCTACCCAGAATGGATGAAAATATGAATATGAACCCTAGTTTCAAATCTGTAGGTATTTCAAATAATTCTTGGACCATTAAATATATCCTTTGATACCAATTTTAAGAAAAAGTTCATTTTGGGTCTCTGAAGCTCTGCAGATTTGGGTGGAATTTAACAAAAGAGTTTTGGATTAATTTGTTTTTTAAGTTTTAAAAAATAAATCAAAACATTCATTTTGACTATTTCAGACTATTTTGTTTTCATTTTTTCATTTCAAAACAGTATTAAATTTTGAAATTTGGCCAAAGTAAAACAAACAAACACACACACATGCAATAGTGAAAAACAACCACCCACCAAACTGAAATGAAAGACTTGGGGGGAAACATTGTTTCAAGTGAACCCAAATGTTTCAAGCAACTCAAAACATTTTTTTTTGGAGGGGTTTTTTGAGCTAATTAAAAGTTTGGTTTTTTTTAAAAAAAAAATCTATTCTCTTTCATTTTTTTCCAGTTTGGTCCCTAGACCATGTCACGTGACTGAAATAATTTGGGACCCTGTAAGTCATTGCTGCAACCAGGGTCCTATAGTGGCACCAAATCTTATGTACAGGGGGTCATAATGGGTGCCTGCTACCAGGTTATGAATGGCTGATTATAAATATGCCAGTGATATGTGTGTATCAATTTTGTAGTTAGAGCTAGAATATTGGCTCTAAACTGTCTGTCTTTCCAAATATTGTGCTCTGCTGGGGGAGAAGATTCCTCAATACTGGGGTCAGCTTGGCTTGGGCTGCCTGATGGCCCATTAAGGAACATCAACCACACAATGGACTTTGTATATGCCTGTCCACACCCAAGCTGCTCTAGGAATGTCACTGCCTGGTCAGAAACTGAATCCTGGAGAAGTCTGGTGATTGGACCTTGTGACTGTAAACCTCCATTTTGCAACTGGACTCTGCAAAAGAAGGAGGAGGGTCTTGGCCCAGAAGACAGAGTCCATAAAAGCTGGAAGAAGCATTCTCCATTTTGTCTTTTACCTCCAGTCTTCAGCCTGCCTTGTTTCCAGCTTTGGATGGAACTTTGCTACTCAGGGAACTCTGAACTAAGGTGCTGACCCACCCCTAAATGGGGTGCATCCAAAGACTTTGATTTGAACCTGCAGTTATTCTACCTTTGCTGCAAGCCTAAACTAAGAGATGTGCCATTACTGCGTGTAATTGATTCCTTTTAACCATTCTTAACCCTCACCTATACCTTTTTCCTTTTATAATAAACCTTTAGATTTTAGATTCTAAAGGATTGGCTACAGCGTGATTTGTGGTAAGATCTAATTTGTATATTGACCTGGGTCTGGGGCTTGATTCTTTGGAATTGGGGAGAACCGTTTTCTTTATTTGGGGGATTGGTTTTCATAACCATTGATCCCCAGGACAGGTGGCTGCTGGTGGTGATACTGGGAATCTGGAGTGTCTTATGGGGATTGCTTGTGTGACTTGTGGTTAGCCAGTGGGGTGAGACTAAAGTCTTTTCTGTTTAGCTGGTTTGGTTTGCCTTAGTGTGAAGAAACCCCAGCTTTGGGCTGTAGATGCCCCTTTGGAAGCAATCTGTCCTGATCTGACACTCACAGTTGGATCCCACCAGGAACAGCACCGTCATAGACCAAATAATCAATTGTTCACTCAGCCCTAATCTTCAAGGCAGGACATATATCAACATGACAAAAGTCTCCTCTCTGAGTCAGTGGATCCGACTGACATTCCACTGTACCTACAACACACAGGACTCCTGGCTCCATGCACAAGATGAGACAGCAGAGTCTAGCTCAGATACAGAGACCACAGAAGGTAACTTTGGCATTAAAGATGTAAACTACTTTATGCAACTATCAGATTTGCCTTCATATTAAAGAAAAAAAAAATTAAAAAAAAACATTTTGGTTTCCAAGCCTTCAACCATTCCAATTTGTCACTGGATAGAAATAGAAACAGCAAGGTCACCCCTCAGCTTTACTTTCTATCCAAGTTTAAAGTTATCCAAACAAAAAGGTTACATAGTCAACATTTTTATCCTCCTGTGACCAGTGAGGATAAAAGTTTCCCTTTGTCTTCACAACAGCTGCTACAAAATCCTTCAGTCAATCACTCAGTGAGAAATTTGCAGCACCAGATAAGTGGTGAAGAGGAGAGATTTTAGCACTAACAGGTTTTAAAGAGTGAATTATTCTAACAGATTTAAGTGAAGGCCCTCTCCAGCTACACACTATACAGTATACAAATAAAGTCTATGCAGTTGGATGATCAGTTAGATTAGTAATAGGCAACAAGAGCCTCTCACTAATAAGTAAAAACAATGAGGAGTCCTTGTGGCACCTTAGAGACTAAACACATTTATCTGAGCATAAGCTTTCATGGGGTATCTACAGAGGGAACTCCCACCTTCTTGTCAACTGTAGGGAAATGGCTCAAGGGATAGCGTCTCCACCCGCAAGGATACCTGAAAGAAACTAGAACAAAAGGACAGTAATACAGGGTCTGTGAGTGATTGCCGTACCCAGACTAGAGGGAGACTAGTCTGTAAAAGGAAGCTTAATGGAACACCAGTGAGGATGAGGTTTTTAATCTGTATTCAATTTTATTACTGTATTAGAGATACAGGAACTCCTCACTTAAAGTCATCCCGGTTAACGTTGTTTTGTTGTTACATTGCTGATCAATTAGGGAACACGCTCATTTAAAGTTGTGCAACGTTCCCTTCTAACGTTGTTTGGCAGCCACTTGCTTTGTCCACTGCTTGCAGGAAGAGCAGTCTGTTGCAGCTACCTGGAGGGGGCTTGGAACCAGGGTGGACTGGCAGCCCCTGGCAGCTCCCCTAAATTCTCTGTGCAGCAGCTGCCCAGCAGGCTATCAATTGCCGGCAGTTCAGCTGTCCCTGCCTCCACTGCCATGTGCTGCTCCTGCCCTCTTGCCTTGGAGCTGCTCCCCGAGACCCCTGCTTGCTGTGTGGGGGAGAGGAGAAGTAGTGGGTGGCTAATCACACTTGGAGTTGCAGCTAGCAAGGGATGTTAAGGGTAACAAGAAGGGTTTCTTTAGGTATGTTAGCAACAAGAAGAAAGTCAAGTAAAGTGTGGGCCCCTTACTGAATGAGGGAGGCAATCTAGTGACAGAGGATGTGGAAAAAGCAAATGTACTCAAAGCTTTTTTTGCCTATCTTCACGCACAAGTTCAGCTCCCAGACTACTGCACTAGGCAGCAGAGCATGGGGAGGAGGTGACCAGCCCTCTGTAGAAAAAGAAGTGGTTCAGGACTATTTAGAAAAGCTGGAGGAGCACAAGTCCATGGGGCTGGATGTGCTGCATCCCAGGGTGCTAAAGAAGTTGGCTGATGTAATTGCAGAGCCATTGGCCATTATCTTTGAAAACTCATGGCGATCAGGGGAGGTCCCGGATGACTGGAAAAAGGCTAATGTAGTACCCATCTTTAAAAAAGGGAAGAAGGAGGATCCAGCAAACTACAGGCCAGTCAGCCTCACCTCAGTGCCTGGAAAAATCATGGAGCAGGTCCTCAAGGAATCAATCCTGAAGCACTTAGAGGAGAGGAAAGTGATCAGGAACAGTCAGCATGGATTCACCAAGGGCAAATCATGCCTGACTAACCTAATTGCCTTCTACGATGAGATAACTGGCTCTGTGGATGAGGGGAAAGCAGTGGATGTGTTGTTCCTTGACGTTAGCAAAGCTTTTGATACGGTCTCCCACAATATTCTTACCAGCAAGTTAAAGAAGTATGGGCTGGATGAATGGACCATAAGGTGGATAGAAAGCTGGCTGGATCGTCGGGCTCAACGGGTAGTGATCAATGGCTCCATGTCTAGTTGGCAGCCGGTATCGAGCGGAGTGCCCCAAGGGTCAGTGCTCGGGCCAATTTTATTCAATATCTTTATCAATGATCTGGAGGATGGCGTGGACTGCACCCTCAGCAAGTTTGCAGATGACACTAAACTGGGAGGAGTGGTAGATACACTGGAGGGTAGGGATAGGATACAGAGGGACCTAGACAAATTAGAGGACTGGGCCAAAATAAATTTGGTGAGGTTCAACAAGGAGAAGTGCAGAGTCCTGCACTTAGGACGGAAGAAACCCATGCACTGCTACAGACTAGGGACCGAATGGCTAGGCAGCAGTTCTGCAGAAAAGGACCTAGGGGTTACAATGGATAAGAAGCTGGATATCAGTCAACAGTGTGCCCTTGTTGCCAAGAAGGCTAATGACATTTTGGGCTGTATAAGTAGGGGCATTACCAGCAGATCGAGGGACGTGATTGTTCCCCTCTATTCAAGATTGGTGAGGCCTCATCTGGAGTACTGTGTGCAGTTCTGGGGCCCACACTACAAGAAGGATGTGGAAAAATTGGAAAGAGTCCAGAGAAGGGCCACAAAAATGATTAGGGGTCTGGAGCGCATGACTTATGAGAGGCTGTGAGAACTGGGATTGTTTAGTCTGCAGAAGAGAAGAATGAGGGGAGATTTGATAGCTGCTTTCAACTACCTGAAAGGGGGTTCTAAAGAGGATGGATCTAGACTCTTCTCAGTGGTAGCAGATGATCGAACAAGGAGTAATGGTCTCAAGTTGCAGTCGGGAAGGTTTAGATTGGATATTAGGAAAACCTTTTTCACTAGGAGGGTGGTGAAGCACTGGAATGGGTTACCTAGGGAGGTGATAGAATCACCTTCCTTAGAGGTTTTTTAAGTTAGGCTTAACAGCGTCCTGGCTGGGATGATTTAGTTGGGGACTGGTCCTGCTTTGAGCAGGGGGTTGGACTAGATGACCGCCAGAGGTCCCTTACACCCTGACATTAGAATCATAGAATATTAGGGTTGGATCTCTCCCCCCTGCTCCTGCACCCCACTTAACCCATCTTCCATATAGAGTAGGGGACACACATGGATGGAAGGAGGAAGCTGCTGCCTTAGGCAGCAGCTGTAGTCAGGTCTCATCTTGCTAATCTAATCAACAAGGCAGTGTACTTCTGACCTCTTGTGTGTCTCTGTGTCCCCTCCCTCCTTTCCTGCTGTCCTGTAGAGTGTGAGAGTTAACCTTTGAGGGCTCAGCCAATTGCTAGATCATCATTTAGCAGTAAGGCATTCCCTTGCAAATATCCCACCCTCGGATTCCTCCACTTCAACCAAGCTTCACAATCATCATCACAGTATTAAATTGTTTGTTTAAAACTTATAGAGAGAGTGTGTTTGTGTGTCTTTTGTCTGGTGAAACTTTTTTCCCTGAAACCTAACCCCCTTCATTTACATTAAATCTTATGGGGGAAATTGGATTTGCTTAACATTGTTTCACTTAAAGTCGCATTTTCCAGGAACATAACTACAACGTTAAGTGAGGAGTTCCTGTAGATTTACGTGTTTTATTTTATTTTACTTGGAAATGGGCCATATCCGCCATGACTGAATTGGCCTCATTAGCACTGACCCCCCACTTGGTAAGACAACTCCCATCTTTTCATGTGCTGTATATTTACACCTGCCTACTGAATTTTTCACTCCATGCATCTGATGAACTGGGTTATAACCCACGAAAGTTTATGCCCAAATAAATTTGTTAGTCTCTAAGGTGCCACAAGGACTCCTAGTTGTTTTTGCTGATACAGACTAACATGGCTACCCCTCTGAAACCTGTCATTAATAAGTGATCAGTTAAATCCAACACAGATGGTGGCATCTTTTCAAATTTTGCTCAGATGATGGAGGCTGAACACTACTGGACAGTTGTTTGCCCACAGGCCACCAACAGGAGTGGCAGGTTTGTAGAAATTTTGGTGGTGTCCAGGACCTGACCCCCTCCAAACCTCACCCCCCCCAAACTCCACCCCCACCTGCCTAAGGCTCTGGGAGGGAGTTTGGATGGGGGGAGGAGGTCTGGGGTGCAGGCTCTGGGCTGAGGCTTGGGGTGCAGGATGGGTGAGAGGTTGGGCTCCAGGAGAGAGTTTGGGTGGGGAAAGGGGTCTGGGGTGTAGGCTCTGGGATAGAGTTTGGGTGCTGGCTCTGGGCTGGGGGTGAGGGGTGCAGGCTTTGGGAAGGAGTTTAGGAGTGGGGGGGTGCAGGCTCTAGGAGGGAGTTTGGGGGCCAGAGAGGGTGTGGAGGGAGGGCTACAGGCTCTGGGAGGGAGTCTGTTCTCCCTATCACCAGGCCCTGCCCCTGCAGCTTCCCATTGGCTGCAGGGATGCTGAGGGCGGGACACAGACACACACACCCCTCCCCCCCACCCTCCAGGGGCTTAGAAAAGGGGCCCCGCAGCCACATGGAGCGAGCAGGGAGGAAAATGCTCCGCAGCTCTGCCGGTGATGAGTGGGGGCCCAGGCTCTTTTAAATGGCCCGGGAGATGAGATGCGTGGGGGAGGGGCTCCAGGGGCGGAAGGTTGGGCAGAGAGAGAAATCAGTGCTGGAGTAGAACTTGCCGCCTCTGGCCACCAATGAACTTCAAACCACATAGAAGTACCAAAAGGACTGGCTCTAATCACCACTCCAGCACACAATGTAGCATGAGCAAGACTGAATGGCTACAAAGGGATGTTTCAGCTCTGACCCTTCTGCTAGAACAGAGGAACACAGAGAAAACAAGTCTTGCTATCAACATTGTCCCTGTTTGTAGGGCTGTCAAGCCCACACTTTTCACCAGTGCTGGGGATGGAGTTTTATAAAGGCACCTAAGAGAATTAGACACCAACTCTCATTGAAGGACAATAGGATTTGGACACTAAGCATCTTTTACAGATCCCAGACTAAATTCTCCGAGATCTGTGATTCAGAATTTGGTTTACATAGAACTTCCTTTAAACTCAGCCTCGCCCAAAACAAAGGTCAATGTCAGGGTGCAGGAGGAAGAGAGGGACTGGGCAAGTTTCCTTCTGGGGCTGACACAAACCTAAGCAGCAAACATGGGCATGTGGGAAACGCTCCCGTCACATGTTTGCAGCTCTGATTTTCATGTAGTGCAATTCACCACAACAGGGCGAGCATCACAGGCACAGAGGAAAAGTCACCACTCTGCTGGGGCTCCCACCCCTACCCCTATGCAGAGACCAAGACACTAAATCAGAAAAGAATTCTCTCAGCTCCTGAAATATAGAATTAGGAAGGAATTAGAGGAGGAATTGGTAGGAAGGAGAAGAGGGAAAGCACATATAAGTTAAGACAGGAGTGTGGAGATATAGTTAATAAACACATTTCACAAAGCTTGCCCTGAACATGATGTTCTGTAAACATAAAAGTCTAGATTCTCTTTTGCTATCAGTATTCTGCATACAGAAATGGGCCTGAATGGTGGGGAAAGGTCAGAGTTGGACAATGTAGTTCTAATTCTGTAATCAGGGATTATATAAATAAATATTGTGAGGGGGGCAGATTTACATTCTCACTCCAAAACCTGGGCTGAAAGTAACCAAGTAAAAATCTCAAAGAAATAACCAAAGCGCTAACACAAGGAAGTTCCTGGCACAGTACAAGACTTAATACAGTTGTCCTGTCCCTTTCTGGGACAGAAGATACCTTCCCTCTCAAGAATCAGAGAGGTAGCCATGTTAGTCTGGATCTGCAGAAGCGACAGAGTCCTGTGGCACATTCGTGCATCCAACAAAGCGGGTATTAGCCCACGAAAGCTTATGCTTCAATACTTTTGTTAGTCTTTAAGGTGCCACAGGACTTCCCTCTCAAACATTTTTAGACGGCAGGCTTAACAAGCCGTGAAAGTTGCTGGTTTGATGGCTAAGCAGTCACTTTCAGGGCATTGATGTAGGCTTGTTTAACCAGGCTTTCAACCATCATCATGGCAAAGTGTGAGCCCCAGGGTACAGATCTGAGGCAGGAACTTTTGACTCATTCATAATATGGTTGACTCAACTTTGCACACAGATGCTACTTAAATATTGGACCCAATCTGTGGCCAGATAGGACTCCAGGGGCATCATGAGGCTGTGCAATATGGCTTTTTGGAACTTTGTGGAGGCAGTGGGGCTAGAACTGTCTTGATCTAAAAGCACAGGCCTTTACCATATGACTTAAAAGGTACTACTCCATTAGCTGTTAGCAATTTAGGACCTATAACAGAGAGTTGAGCTGATTCTATCCAGAAAGGTAACAATTCACACACTTGCCATTCATTACAATACCCACGTACTAAATACATCTGGCTGTTCAGATTTTCATGGTTTTTCCACTGGTCAGCTAGACAGATCACTATTTTCACATGAAGGAAAAAGAGTCCATGAAACAGGGCAAACCCCAGACTTGACTGGCAAATGGTCTTGACTGCAGCAATCATTAGTAAATTTCACATAGGAGTGCTGCATAACACAGAAGGAGTCCCAGAAAGCAACAAAGAGCTCGTCCTGGGCTCCAGAGCTGCATCTGAGGCTTAGACAATCTGCATGCCCATATATAGTCATGCACTAAGCATCAGTCTTTTCCCAGGGCCAAGAGAATTATTAGTAAGATGACAGGGCTAAAAAATTGCTGCTGGCAAGACAACCTAAGGCAAAGTCAAGTGAGTCAACAGAATTCACAGGGATCTGTTCTTAGAACACACATTCTGTTCTATCATGACATCACATAACTAGTCCTCACCAGTCCAAACTAATCAGTGCTTGGTTTAACCTGCATGACACAGAACAGTTCATCTTCTTTTTTACCCCCCACCCTTCCTTCTCATAAAATGTGATGGTGTTTGGGTTATTGCATTTTTCACTCTTGTTGTAATATAACCTGGTAGGAGACCATACTTCCCTGTGCTCTTGGCAGTTTCAGAGAACGAATGCACAGCTTCACTTCTTGGCACCAGTTCTGCTAGAGTAACAGACTGTTTTTCAAACTACAAAGGTGTGATAAGAATGTACATGCTGGTATCAGAGCCATGAAAGGGCAGCTAGAAATCTGATGAAGGAGATGGGGAGAGCAGGAAGAGAGGTTACATAGTTGTATTCCTTTCTGCAAATACAGCCATATTATTGCAACTCACACATGCTTACATCACAGTGGAGAGAGGATTCCTCAAGAGAAAAAAATATTTTTTGATAGAGACATGCAAAATATTGCTTTTTTTTTGTTACTCCTGGTTACATATCAGCATGGCACTGTGGGTCAGAACTTCTTGTTTGCTCAGTCGTATTGTGAGAGCCAAGGGCATTACAATGAACACCAACTCGAGCTAGCCAGTGAAAAAAAACTTTTGTCTGGATCATTCAAATCCATTATATGTGTATCTATTCTGGAGTTACACAAAAAGCTTGTGTATTTGGCTTGGGTCAAATTCAACAGGTTCATCTGCACTGGCGCTAGCAAAGGAGAGTGATTAATTTGGCTGTATGAGAATTTGGCTGTTTTCCTCGGGTTTTCCCTTCCTTGAGTGTTCTATCTGTTGGTCCTACGGAATCTTTTCCCATCACCAATGGCTCCCAACATACTCTGAGTTCCCAGTGTCCTGGTGACACTCTCCTACCTGCCACTTCTCTCCTACTTATCATACCCTTAAAGCAGTGAATCATGGAATATCAGGGTTGGAAGGGACCTCAGGAGATCATCTAGTCCAACCCCCTGCTCAAAGCAGGACCTATCAAAGCAGTGGTTCCCAAGCTGGGGTTCATGAACCCCTGGGGGCTCGCAAAATGTTAGGGGCTCTCATGAAAAAAATCCCTAATGGCGGACAGAGCTGTCCCTAGGTACTCCAGGCAGAGCGAAGCAGATCAAAGCAAGCATATCTGTCAGTGAGGAGATTTAAACTTCAAGACTCCTTATAAGAAATGGAAAGGGAGGTGGATATCTTTTGCTGTTTTTAAAATTAAATAGGCAGCTAGTAATGTTTTTAAAATTATTATGAATGTTGCAAAAACTGCTTTTACCTTTGGAGCTTTAATCCCAATATACTCACAAAGAACAGGCATCACTCAGTAGGTTTCTGGAAAACAAGATGTATTGCAAGCAATAGGAGTCAGAGGGGTTATTACCCAAACAACTGGCTCAACTCCATGACAGGCTGAGACCTTTCTTATACTCAGGTGTGAATAAGGGAGGGGGGCTTTCAATACACTTACACAGGTGATAACACTTAATGGCTATCACATCCATTGTTCAGTATTAATCTATGCCATTTACATGTCTGGTAAACAGGAGGCCAGAATCCTTACGGGTACTCAGACACTATGACGCCTTGCCCAGCTGTGGCAGGGTAAACATGAGTTTAAAATACATGCCAGGCTAGAGGCTGAGAGTTCATATACAGGGAGTGAAAGTACAGTTTAAGACAGTTTTTAAAATCATACTACACAACATTCATAATACAGTTGTTTCTAAATTGTGTTATTCCAACAATCCCTCCTCTTTAAAAGATAATTTCTTTTATGTTTTAAAAGCAAATTACTTTTAGTTTTTAAATTATGCACCTATTCAGTTTAGGCACACCCAGTATTGGGGTATTGAGGTAGATATTTGCAAAGACATAGCATTTCTCATTCATGAGAGCATATATTATTCTTTGGGCAGCTAACATTATGTTTCAGGCCATTTTGACTTGCCCACTTGTTTCAGGATAGACTCTCACTGAGATTAATTGCTTGGTTTGTCTTTTAAACAAACATTCTGAACATTCGGAGCAAATTTGAGTAGGTGATTTCAGTTAAGCTAAATATGAACCCGTCTAGTTGGAGGGCAATACATAATAGACTGTAGCTTCACATACTTATAATATCATGTTCCAAAAAGTGCTAATTTACTGGTGGAAGCTCTATTTTTATCCAACCAGTAGTTACTTGTTACAAAACACTAAGTTTGGTTCCATGTTAGATTATGCTGGACCAGATCTCTATTTTGGTAGCATTTAAGTCATGTTAACAATAATCAGAGGGATAGGTACACAGAGGAGTTTTTATCCTGCATCTACTAAGAACTAAGTACACACTTAACAATCACTTCTATTTTTCAAAATAGAGGTTTTGACTTTCTGGAAATATCTAATAAAAAACATTATACTCATGAAATAAATCTTGCTTAATCTAAAACAAGATTAATAACTTAAAATTGATTCATACTTCAATTTGATAAACATTATTAAGTCCTTTTGAATTTTATCTTCAGGCTGAGACCCGGCACGGCCTTCGCTAGCCACTTTTCTTCAGGGTTCTTCATCGTCCCCTCTCCAGTTGCTAGGGTTTGGGGTGCCCCGCTGTCGTCTAATTCTCATCCTGGTCCGGTCCGTCGAGGGTGGAGGCCTTAGCTGCCTTGTTGTCATCTGGGAAAAGGGCATGCTTACATCAGGCGTGGTGAATTCAGGCTTCCTTTTCTGCCACCTTGATGATAGTTGGGGTGGCCAAGGCACCTGGTATGGTCCTTTTCACAGGGGCTGGAGCAGAACTTCCTTGTAGGCTTTAACAAAGACTCAAGAACCAGGTTCTATCGGGTGTGCTTTTACATTTAAAAGCAGTCTCATATCTGTGGAGAGAGTTAGTCTGTCTCTGGAGCTGTAAAACAAAAGAAGTTAGTCCTGCTTTTTTTAAGCACCAAATCAGCAGTCATGGAATATTTGACTAGGTAAACTGAGGAAGGCCTGCCAAAAAGTAGTTCAAAAGGTGATAACTTAATTTGACCTTTAGGAGTGTCATGGAGATTATGCAGCACAAGGGGTAATGCATTTATCTAGTTAAGACCAGTGTCTTTGCATATTTGTCCTTTTAACCAGGCCATTAGATTGCAGGTGCCAAGGTGTGTGGCACTTCTACTGAACTCTCAAGGCACTCATAACTTGCTGAAAAGCTGTTTCTGTAAAATGAGACCCACGGTTTAAGTCTGTCATCTTGGGTACCAATACCTAGGGATAAAATCATTTAAGAGACATTTGTCCACAGTCTAAGCATTTGCTCTTTTGGTAGGAAATGCTATACACAGGATGGCAGTTCAGAAAAGTTAATTTGAGGCTTCTTAAAAAGAAAGACAGCTCAGGGCCAGGTTCTGGATGGACTTTGACTCCTCCTGATTGAATTGCTGATATGACAAGCAAATCCTTTTACAATGTAAAACATGGGTCCAGACAGTTAATCAGTCTTTAGTATTTCACAAAAACAATGGTAATGGACAGTCCCAAGGTGTTGCTGTTCAGGATCTTTAGGTAATGTATTCTTTACCTGTGAGTGAGAAAAAATCTAACACATTTCATTAATACTTGGCAGTGTTACAAACTTTACAACTGAGTGAGCATTTTAGACCTCTCTCTTTCTCACACACACACATACACACCTTTCTTTATCTTACATTGTTTTTATACAGTACTTCAGTTTTACATACAGTTTTATAATAAAAATAACTGAATTACAGAGCTTTGGAGTAACAGAACAGGACAAGCATACCAACTGTTGAGGCCACTTGGTACCTCTGGTGTCTAATAGCTTTCTTCCCTCCCTCGCCCTCTGGCTAGAAATCTGGGGGTAGCCAGAAGAATTCCATGTGTAATTTGAGGAGTGAGTTAACTTGTTATGTTAATGCTTCCAAAGTCTATTGGTACTTAATTTCAATTGAAAATTATTGTTCACATTGTTCTTAGCTAGTGAAATTATAACAAGTATATTTAAACCTAAACATTGTAAAAACAATTTTATATTACAAATTGAATAAACAAATATCTATATTTCAATTCTGAAGTCTATTGCTTTATGTACAATTTATCACAAACACAGTTTTGGCCACTTAGACAAACAAGACATAGAACATAAAATACAATTCTTATTGTGCCAGTAAGTGCAAAGTTTGTCAGCTGTCATCAGCTTTCTTTGATTTTTCTGAAAGACTAAAAACCAACCAACTAAACAGACAAACATATCTCCACCCTTTCTAAGGGAATTAGTTATTATTTAAAATATATATATATATATATATTTACACTTAACAAATTCAACCAAACCATCTATTGCCACATACTTGCAAGCTAATAATCTCTGTGCTTGGATTACTTATCATAAGGATTTATTTACAGACATTTTAAAGACACTAAAACATTTTCTTGTTTTTTACTAAAATTATTTCTTTTATTTGTTTTCTAGGCAAACCAGGTTTCAGTTTCTTTTTATCAATTAGGTAATTTACATGAAAAAAGATGTTTTCTGGCTTGCTTTTGGATTCAAAGCTAGTTACAACCTAAAAGAATACAATTATTTCTACTAGAATTTTTACTTTTAACTTTTGCCTTTGAAACACAGTGATTTGAAACACCACTACTGTAGGTAACAAAGTCCTGTGGCACCTTAAAGACTAACTATAAAGTTTTGAAGCATAAGTTTTCCTCGGTACTTGGAGGTCAATGGGGCCCTGAGACAGACATTAGCAAGTAATTTGCATTTTCACAGAATAAAGCTTTTGGGGCTAGGTTTACAAGAGATACTATTTATTTTTACTAACAAGCTAGTTTTAAAGTTTTGTTGTCTTTCTTTACCCAGAGACCACAAGTTGCATTCAAAGTGTCTAGAGATGAGGGTATACCACTTACGATACTAACTGCACAGCTGTTCTGCTCTGAAGATACATCTACCCAGTTATCTTTTGAGCCTGAGACACAGACTGTCTACCTGCAGAATCAGCATGGGGACATTCCTTCCTGAACAATCTTGTTTCCCTATCACTGGTGAAACACAGCCACTTGGATATAGGGATGTTCCAATTCCTTCTCAAAGCTATCTCTACTCAAATCACTTTCACACTTTTTAACTGCAGCAGACTGCTTACATATTTTTCCCTCAGGAACTTCTACAAATCCCGTTTTTACCCCCTTCCACTTACAAATCCCGTTTTTACCCCCTTCACCTAGGGCTTGCTCCCAAGGAATACTTTCCTGAGCAACCAAATTCTTTACTCACATTTTATGATCATCCTTTTCCTATCAGGCAGATTTTTTTTAAAAATCCCCTTTCAGGCAAATTCACAGACTTACTGAACAAGAGGTTAAAGTTATTCTGCTTTCCTTTGCCAGATACCAGTTTAGGAATTGCTTCCTTCCTGGTACAAGTTGTTAATCTGTTAGTAGGTAACACAACCAAATCACTTTTCTGAGCATTAGCCGAATTCAAAACCAACTCTGACACACTGCACTATTCTCACCCATCACAGGCTGACAGACACCTTCTAGAAGATTTAAAAACACATTCTTTTTTCACTAGACACACAGCTTGGGATTTTACTTTCCTTGTCCCAGCACACAGACAACTGCTTGGAGACTGAGGTGGCTTTCTCCATAGGCAGGTTAATACTTCTGACAGACACAGGCACACTTTCTCACTGTTACACTCCTCCACACAGGACACAGGTAAGGCATAGGGACACCTTTTTCTCACTATCCTTACCAGGCACATCTTAGGTTTATTTTTACAAGCTGTACCAGCTAAAACTATTTAATATAGGGGAACTGGTTTTTAGTGTTGATTTCTAATTACCTTCTTATGAACCCTGATTGTAAGGGTGACATTAAAGGACCTGGAATCAGGCCAACCAAGATCAAATGTGGTCCATTTTGACTGACAAAACTTAATTAAATCATTCTCAGTTATCTTAATACCATAATCACTTTCAAATTTACCAAAGTTACGTAACATACAACCAAAGGGAAAGGCGGAATCTTCCACTCGGGAGCGACCCGATCTCATTGTTATACCAAATGATTCACAAGGAATCTACAAACGGCAAATTAATACAAAAGTACTAAAATCACCAACCAAAGTGAATCTACAAACGGCGAATTAATACAAAAGTACTAAAATTACCAACCAAATTAACAATGGGAGTAATGGAGATACTTACACTGCTCTGTTTCCCAGGCGCCTACCAAACTCCAGAAACCTCTGGTCTTGCCTGATTTGTAGGGACTCACGCTTTAACGTTCCGGGTATCACTGCAGACCGGGTCGAGAGTTAGGACAGGCAAAAATGGCCTGGTGTACACTTTCCCTCCTCTGGTCGGTCTGTTGTGATCACGGAGTCGTCCAAAGGTGTCCCATCTGGGGGTGCCAGAATTGTTGCAAAAACTGCTTTTACCTTTGGAGCTTTAATCCCAATATACTCACAAAGAACAGGCATCACTCAGTAGGTTTCTGGAAAACAAGATGTATTGCAAGCAATAGGAGTCAGAGGGGTTATTACCCAAACAACTGGCTCAACTCCATGACAGGCTGAGACCTTTCTTATACTCAGGTGTGAATAAGGGAGGGGGGCTTTCAATACACTTACACAGGTGATAACACTTAATGGCTATCACATCCATTGTTCAGTATTAATCTATGCCATTTACATGTCTGGTAAACAGGAGGCCAGAATCCTTACGGGTACTCAGACACTATGACGCCTTGCCCAGCTGTGGCAGGGTAAACATGAGTTTAAAATACATGCCAGGCTAGAGGCTGAGAGTTCATATACAGGGAGTGAAAGTACAGTTTAAGACAGTTTTTAAAATCATACTACACAACATTCATAATACAGTTGTTTCTAAATTGTGTTATTCCAACAATTATGAAGAACAGATTTAAGCATTGTTGTAATGTGCATTGTTTGCCTGGACTGCTCAAGACCTGAATGCTTGTTTAGGAGGAACTCTTCGAGTTGGCTTCTTAAATACCTTCACGCTGTTTCATATCTGATACTCCTTGGTGAAAAATAGGAGCCTTGTCTTAGAACAGGCTTATTCAAAGTGATACAAGCTACAAAAGTGAGATCTCGGAAGAGTGTTGCCATTTTCATAATGTAATAAAATACTGTAATGATTAATAATAATAAATAGTGTGTAATAAGCATGTCAAAAACAATTTCCAAAATCACTGCATTTATAATTTATACTCAGGTAAAGGAGAATATCCCTGGAAATATTCATTTTTAGGAGGGGGTTTGTAAGATGATGTTTTTAGTGAAAGGGGTTCACAGGCTGTTAAAGTTTGGGAATCACCGCCTTAAAGGAAAAATTGCATGCTCGTTTTGATCATAAATAGCCGGGAAAAGATATTTTGCTTTGCCCAACAATCCCAATTTTAAAAAAAGGAGCACAAACCCTAATTAAAACAGGACAAGAGTTCAGATCAAAGAGTCCAGTGCCACAGCCAAAACTTCATCTCTCCATAGGGTAGAGAGGGTGCAAAACCCTGGTTATGAAACTCCAGAATTTTGTGATAAGAATTTGGATTGAGAATCCAAAGTTTCCCCAAGAAGTCTGGAAAAGGTCTTTGGTTCAAGCTTTGAATCCTGATCTGAAAACAAATTTGATCCAGGATTTCGGTTTTGGTGTCATTCTCTTTAAATCAATAAAGGACAGCACCTCTGGACACTGAAATAAATATGGAGCCAAAGAGGGAATTTGAGGATATATATTTTGCTGGAATATGCGAGCTGTTATAGGTCAGGGATTTTGTTTTCTTTGTTTTTGACTATGAAAAGGAGCATGAGACATGGAGCTTGATTGTCCACCACTGAAAACAATGGAAACTTTAGCAGAGAATTTTACTTTTATACTTGGGAGCTGCTTTTTAAAATCCCCTCCCACCGGAACTGGACAAAAGTACAGTGAATGAATGAATGGAAATGCTAACAGGCATAAACTCTCTGCTAGTCACACTAATCTAAGTAGGAATTCTGCATGTGTGTCAACATTCTGGACCTACCACACTGAAATGGCAGAAAACAGAACCCTCCAAAGGGTGTTGTCATGTCAATGAGCAAAACAGCAGGCAGTGCATTCCGAAGAGCACACTCAGAAGACCAAATTCATGCTTTGTTTAACTCCTCAGAAGTTAATGGACTTCCACAAGAGCTGAATTTTCCCCATTGGGTGAGAGAACAAAACATGCACGTTTTCTTTAGTCAGTAATTTGATCCATGCCCAAAAGCAGTTATCCTGCCTACAATCGGATCTGAAATATTTTGAGCTATTACCATCATTAAAGAAAATACCGAAACAGGAAACATCGGAATGCTGTTGATATTCATAATCAAGTACAGAGCACAAACAGCATTTCCTTTACCAGAGCTGCTCATGTCCATCCAACTCGCTACATTTACACTATTTTTAAACAGTCAGAGGCAAAGGCAAGGCTAGGGGAAATTTAGCCACACAACTCCCATTAAAATAAGTTGGTTGCACGGGTAACCAGAGACACACACACTCATTTGTAAGGTTAGGAATAAACTTGCATGATACCTTCATGGTTTTTGGAAGATTATTAATATCATTAAAATCATGAATCAGTGTCTATTTCAGACCATGCAACTTGCTGTCTGTTTAGAAAACAGAGTAGGGTCCATGGAAAGGGAGGTCCTGAATGGACTGCTGGACCTCTGCGGAAAGGCTGGAGGATTGCAGCCACAACACCCATCTCGTTGAAATGGCAGATACCATCGTTCTGGCTGTGGAGTCGGCTGTGTCAGAGGCTGCCTGGAGGGAAGCCCTTGCCACGGTATGGCCAAAAACTCCTGCAGCAATGAGTCTGCAAACTTGGCCATGGATTGCCACACATTAAAGTCATACCTCCCGAGCAGAATTTGCTACATGCAATTGGAGGCTGGCATTTCAATAAACTTCTGCCAAAAAGATTGAGCCTCTTTGCTTCCTTATTTTTGGGGGGGTCAAACTGGTTTGACACTGCATGTCCCACTCGTTGGCCGTGGATACAACCAAGGAACTCGATGAAGGGAGGGGGAATAAAAGCACTCAAAGCCCCTAGTAGGGACATAGTATTTTCTCTCCTCACAGGAGAGGATGGGGTCTGCCATAAGGCCTTCACCAGCTTCATGACACCCTTGTGCATGGGCAAGGTGACCTTCAATGGGGTCACTGCCGCAAGATGTCAAAGCTCCTCCGCTTCCAGCCCAAGGTTAGTGGCCACACACTTAAGTAGTTCTTGGTGCATCTTAAAATCATCCCGTGGCACTACGTGCGATGCTCCCACCACTGCTTCGTTGGGTGAGGAAAAGGAGGCGGCAGGAAGTGGGGGAGGGACTAACTCTGCTTCCCCAGCTGGGGCAGCCTCATCTGAATCTGAAGTGGGCTCCTGAGCACCAGGAAGCGACCCCTTGTCAGAGTCAGGAGGTGGGCGGGAGACTGTTGCTGACCATCTTTCTGATGCGCCCGACACGGAGGGCTATACCTGGAACTCAGCGACGGGGAGAACCCCCATGGACTCCAGAACTGCCAAGGTGCAGGCCACTGGCCCTGGGGTCATGTCCCTGCTGGTAGCCCAGAGGGAACTCCTGCTGGCATCACAAAGTGCATCTGGCCCTTGGGCACTGTGACTTCCTGGACCTCAGAGTTCGAGGAGGAAGGGTCTTCCCTTGGTGACCAGGTCAGCGTCGCTGCTGCTTCCATTTTCCCACCATATCAGGTGGACCGGTGTTTCATGCTTGGGGAGTGGCATCGCGGCTCTGTAGCATGGTGCCAGATGCCCGGCGACAATGCTTGGGGGATCGACGATGGTATTCCGGCAATCGACCCCTCGAGCTCAGGGATCAGTGCCAGGGCTCCAGTGACAGGGAGTGGTACTGCGGGAGCGGCGATGGCGCTCGAGGGAGCGGCGATGGCGCTGTTTATCCAGGGACCAGTGGAATGCCTCAGGAGACTAGCACCAAGTGTCCAGTGATCGGTGCCATGAGTCCGGTGCTGAGAGTCTACAAATAGGCACCAGGGACTCAAGGAGGTCTCTAAGGACTGGTTGCGCCAGCAGTCCCTGGAGCTGCGCTAAGTCGAGCATCACAGTGCGGGGAGTGAAGCCGTGACGAAGGGGATCGCTGCAGGGTCCCTGGTGCAGTCTTGCCTCTAGAGAGGACCATGTCATCCCAAGGCATCAGCAGCCCCGGCAATGATAGAATATCTTTTGCCACCTGAAAGGCCTCCAGAATAGATAGCATCGTCAGGTGCCAGGTATCCCTACCACTCGAAGGGACGGGGGTTGGTCCCAGAATGGACTCGAGAGACTAACAGGTGAAGCTGCTGTGTGGCTATGCTCTGGGGAAGACAAGTTTCCCAGTGCAGGTCTTTTCTCTCGACTCAAGCCCTTCCACTGGCCCCCAGGACGTTTTTGATGCCTTGGTCCTGATTTTCAAAGCAATTCATAGATCAAGCCCCAGCTACATCAAAGACCAAATTTCTATCTATGACCCAGTGTGACAGCAGTGTTCCTCTGGGGCAATGCAGACCAAAAACTCCAGGACGAAGCATGGTAGCGTGAGCGCGATGAGGACAAAGCATTCTTTGTTAAAGAGATCCAGCTACGGAACAATCTACCAGAGGAGATCAGTCAAATCCAGAATGTGACGGTCTTTAGAAAACATTGCACAACCTTCCTCAAGAGCCTTTCCACCATACAAGCACCCCTTCTATTTCTGAGTCCCTACAAACACCACCCTTAAACCCCCCCACAAACCCTTCCCTCCCCCCAAGAGCTTTGACCCTGGAAAGCAACAGGTGACAGAGATTTTATGAAGTCCACTAGGGACTTTGCTATTGTTATTGATTTTATGTGGAGGGTTCTCAGATACTACCGTGATGGGTGGTAATCTAAAACCCTAAAATGGATAGACAGAGATCTCCCCCCCCACACACACTTCTTGCCAATCCCAGAGTTCTTTTTGGCATGTGGCACTCATTTCCTGAGAGTATCAGCACAACAGAAAATGGTGTCTGCGAAACTAAATTGGATTATGTCCATTCAGAGCCACTGCCCAGCTCTGCATGTCTGCCCAGCGGGTTAGAATTATTCTGATGAGCTGCTTCCCTGCCCCACTCTAATGAAATGCACAAAGGGCAGCCATAAAGTAAATGACTCGCTGATTGACATTAGCACACACATTTAACAGACTAAATGATCTGTAAGGGTACACTTGCCCACCGGTTCTACAGCTCTGCCCTCCTCAACTCCTGGCCAACCAGACCCACCCAGGGTACCTCAGAGGGGCACACATGCTTCCCTACAGGCTGCTGGAACCCCCCCATCAATCCCGACCCCTGCCCTGGTGGGCTGCTGGAACCCCCCCGTCCCAGCCCCTGCAGTAGTGGGCTACAGGCACGCCCTTCCCCCACCTGACCCCTGGGGGGGGGGGGGGGTCGCACTTAGAGGCCTGGTGTGGGAAAGGGGTCACCACTACAAAAAGTTTGAGAACCACTGCGTGACTAGAATGAAAAGATCCCAGCTACTTACCTTCCTTCAGTTCCCTACTGTCAGGAGTTACAGAACAGGCCTAGCAATGTGTCCAACTATGGCCAGTTGGGCCCCAAGACTGCTGTTTTCATTGTGCCAAAGAGCAGCGAACTTGTCCAAACAGCTTTAAGTTTAAAGGCTGAACTGCAAATCATTGTTGCAATCCAAACCACAGCACTTAACCCAGAAGAGAGGCCAGGACAGATAAGTCAATCAGATACTGTTGCCATCAAAGTACAACACAACAACGGTTACCCGCAGTATGAGCACATCCTCTCAGTGACTTACCTGCCAACTGTCAGAGTTATCTCATCAATGCAGCTCTTGATTTTGTTCTGTGCTTCTAAGTGTGTCATATTATCTGTGTTCTCCCCATCAATTGCCATGATGACATCTCCTAGACATAAATTGGCTAATGCAGCTTTGCTGCCAGGAGTCACCTAGGAGAGAATAAGAAAAGTAACAATCCAAGAGAAACTGGATTCTTCCATACAATTTCTAGTCCCTTCAAAGTGATGTCCCAGACAAATTTCAGAAGCAGCTGACAAAATCCACAGTGCTGTCTGGTTGATATCAAGGAGTGGGGGGGCAGGGCAAGAGAAATCAATATTAAAGGTATGTTTTAAATAAAAGAGCTATGGCGTTTAGATCCAAATGCCAATTTCCCAAAAATCCAGAAGTATTAAGAGTCCAGGGTTTTGCTCAATCACATATATAGGGATGTCATGTTTTCCCCATATGGAAACTTCAAATATTTATTTCTTCATCTAGATGACTTATTTTAGACTAAGGAAAACCACCGAGAGAGAGTGTACGAGAGCGAACGCAACAGAGAAAGAGCACAAGCGTACTCAGTAACTCACTAATGTTCTGCATCTGAATGCAACTGCTCTCCACCATTGAGGGCCTCACAATGGGCAATTAGGAAGGCAAGCTCTTTAGAAACGGAAAGAGGCAATCCACCAAAAACTGTGCGTCAGAAGCATTACAGAGTACACTATGGAAGGCAGCTACACAAGTTCAGATCTGGATCATGCGCTTACAAATCTGAGCACAGGGATGAGGTTTGGGCCTGAGATTTCGGTTTAGGCCTCGTATCTAATTTTAATGAGTCAATTAAAATAAAAAATAGTTGCAAGGTAATATTTCCCACTTTGAAGTAAGCGAGTTGAAGGTAAAAATGGAGCAATTCAAGCAGGATGGGATGTTCTGCATACATAGGCAAAGCATTGGAAATTTAATCCCACATCTAACAGGTGCTGCAGTGAGCACTACGACATTTAAGGATGGCGGGCAGAGTCTTAACATATCCAGGCGCATCGGAGCTTCTACTGGGTTTTGCCTAGCTTATGCAGAACTGTGCCCCACTGTGAGAACTTCATGCACTCAGGCACCTCTTCCACATTTCCATTTCTTTAACACTAGCAAAATGATTCACTGATCATAGAATCTCAGGGCTGGAAGGGACTTCAGGAGATCATCTAGTACAACCCCCTGCTCAAATCAGGACCAATCCCCAATTAAATAATTCAACGGATTTTTGTCCCAGATCCCTAAATGGCCCCCTCAAGGATTGAACTCACACCCCTGGGTTTAGTAGGCCAGTGCTCAAACCACTGAGCTATCCCTGCCCAGGGACCCCAGAACAGATGGGGGGCCAAAGGGCCACTTTTTTCAATTGGTTTGGCCCCCTGTTCTTTTGCTTCCCAGGTAAGAGCTGCACAGGAGCCCGGGTAGCTCTGGGGAGCCACAGACCCTTCACCTACCCCAGGGTGGGGGGATGAGAGCCAGGGCTCCGGCTTCTGACTTGGCTGGAGTCTTGGGGGGAGAAAAGAGGGGCAGGGCCTCCCCCCCTCACTTTTAGGAAGAATCCATCACCCCTGCTTCGGTCACATCTCATAAGACAGCCAGCCTGCAGAGAGAAGGGAAACACCTGCACTATAGGCCTGTTTCAAAGCCCACGGCGGTGAACGCAAAGACTCCCATTCAGGTAAATGGGCTGTGGCTGAGGTCACGGTGCTGACCTAAACAGCACATCAATGAGCGCCCAGCATCGTGGGAGGGGCTCATCTTTTAGGTCAGATTCAGGCTGTTGATTAATCGCAGTTAACTCACAGGATTAGCTCCAAAAAATGAACTGTGATTTAAAAAATTAAATAACGATTAATCACAGTTTGAATTGCACTGTTAAACAACAGAATACCAACTGAAATATATTAACTACTAGCGAAAATACCCAGCGCTGCTCGGGTCAGTCGGAGGTGGGGAGGGGGCACAGAGCTGAGGGATTCCGGTGTCTGTTGGAGGGGGTATTATGACATCATAACTATGTCACAGAGAACAGCAGCTGCCCAGCTGATGTGATTGGCCTCTAAAGGATTTCACCCCTGGGGGGCGTCAGAGGTGAGATTTGAAAAATTTTCGACCCTTACGGTCATTAGGACCCCAAGACCTCTAACTGTACCAAATTTCAAGTCTCTAGCTCAAACGGTGTGGAAGGAGTTATCTTGCATACATACATACACCATTTGACTTTTATATATATAGATTTTGAATATTTTTCTACATTTTCAGATATCTTGTATTCTGGGCTGTAACTGAAATCAAAGTGTATATTATTTTTGATTACAAATATTTGCACTGTAAAAATGATAAACAAAATGACTAGTATTTTTCAATTTACCTCATACAAATACAGTAGTGTTAATCTCTCCCACAGACATAGTGCTGTGCACACCAGCGCTTTGGTCGGGATAACTTACGTTGCTCGGAGAGCGAGGGGTTATTCACACCGCTAAGACACATAAGGTATAGTGAACCATAGCCCTAGTCACAGGTGCCGACTTTTCAAACTGCTGCCGGCTGGTCAACCCCTGGCTCTGCCCCAGCCCCGACCCCACCCCTCCCCCAAAGGCCCCACCCTGGCCCCTTCACCCCCCCATTCCACCCTGCCATGCCTCTTCCTGCTCAGTTCCACCCCCAAACGCACCGTGTCCTCGCTCCTTCCCCCCTCCCTCCGAGCCCAGGGGAGGGGAGTTAAGAGGGGGGCTGCCAGTGGGTGCTCAGCAGCATCATTTTTTTCTCATAAGGGCTCCAGCCCCGGAACACCCATGGAGTCTGCGCATATGACCCTAGTCACCTAATTCCATCCACCTAATGCCTAACTCCTCCATTGGGAGTCTGTGCCCACACAAATGCACAGATCCAGCTGCCAGGTAGAGGCCTAACTTAGGGCTTTTCTTCACATACGGTGCTGCAGCAGTATAACTGCGCTGGTGCAGCGGCACCACATAGCGCTTTAAGGAAAATGCTCCTACAGCTGCTCCCATCAGTGTAGTTAATACTGCTTTCTACATGGCGGGTTAGATCAGTATAACTGCGTCACTCGGGTGTGGATTTTTCTTACCTCATAAAGATGTAGTTATACTGCTATAGATGTAGTGTAGACCTGTCTTACATTGCAACGTTCACTTGCAACTTTGCAATCACCAAGCAATGGCTCTGGGGGAGGAGGATAGTGGTCAAACCAGGGCATAATCAATTATTTAAGAAACTAGCCCACGGATACGAGAAAACTGGACTGATCTGAAACAAGCACAGATTAAACTGGGTCTTGGACCCAGGACATACCAAGCTTACAAACCTTCTGCATGGAAACAATTATTTATTCTTTGGACTCATTGTACTTTGCAGCATGCTGGAACAACTATGAAGTAGTTGAGCAGGCCCAGCTGAGCTGTCAGTTATAAATATACATTGTTTATAAGATTTAGAGAGAGCTCCTAGTATGGGCTTGCAAGAACTTCCTCTGGCGAGAGAGAGAGAAACTTACACCAATGTGCATCAACCTCAGACTGACCCTGTGCATCGAGATGCAGTTATTGTTTCCCTTGGGCAGTCCTGAGTATCCCATCACAGCTGCAGGATGACACTTTTCCTCCTGATGGAGGGGTGCCAAATAATGAGACATTATTCTCTTCACACCTCTCTTCTATGACTGCACCAAGCCCATAGCTTGACCTGGACACTTGACACCAATCCAAAGATCTGCAGACGTGTTAAAAGAAAGGGCTCATGTAACTGCCTGCCACTTTAATTCACTTAAATAGGCAATATATTCACATAATAGCCTCATGCAGAACTAATGAAAGGGTCTGCCCTGTGCCAGACGCAGAAAACACCCACCTACTAAAATTTAAAGCCTATCCCAAATCAAAGCTCTTGAACACCCCTAGCTTTGGGAAATTCAGATCTGGATCTAAACTTTGCAGCTTGGATGCATCACTAAGGGTACTGTGTTCTGAGCCTTGGGAAACAGGGACCTGGTATCCCGGACTCGGCCATCAACTTGCTTGGTGTCCTTGGGCCACTTTGTAACTTTGTTGCCCCAGCTATAGAATGGGGATACAGCCTCTTACTCCACTTGGAAAGAACACTCAGGTCTACAGATATTTTCATTTTTTCTTATTATTCTCTGTAAATCAGAGAATATTCAAAGCAGTTATGAAAAATAATGCACTAGCACTACCAGTGCGATACTGCCTTAGACTGAAGTAGGCAGTTTGCTCTTCCTCCCAGTACAAGCTCATTTCTAACAACCACCCATCTGCATCTAAAAGCTTAACCTATAAAGTCTACAGGCAGCCAAAGGCACTGACACATGAGCTGCTGAACAAAGCCTGATGAATCACAACTCCATGGGGTTGTTGAGCTAGTGGAGGCTGCAGAAAAACATATGTTGTGGCTGCCTTGCACTGCCTGCTTAGGGTGGTACAGGCTCACAGCCATTTGCGGGGCAAGAGGGCTGCTGCAGATACTGGCCCAAGTCGAACACATTTCACCTAAGCAGAGATCATTAGGGTGCCTAGTAAAGAGAAAAAAGCAAAACTACAAATAAAATTATTTTAAAACCCACTTCTGTCATTCGGTAAATAATGGTCTGCCCTGAAATACAACCTTCACTAAATCCTTCACCTAGCTGCTTCACCTAGCTGCTTCCAGCTCACATGTCAGCACAAGAGGGGGAGGCCAGCAAAGGGGATCATCAGCCCCTCCTTGCTGAATGATTAATGAATAGTAATAAAGTCTCCTCTTCTTCTGCTTGACTCAGCTAGCATGATCTGTGTCTGGCTCATCTCCCTGCTAATGATGCCTTTGAAATTCTCCCTGTTACAAATTAGGTCTGTAAAGTGAAAATGCTTCCAAACTTGAAAGGAATTGCATAGAGTTGCAGATAGGAAGATGTACGGTTGCCTAGTTTTTATTTCAGCTTGTCCTCCAGGTTAAGATGAGGAGAGATGTGCGCGATGGGGCATGGATAAGGGGAAGCAAACTGAAAAGCACTCCCTCTAAATTGTGGCAATCAGTGTCCAACCTGCAAGTCCCAAGGAAAGGGACATCCAAAACTCACTGGAGGCTAGCATACAGCTACCATCACTAGCCAATCAGAATTCAGACAGCAAGCTTCTGGGAGCCAAAAAGCCAATGGACTAAGGGGTTCCCCTTACTTGTGAGGGGTTGCCAAATTATGGACCAGTCCCCGCCTCCCTACTCCCAAGCAGAATAGGAGAATATAGGGCCCTGCTCTGTTTTGTCATTTATTGTGCTCCACTAGCTGTGCCTCATCTTTGACCAGACACAGCTCAGGCCACTTCTGAGTAATCTGCCCTGAAGATACCCAGCCTCTGTGCCTTGAACCCTTCCCGTCTGGTTCCCCTCGTTTGACCCTCTGAATTTGCATTGCATTTGCATTGCACAAATAAGTTGCTTTTGACTGGTCAGAAGTTGAGCAATCCACTGCCTGTTTCCCCAATTCCCAGCCCTCTCTTTGAACAGCAGCACAAAACCCTCTACTAAAAATTTGGTCCCATCATCAGTCCACTGTAGCCACATCTCACATACAGAAGTGCTATCAAGCTGTGCCAGCAAGTCTGACCTTTGCTGTCTGAAACCACCATCAGCAATTTTCATAGAGTAGCACTTGCCAATACTACCTGACTCCCCTTATCTGTTGTCCCCAGATACTTCCTCAGTGTAGATACTTAAATATATCCATTGTTGCATGTGGCTCGGGTGAAGGATGTTACCCAACTAGACTGTGCTGGTGACATTTAATGAGGCTCCTACCTGTAGAGAACAGAATTGTGCTTTATGGCATAAAGGGAAAGCTCATTTATCATAATTACTGAGAGCACAGTGGTGCAATGGGGCTCCATCTAAAGCAAGAGACATGGGAGAACCACTTATTCGATCCACTTCTGGCCTACTCCTCCTCAGCCAAGCACCCATCTTGTTCACCTCTTGCCTTCCCGCATCATCCCATTAGCCCAGTGGTTCCCAAACTTTACCAACCTGTGAACCCTTTTCACTAACATGCCAAGTTTTGTGACGCCCCCCCCTCCTAAAAATGAATATTTCCAGGGATTTCTCCTTTACCTGAGTATAAATTATAAAAGCAGTGATCTTGGAAATATAAAATTAGTTTTTATGACATGCTTATTACACACTATTATTATTATTTATCATTACTTTATTCAAATGGCAACTCTTCCAAGATCTCACTTTCACAGCTTGTGTCACTTTGAATTGTTATAAGACAAGTCTTTTATGTTTCATCAAGAAGTATCATATGTGAACAGCAGAAAGGTATTTAAGAACCCCACTCAAAAAGAGTTCCTCTACACAAGCATTCAGGTCTTGAGCAGTCCAGACAAACAACACACATTACAACAAAGCTTAAACTTGTTGTTCATAATAATTTTAATAACCAATATTAGCTGCCTATTTAATTTTAAAAACATAAAAAAAAATATCCACCTCCCTTTCTATTTTTTATAAGGAGTCTTGAAGTTGAAATCTTCTCAGTGTGATAGATATGTATGCTGTGATCTGCTTAACTCTCGGAAGTCCAGGGGCTCTGGGCTACTGGCCCTTAGCTGCCCTGAGTCCCTAGGGACAGCCATCCGCCATTAGGGAATTTTTCTCCCCCGAGAACCACCTGTAACATTTCGCGAACCCCCAGGGGTTCACGTACCGCAATTTGGGAACCACTGCATTAACCCAATGGCCTTGGGTGACCCTTGCTCCACATATGTGATGCTGTATGGAATATGTGGAACACTTTGTGATATTATTGATACCAATATTATAAATGCAAGGAATCCGACAAGACAGGTCGTGAAAATGTTATGATTTGCCAGGTATGATAAACTTGTATCATCTTTGTATTGTGAGTTATAGATATGTCTGGCATATCTGTGTTTCAAACTTGTGCTGTGTTTCTGAATGACACCCCCAGACAGATTGGCATCAGTATTGTCTAGGCTGTTCAGTGGCCCATCAAGGGTCGTCAACTGTACAATGAACCCATTGAAAGGAACCAGGGAATTAAACCTTATGGGTCAGCAAGGCATATGGTATGTCTGTGGATAGAGAACTCTAAGGCTTTTCCAAAATTCCATGCCATGTGCTGGGTAGCTTGTGTTTGGCACAAAGGAAGTACAAGCCGCACAGCGAAAGACTATAAAAGGCAGCCGCATCAACTCCATTTCGTCTTCGATCCTGCTTCTTACCTCTGGAGTAACTTTTCTACAAATGAAGCCCTGAACAAAGGACTGAATGACCCATCCAAACTTAGGAAATGTTCCAGAGGGACTTTAAAGCCAGAAAACTCACCAATATTGCTAAGAACCTGATATATGGACTTTGAAGTTTCTGAATGTATCTTGACTGCTTCACCATTTAACAACTCTTCTTGTTCTCTCTTTTTTCCTTACAATAAATCAGGGGTTCTCAAACTATTGAGAACCGCGACCCCTTTTTAGTTTTTCCCTCGGCATGGCGGACCCTTGTATGTCCGCCGAAAAGCCGCCGAATAAATTAACTTTGCATTCGGGAGCGCTCGGCATGTCCACTGAAAATAGCCGCCAGAATGCGGAAGTGATCGCGGCGGCGGCTTTTCGGCGGCAGCAGCCACTCGTGACCCGTCGGGAGGCGGCCAGCGACCCCCCGAGGGGTCGCGACCCATGGCTTGAGAACCCCGGCAATAAATCTTTAGTTTTAAATGCTAAAGGATTGATTGGCAGTGTGGTATTTTGGGTAAGATCCAAACCTATACTGACCTGGTAACATGGCTGACCCTTTGGGATTAGAAGAACATCTTGCATATGTGAACAAGGTTTTATAAATAACTTCTCACTGTACTGGACCTAGGTGCTGATTGGGATCCAGAGAACTGGGATGCAACAAAGGGGGCTGTGTGATTTCTTTTTTAAGTTTTCTGATTACTAGTGTGGGGGATCAGAAGCACAGTCTGTGACTGGTTGGGGAGTTTAACTTCAGTGGGTTAACTACCTGTTTTGGGAGTATCTGTTCTTGCTTTTGCAGCCTGCCCTGACCTTGGCATTTTCAGTGAGGGCTACTCCAGGCATAGTGGGTCATAACATACATAAGCCAGCAGGACATAATCAAAAAGTAAGATAGCAGAGGGAATTTTTTCAAAAAAATAACCCAAGAAGAGATCCAGATAAGCCAGCACCTCAATCAGGACAAGAGGAATATCTGGTTATATTGCTGCCAGGTGTATGGCCACATACGTATCAACCCACGTTAGCCTATTAAACATATTCCAGTGTTAAGTTTAATCCTTTGCCACCTACCCACATTTCTGGTTTGCCATAATCAGAATTTGGAATATTATGTTATGCAGACTTGCTTTCTCCCAGTTGAAACCCTGGGGCTTATGTGACAGGGTCAGGCCAGATGGCTACAGGAGAATGATCTTTTTGAGCACTGGGACGTGGGCAAGCACTAGCTCACCCACTGCTAAAAGCCCCTCCCCTAGTCTAGAGAGGAGTTACTGAACCCAGAACCCAACCAAGTTTGGGGGATAACAAAAGCAATAACAAGGAAGGTGTGAGGATCAGAGGGTCAAACACCAGACAGAGAGAGAGAGAGAGCAGAGAACCCCTAAAGGAGAGTGATCCTATTGGGATCCAGGAAGTGACGGGCTTCTAAAGGACCTCCCCCCAGCCTAAGGGGAGTATCCACAGGACTGGGATTCCAAGTGAGTACAGGGACAACTAAATATAAAACAAGGACAGGAGTGAGGTCAGAGGGCTAAATGACGGGAACCTGATGGAGACATTGAGCAGAGAACCCCAAAGGAGAGAGATCGAAGGTAGATATATTAGCCCCACGTTAAGCAGGTCCCTTTTTCTATGGGCTGTTCCAGAACAATCGGGAAGTCGCTGGAACCAAACAAGGCAGGCTAATTAGGACACCTGAAGCCAATTAAGAAGCTACCAGAATCAATTAGGACAAGATGGATAATCAGGGCACCTGGTTTTAAAAACCTGGGCCCGGGTTTTCCCCAACTCCCTATTTGATATAAGAGGAGTTGACCTGGACTGTGAGTCCCACTAGAGGGGAAGGTTTCTGGCCTGATCCCCAATCCATTAGGTGGGCCAGCAGAGACTGTTGGGATTGTTCTCCTCCTGTTCCCCACACTGGCCAGTGATGAGGTTAGCTGAGTGAACAGCAGGTTTGTGCCACTAACAAAAGCAGCCAAACAGGACTGCCATGAACCTCTGAGGCGAGCAAATCCACCAGAAAGCACAGAATCCACCAAAGCAGGGGAGGAACTTTGGCACACTGGTCAACAGAGATCAGAGGCCAAGAGACAATTGAGGCAAGCAGATTTTACTCTTCGGGCAGGGGGGATGGGACGGACACCCAAACAGGCACGCTCCCTTCATATCATTTCATAACATTTGGGTTCTCATCAGCTACTGCAACAAGCTATTTGCACCTTTACAGTCATCCACTACAGCAGAAGAGAGAATCAGACTACTAGTGACCCAGCTACAACCTGGTGCTAGGAGAGAGCAATTATAGCTGGCATTCTGGTGCTCTCAAGAGAAGTCTGTTTAACAGCAGGAGCAGGCAGCCTCCCTGAAGTCAGCACAACAAGTCCCGGCAATACCCGGACCATTAGCGTGTTTTTATTTGCCTTTGAGTTGTGTTTACTTAAAGGGATGGGCCACGTGACAAGAGGTTTGGTTTCTCACATAAGCCTCTGACATGACACACTTTCTTTCACCTGGCCCAGTTCCTTCCCTAGGAATAGAATAGTCTCAGGAGGCTGGAAACATGAATGAAGTACCAGCCCTCAGGGTGAGAAATACAGCCTCTTCATCTTACAAGGAGAGCAAATTCTGCTCCAACCTTTATGAGAACAGTTAGTGCCCAGGTGGAAGTCGCCTGAGTACTGGCTCATTTCCAGGAGACCATTGGGAGCACAGGACCAAGAAGGGCCTCTGTCAGCTGCGATTTTTGGTAGGAACAAATCCCTACCTACTCTGCCTTCACCACCCCTTTCTCAGACGCCCCAACCCGTGTCTGATTTGTTCAGGACACCAGGAAAAACGGAGGTGGTGGGTCATGGTGAGAAGTGAGGTGAGGAATTTCCTGAAACTGACACAGAGTTAGCACCTGTGCAAGTTGCATCAGGACTAACAGGCAATGAGTCACATCCTGGGCCATGTCTATACCAGGCAAAAAATGGGATCCACCATTCACCACTGGAGCAGCTCCAGTACGGTAGCAATGGGGGAAGCTGCAGGACAGACAGTGCTTGGGCATTTTTACTCCAAGCATGATCTGCTGATGCTGCAGTAATAGACATCCGGAGCCCCACCCCGCTAATGCCTCCATCATTGCTAAAAGACAAGTGGAGCTGCACCAGTAGTACATTACAGGGGCGTGTTTTTTCCAGGGTAGATACCGCAGTCTGATGCATTTAATTAGGAGAAAGGCAAGAGAACGGCAGTTACCCCGGGCATGCTGGGTTGAACATGGAAGGAGCTGAGGAGGCAGAATGCTCCTCTTCAGCGTTCTATGGGCCGGATTGCATTGGCTGCCTTGACAAATGCTGTACTGAAAATGTGAAGAATGACATGGTGACGTAAGGAAAGGGATCCCTGGTGGGTGGTCGTCCTTCACGCCCATTTCACTAGCCAACAGCAAGAAATTAACAACTGTGCCCAGGCTGACCCATAGCTAGTGGCCAAGAGGTTATTCTGCTCCAAGCTCATTTTGTAAAGTGATCCACATTTTGAAACAAAATTAAATGTTTCTTACCAGCCCTCAAACCACTACACAGTAAATGGTGCTGCCCAACACACCCTTTCGTATCTGCCAATTACCATCCATCTTATTTTATTTAAATGATTAAGCAAACTAACATCTAAAGCAAACGGAGGGGCCCTCCATTTATGCTGCACAAACCTATCCAAACAGTGACTGACACTAGTTAGCATTTGATACAGCACCTTCCATCTCTAAGCACTTTGCAAACTAAGCACATAAGGCACCATTGATAAAGTCATCAAGTGTGGCGTAAAGAACCATCAAGCCAGTCCACCGTGCATTGCTCAACAGCTGGAAAAGAGGGGAAGTGCAGCAGATGCCCACTCTTCTGAAGGGTCAGGCATTCTCCAGTGTCTACACAAATCTTTCTTTTTAAAAGGTCTCATCCCAGATTTGAACTGACAGGTCTCATTCAAATTACTCAAATATTGGGTTTTGCCATTTAGGCTCCTTCCCCTCCATAGCCATCAAAAGCCTGTGGGAGACAGGCCAGATGTTACCAAAACAGATGAATTTGGTCTCCAAGGAATGTGTGGGGCCAGAACCGGGCACCCAGGTGTCTATTTCCAGTTCTTCCCATCGAGTTGCTGTGGAACCTTGGGCAAATCATTTTACATATAAGGAAAGAGACCCCAAAAGGTGAACTGGGGACGATACCATCCTGCCTCCTAGCAGAGTAGGGGTTATTAGTGGAAGGCACTAGATTGACATCCTCTATCTGCTAAGCATTTTGGTCAGGTTATAGAAGATAAAAGGAATGCAAATTACTGCTTCTCTGAGTCAGCTGTAACTTGCTTAACTAGCACTTCAACAGCAGTTCATCAGGATCTCCCAGGCTTCAGCACCATTACTGTAGCAAGAGAAACTCATGCTTCCCACATCCCAAGTGGCTCTCAGGGACAAAAAGGGTTTTCTTCCACGTCACACATGCATGACTCCCTTTCACTACTCACTCTCTCTTCTAGTGCACATTTATCATGCCAATTGTGAGTGAAAACCCTGGTGTGTCCCCAACATATTCAGCTTTCAACAGCAATGTCAAGGGAAGGGGAGAGATTTCTTGCTCTCATTTTGGCATGTAACAATTCAGCATTCAACAAGACAGCATCCCACTGTCCTAGAGCATATGAGAGGATACCAAGGGGGAAAAGGATGTCCTTGTAGATTCAAGAATCAGAGAGGTAGCCGTGTTAGTCTGGAATAGCAGAGGTAACAGAGTCCTGTGGCACCTTAAAGACTAACTAAAGTATTGGAGCATAAGCTTTCGTGGGCTAATACCCACTTTGTCGGATGTGGGTATTAGCCCACGAAAGCTTATGCTCCAATACTTTAGTTAGTCTTTAAGGTGCCACAGGACTCTATGTAGATTCATTGCGTGATTAACCAGAGGAAGTTCTTCCATCGACTCCAAAACAGAAGTCTGCCCCAGCAACATCGACTGATCTCATGCGACACAACATTACAAGAAGAGACTGTGGACCAGCCACCCCTCCCAAAGATGGCTGTAGTGTCCAGTTATATGAAATTAGAGACAGAACTAAACTCACTTTAATGTCAGGGGTACTGTTACAATCCCTTGGTTTGTATCGGTGGTATTTATTTCATCCTCTTGAGTGCAGGATTCTCTCAGACACAAATGGGAGAAGCAGGGACACACATCTCTCCACAGGAACAATGGCCACCTGAGAAGCCCAACCCACACCACAACTGCAGCAGCTGAGAAGAGGGAGGGGCCTGGGATTCCTAACATAGCACTGTAGTGTCCCTGCATCATGCTCAGAGGTTTCCTAAGGGGTTCTGGCTAATAGGTGTCTGATCAGTTGGAAGCCATTCTGGCTGCTGGAGAGGAGATCTTTCCCTCACTGCTCCTTGCTTCCTGTACACTGCATATGGGGAGCTAGCATCACATAGGTACCCCTTTAGGGCTTGACGTCACTACAGCGGGGAGGGATCGATCATTTGACGATCGATTTATCGCATTTCGTCAAGACGCGATAAATCGATCGTCAGCGGTGCCCCCATCGACTCCAGAACTCCAGCTCACCAAAAAGCACAAGCTGGAGTCGACGGGGGAGTGCACCACCAGCTGCCGCCGCCGTGAGGATGGCAGGTAAGTCGGCTAGCTGAAGTTGTGTATCTACAGCCGATCTCCCCCCTTCCCCCCCAGTGAAGACCAGCCCTTAGTAGACTGCCTTGCAAGCATAACAAAAGCTTAGATTCTGCAGAAATGGCCAACCTCTGTCCTGGGACTAGAAAGTTTCCAACTGCTCAGTGGCAAGAAGCCAAGAAGAACATCCAAGACCTCACACGTATTCCTTAGACAAGCAATCCACTGAAGTCACACTTGGGTATGAGTTACAGGCCCATGCCCCATTACTCTTCTATCCAAGATTGTGCTAAGACACATCATCACTATTGAACAGCCCATCCCAGAACAAGCTTCTCCCCCAGCCTCACCCCCACCCCAAGGACGTTCAGTGCTGGCGTTCATCAATCCAGGCAGCATTAAATCCTTGAGGAGCTAACCTAACAACTTTGGGAAGATCAGAAGTGTGTCTGCATTTAAGTGATGCAAAAGTTGTACTGTTCCTAACCTGAGTCACCTTCCCAGAGATTAACTCACCACCTGATGAGATTATTACTCACCACCTGAATAGCTCTTTCTGCCTGTGCACACTATAAAGCCACAAGATTCCTTGCACCCCATTCTATGGGAGTAACACACAACATAAAACGACACTAGGACTGGCTGAAAAGAGGACCAGAATCCTGGGGGTGCAAGGGTGGCCTAAAGCTACATTTGTTCTTCCCCTACCACTTCTTCCCTAGCCTGTTCCTCCTGAAGATCCACATCAGAATTCAGGCCCAAGAGTATGTGTCATTAGAGACACTGAGCAGTCAAAGCTAGGAAGCATGGTGGAGGATCTACAATTCTCAGTGTAGCTGGAACAATCCACCTCTTCCCATATCACATACATACAGCTTGAAAACCGACAGCCAGCCCAACCCAAGATCCTATTACACTAGCCACACCCACTGTTTCCTTTGGCAGAAGGTGAAGCATTCCAGCTAGTCTCTGGGCATAAAAACCCTCCCCATACCTTACCTAGACCTCTACTTAAATTTCATACCATGGCTGCAGGTTCTTCCTGCATGTGGAAAAGGTCCCAGTCTCAATTTTGGTGGGACTCCAGCAGGTATTTGCACACTGTGATCAGGTCTCCTCACAGGGAGCAGGACAGGGTGACCACATGTCCCAATTTTATAGGGACAGTCCCAATTTTGGGGTGTTTTTCTTATATAGGTTCCTATTGCCCCTCCCCCCCAATCCCATCCCGATTTTCACACTTGCTGTCTGGCAACCCTAGAGCACGGTGAATGTAGAACTAACCCCTGCAGGTGTGTTTCCATGCTTATTCAAGCTGAGCTGCTCAGCACACAAAAAGTTATTTTTCCAAATATTTATTTTAACTAGCTTTCACTCACCCTCATTGAGCTGCTCTTCTCTTCCTGTTACCCAGCTGTTTACTAGGGATCAGGGGCTATAAACAGGTGCAACTGCTCTGAAGTCAAGTGAGCAGCAGCTATTTACACCAACGATAATTTCACACTATTTACATGGATTTTAATGGGAGTATTTGTTCCATTGAGTTGAGTAAACAAGATTTGGCCCCAGGTTTGACTTTGAACAATAAAATCTAAGTTGTAACCCCTAAATCAGGGGTGGGCAAACTTTTTGGCCCGAGGGCCAAATCGGGATTCAAAATTGTATAGAGGGCCAGGTATGGAAGGCTTTGCCCCCCCAAACAGCCTGGCCCCACCCCCTATCTGATCCCCACCCCCTTACCGACCCCTCAGAACTCCTGACCCATCCAACCCCTCCGTTCCTTGTCCCCTGATCGCCCTCTCCGGAGACCCCCCACCCTAATTGCCCCCTCCAGGACCACACCTGCTAAAGCCCCTGCTCCCTGTCCCCTAGCTACACACCTGCCTCTGACAGGCCCCCTGGGACTTCCACGCCTTATCCAACACCCCCGTTCCCAATCCCCTGACCACCACCCCCGAGACCCTCTGCTCCTTATCCAACCCCCCGCCCTGGCCCCAGCCCCCTTAGCATGCTGCTAGACACGCTGCTGTGCTGATCTTCCGGAGCACATAGCCCCGCCCCCCAGAGCGCTGCTTGCGTGGCGCGCTGAGGCTGTGGGGGAGAGGGGCCGGAGCAGCTCCCCAACCGGGAGCTCAGGGGCTGGTGAGGAGAAGCCTGTGGGCTGTAGTTTGCCCACACCTGCCCTAAATTAACAGTTTACAGAAAAGATCTGGATGAATCACTTAGTGGGCTTCGAGGACTGTGATTAAACTTTATACAGGTATCTGATTACAAAAAACTTGAGCCTCATTTTGCTTTAAATCATAGTCTCTCTTTTTAAACTTCATCAATAGACTGTGTGTCACACTGAGTTCATTGGGGAAATTCAGGCAATTTTAACTGACATTAACAATGCGTATAATATACAATCTCAGATCTTAATACACACATAAAACTGGGCTGCCACGTGGCTGCTTTTTCATTAGGGAAAAAATATTCCTATAAATTCAACTGCTTTGGACATTTTCACAGACAGCTCCAAAGTTATGATCAGATTAATAGCGTGGAGAGGAGGGTTTTGTTGTTGTTTTTAGTTTTTGCTATGACGCATTGTAGAAGCAAATCCCCCTCTGCCTCTATTTTGTGTCAGTCAATCCCTTTTAAGATCAGCACAACCAGCTGGCAGGGAACGCAAAAAAATGAGATTCAAAACACAGGCTTGTGGAGAAATCCCACACAGATCTATTATTGGCATGATGAGCAGCTCTGTCAGGTCAATCTGCATAAAATAGCAACAGAACAAAGGAAATAGATGTCTACCCTTCCCATATTAGGAGCTAATTAAATGTGGGCTGTTACAGATAAAGTGGTCTAACTGTACTTCTTCATTCAACCATTGCCTAATTCCCTTTCCCAGATCCACTAATCTCACAAGAGTTTAATCTAGGAATAAACCAGCCATAGGACAGCCAACAAAGCTATAAACCTGTAGCATGTCAGTAGTATGGAGAGGATTTGTGATAAGATCCATCATAACAATCTACAGCACATCATCGTTAGAAGAGTAAAGTTATGGGGCCAAGTCCTGTTTACTGTACTCACATGAGTAAATCAAGCAGGATTTGATCTATCTTATATTACACGTATCCATAAAAAATAGTTTATTTGTAATAAGAACTTGAAAAAATTAGCTTGTTCCCCTCAAGCCCTACGACCTTAAGTTCTTTTGAAAACAAGTTAAAACTCAGCAGTGTGTCTGCTAAGCATCCCCTTTCAAAGAACAGTTACATTCACATGACAGCGTGGGAGAGAGTGCTTGAGAAATCATCTCACTCTGCTCCAGCATCATACCAGTGGTCCAGCTGATTTAAAATCACAGAAGATTAGGATTGGAAGGGACCTCAGGAGGTCATCCAGTCCAACTCTGCTCAAAGCAGGACCCAATCCCAACTAAATCATCCCAGACAGGGTTTTGTCAAGCCAGGCCTTAAAAACCTCTATGGATGGACATTCCATCACCCTCCTAGGTAACACATTCCAGTGACCCACCACCCTCCTAATGAAATAATTTTTCCTAATATCCAACCTAGACCTCCCCCACTGCAATTTAAGACCATTGTTTCTTGTTCTGTTATCTGTCACCACTGAGAACAGCTGAGCTCCATACTCTTTGAGAACGCCCCTTCAGGGAGTTGAAGGCTGCTATCAAATTCCCCCCTCACTCTTCTCTTCTGCAGACTACATAAGCCCAGTTTCCTCAGCCCCTCCTCATAAGTTAAGTGCCTCAGCCCCATTATCATTTTCATTGCCCTCAGCTGGACTCTCTCCAATTTGTTCACACCCTTTCAGTAGTGGGGGGGCAGGGGCAGAAACTGGAAGCAAGATTCCAGATGTGGCCTCGCCAGTGCCAAAGAGAAAGGAATAATCACTTCCCTCGATCTGCGGACAATGCTCCTGCTAATGTAGCCCAATATGCCTTCTTGGGAACAAGGACACACCATTGACACATATCCAGCCTGATTTAGTTGTGGATTGGTCCTGCTTTGAGCAGGGAGTTGGACTAGATGACCTCCTGCGATCCCTTCCAACCCTGATATTCTATGATTCTTGTCCACTGCAATCCCCAGGTCCTTTGCTGCACAACTTGCGCTTAGCCAGTAGGCCCCTAGCCTGTAGCAGTGCATGGGATTCTGCCATCCGAAGTGCAGGACTTGTTGAACCTCAGATTTCTTTTGTCCCAATCCTCCAATTTGTCTAAGTCACTCTGGAACCTACCCCTACCCTCCAGCATATCTACCACTCCCCATATGGCCTGACGATCTAGCCAGTTTTTTGTCCTCCTTATAGTCTATTCATCCAATCCATACCTTTTTAACTTGCTGGCAAGAATACTGCAGGAGACCATATCAAAAGCTTTGCTAAAGTCAAGGTATATCACGTCTACCGCTTTCCCCAAATCTACAGAGCCAGTTATCTCATCACAGAAGGCAATCAGGTTGGCCAAGCATGACTTGCCCTTGGTGAATCCATGCTGACTGCTCCTGATCACCTTCCTCTCCTCCAAGTGCTTCAAAATGGATTCCTTTAGGACCTGCTCCATGATTTTTCCAGGGATTGAAGTGAGACTGACTGGTCTGTAGTTCTCCTGATTCTCTTTCATCACTTTTTAAAAGATGAGCACTATATTTGCCTTTTTCAAATCATCCAGGATCTCCCCTGATCACCATGAGTTTTCAAAGACAATGGCCAATTGCTCTGCAATCACATCAGCCAACTCCCTCAGCACTCTCGGATGCAGTGCATCTGGCCCTGTGGACTTGTGTATGTCCATCTTTTCTAAAAAGTCCTTAGTCTGTTCTTTCATCACTAAGAGCTGCTCACCTCCTCCCCACACTGTGCTGTCCATTGCAGCAGTCTGGGAGCTGACCTTGTCTGTGAAGACCGAGGCAAAAAATAGCATTGAGTACGTCAGCTTTTTCCACATCATCTGTCACTAGATTACCTCCCCCATTCAGTTAGGGTCCTACACTTTCCCTGACCTTCTTCAGGTCACTAACATGCCTGTAGAAACCCTTTTAGTTACCTTTACATCCCTTGCTAGCTGTAACTCCAATTGCGCTTTGGGCTTCCTGATTACACCCCTGCACGCTCAAGCAATATTTTTATACTCTTTCCTAGTCAAGTTTCCACTTCTTGTAAGCTTCCTTTTTGTGTTTAAGCTCACCAAAGATTTCTCTGTTAAGCCAAGCTGGTCATCTGCCATATTTGCTATTCTTTCTGCACATTGAGATGGTTTGTTCCTGCAACCTCAATAAGGCTTCTTTAAAAAACAGTCAGCTCTCCTGGACTACTTTCCCCTCCCAGGTGATCCTGACTATCAGTTCCCTGAGGGAATCAAAGTCTACTTTTCTGAAGTTCAGAGTTCATATTCTGCTGCTCTCCTTTCTTCCTTTTGTCACAATCCTGAACTCGATCATCTCATGGTCACTGATGCCCAGGCTGCCATCCACCTCTACTTCCCATACCAATTCTTCCCTTTTTATGAGCCGCAGATCAAGAGGAGAATGGCCCCTAGTTGGTTCCTCCAGTACTTCCACCAGGAAGTTGTCCCCAACACTCTCCAAAAACTGCCTGGATTTTCTGTGCACTTCTGTATTGCTCTTCTAGCAGATGTCAGAGTGACTGAAGTCCCCTATGAGAACCAGGGCCGGTGATCTGGAAATGTCTGTTAGTTGTCAGAAGAAAGCCTCGTCTACTGCATCATTCTGATCTGGTGGTCTATAGCAGACCCCTACCACAACATCACCCTTGTTGCTCTCACTTCTAAACTTAACCCAAAGATTCTCAACAGGCTTTTCTCCAGTTTCATACTGGAGCTCTGAGCAATCATACTGCTCTCTTTACAGTGCAACTCCTCCAAGTTTAAATCAAACTTGGCAGCAGGACAGGTTTGGGCTCAGAAGACAAATGTGACAAGTCTGAGCCTGAAGCCGTTTCAAACATAAGTAAAACTGCAGGGAGGGGATGTTAAAAAGAGATTAGAGGAGCAGTGGAAATACCATAGACTCTCTTTTGTCTCTCATCTAAAATAAAATAAGTCAAAGCCATTGTGCTGGGGTCAATGAAAGCTGCTCTTTCTCCAACACCCGGAAAAGGACGCTCTAGTGAAAATTCGAAACACCAGGAAGGCCATGAGGACCAGTACATTGGCCTGAGGGCCACATCACTGACACACACACTTCCCTGCCTCCTCCCACCCCTTCCCAACCCCCATTCCAAACTCTTCTCCAAATCCCTGCCCCTGCCCTCCCTCCTCCCCTGAGTGTGTGGCTCCCTTCTCCTCTACCCTCCCTAATGAAAAGTACTAAGCACTGCCAAACAGCTGTTTGGTGGCAGGAAGCGCCTGGAGATAAGCAGAGAAGTGGGGACGTGGCGCGCTGGGGGGAGGGGGAGCAGGGAGCTTGGCGGGCTGCAGGAAATAACTCTGGGGAGTGCAGGGAGCTTGGTGGGCCACAGGCAAAAACCCTGCAGGCCACATGTGACCCACAGGCCACATGTTTGGGATCTCTGCTCTAGTGGGTCAGACACTGAACTCACAAGCCCTGGACTCGGTTCCCAGCTCGGCCGCAGACTTCTTTGGACAAGTCACTTAGTATACCCTGTGCCTCTGCTTCCCAACTGCAAACCAGAGTTAACCCTGGCATGTTGTTGTGAGGATAAATGCAGCTAATGAAGCAGTCCAACACTATGTACTTTGAGAGAATGGCAAGGCAAGAGGAAGTTTGTGTCTTTAGGGCTGATAGTATATATATGCATTCCACCTGGGTAATGCTCATAGAAGGCAATGGGAGTGCTATGCCCAGAGGGCTTAGCTCATAAAGATGACCACAAAGAGGGGAAATGGAGTTACTCTAACAAGACAGAAAACCATCTTGACTCACCCTCCCCCCAAAGTCTCATGTACAATCAAAGAACAAAGGGTCCAGATCCTACTTACATGGGGGGGGGGGGGGGAGGGAGGCAGTGAGGGAATATCAGTGGAAGATTTTCTACTGAAATTAAGGGTAGAAACCATGAGCCTTAAAAGCCTTCATGTGCTTAAGTATAAACAAAAGATAGAAAGCTTTATGACTTGAGGTCTTGGGGATTAATTTAAGACAGAGAGATATGTGAGAAAACTGAACAGAGGGCTTCCAATGACCAGCATTTGTCTGACCAAAAAAAAAAAACCAATACCCCCCAAAACCCACAAAAGGGTTGTCCAGTCTACCCAGAGCTAGAAATCAGTCTCACACACACGAGTCCGCATTTATTAGTACCCCTGTGAATCCACCCAGCTACAATACATTCATCAGCACTGACAAATGAGACCGATGAAGATAAGTAAAAATCTGAAGTGGCAACTTAAACTTCTGCCCAAAAATGTCTGTACTTTATCTTCGTGCATTTGACAGCACTTGGTTTCAGTTTCATCGTTTCCTCAGTCAGTTTTGTTTGTGTGAGTCTTTCAGACAGCACAAAGGGGGACTAAAACATTTTTTTTAAATAGGAAAAGTGGGACAATAAAACCTCCCCAAAACGAACAGGAGAGCTCAGGGGGAGTTAGCATGAATCAGAAGTTACAGTTCACATTCATCACATGTTGCACTATCAGTTCACGTTCTGGAATGTTATTCATCCAGGGCTTATGCTAATTTTTAAACAATATGAATACATAGTACAGGAGATAAAGGTTTTGGCAGCAGCAGGAGCCCAAACAGTTCCACTGAGGTGCTGGCATGGTACTGGAGGCTCAGTGGTTCCTATGAGGCATCTTATTTACCCAGCTAGGGTTGGAAGTTTGAGCTACCGGTCTTTAGATTCGCAGGCAGCACAAATAAAATCAACACACTGTCCAGGCATGGTTCTGGGCAGTGATTGTGGGAAAATTTTAAAGATTGTGTGTAAAATAAACCCCACACTCTTGCTCTCTCACACATACATTCATGTTATTTGTCTTGTGAGCTCTTTGGGGCAGGGAACATCTCATCATTGACTAAGCTTTTGAGGCCTTCTAGTTAACCTGATGGCATTTCTCCTCCTGTCTGCCAGGCTGAATGCTGCAGCTTACTGTACTTCCAGGGTATATTGGAGACATCAGAGGGCAGAACCGTACAGATTTGGGAGACAATTAAAAGCCAAAAAGTGGAAGAGGAGAGGACACCCAGAGTTGTGGGATAGATGCTCAGCCAGCAGGGGGAGTGAGGGAGAGGCACAAGGAGGTTTCATTCTTTCCTCCCTCCTGGTGTGCTGTGGCATCAATGCCTGCTTCGTGGTGGGGGAGGGGGCACCAATGCACTAGCCCTTCCCTTCCAGTCTGGTGAGAAAGAAAGGTACATTTCAGGGGGGAGGCACTAGAGAGAGAGACAGAGCCCCTGGCATAGCGAGGAGGAGGAACAAAGCCCTTGTGATGTGACAGAGGGGGGAAATGGAGGGGAAGAACAAAGGACTTTGGCATGAGGGAGCAGCTGAAGGGAGGTGGCAGAGCAGCCCAGCAACACAGGGGGCTAGGGGTGCACACAAGGAGCTTGTGAGGGAAGAGAGGGATGGAAGGACCTGCTGGTGTGTGCAAGGAGCTCGCCCTAGTTCTAAGTATATGCAGGTGCTCTAGTCTAGAGAGCATAGGCTGGGAAACTCTTCTGACTTAAACACCTACAAATCGGGAGATCAATGCGTCTGTCAACACGTGTCCTAAACCACATCACCAGTATCCAGCCGGTTTCTCTAAAGGGGAGCTATAATGGGCATATGGAGAAGCTCTTAGCAGCTTTTGCAAAACAGAACGTTCTTCGCACTGAGCAACATGGAGTGATCCGGCAGGGGCAGAGGGCAGCAGGAGAGTGATCGATGTGAGGTATATAAGCCCCAGGATGATCAGAGCCTTATTCCCTGTGGACTGAGGAGAGGTTACTATCGGCTAATTAGAGCACCTGGTGCCAATTAAGGCCCAGCCAGAGACCTAATTAAAAAAAGCCCTGCTTCAGTCAGACAGGAGAAGGGAAAGAGCTGACTACTTTGGAAGAGTACTGTTGTTGACCAGAGGATCAGAGTACCAGGGAAGGGAAGCCCTGCTCAAGCAGACCAGAGGGACTCCCCAGGTGCAGAGGACCAAGAGAAATCCTGCCCAAAGGGAGAACGAGCAGGAAGCCCAAGAAGAGGGGCTGGGGCTGAGCTGGGGGAGAAGTGCCTTTCCCCAATGTGCCACAGCCCCGGGGCTCGGGGAGTTAAGTGTGCAGTCCTTGGTGGCCTTCTGCGTGGCCACACAGGTATGCACCTTAGTGGGAACTTAGGCCCTGACCCATCACACGAAGGAAAAGTATGGGACCCACCATAATAGGATTGGCCATTTGCCACAATGGATAAAAGCAACCACTGAGAATTTACCACCGCCTCAGTGCTGGAGAGCTACTGAAACGCTGTCCTTCGAGCAGACTGTAAAACCTAAAGTAAGATGACTGGTTCTCTAAATCTACAATCAGGCTTTAGTAACTGACATTACAAAGGAGTTGGCATAGGAGATCTAAAATACTGGCACACAAGAGTCTCAGACCATGAGCCACTTAGAATTGCCGGTCTGATTTTCCTTTTAAGAACAAAGTTTTAACACATTTGTGCTACTGAAAATATTGTGTATTTTCTTCAATAACCCAGCACCCAGGAGCTAGCTACTCCAGTGGGTAATTCTACATACCAGACAGGGGAAGCAAGCCCTTGTGAAAAAGCTTTAATGACATTATTCCAAGTTCAGGAGAGAGACATGGAAGGCTAGTCTTTTAGTTATGGTACTAAACTGAAAGTGCAGAGTTCAGTTCCTGCATTTGCAACAGGCTTTCTGTGCAACACTGAACTCATTTAACTGATCAGTTGCCTCAGTTTCCCCACCTGTAAAAAGGGGGTAATACTTCCTACTTCACAGGGAGCTGCAGCCACATTAATGTGTGTGTGGCTCTCACATACTTTGGTGATAAGTGTAACTCTAGTGTAGACAGGACCCTGCTAATTTTACCACCATATTGTCCAGCCCTGCACAGAACAAGTCTTAAAATCACATCTTCCTCTCTCCCCTTCCTGCAAAGTCCCAAAATATCAACCACTGGATGTGAGATTTGGTCCTCTAACGCAAGTACATTTTTCAAGCCCTAAATAGTGGCATCAACAACCCACTGAGATGAAGAAAGGCAGATTGCTCTTCACTAAGAGCTTTTTTATTTATTTATTTATATTTTTGGGGGTTTTGCATTTTCAGTAACATTTCCACTTTTGGAAAGTGTTCACAACTTTACCTGAAAGGGAAAATTATACTGTGCACAGACGCCAACTTTTGCTGGCGCCAGTGGGTGTTCACACTGCCTCGGCCCCGCCCTGACTCCACCACTGCCCCAAAGTCCCCGCTCAGACGCCACCCCTCCCTGCCCCTATTGGACCCCTCCCCAAATCCCCACTCCTCCTCCTCCCCCGAGCGCACCACATTCCTCCTTCTCCCTCCCTCCCATGCCTGCCGCTGTTTCACGCCACAGGTGCTGGGAAAGAGGGGGGAGAAGCAGGACACGGCGGCATGCTGTGGGGAGAAGGTGGAGGTGAGCTGAGGCGGAGGTGAGCTGTGTGGAGAGCTGCCAGTGGGTGCTCTGCACCCACCAATTTTTCCCTGTGGGTGCTCCAGGCCCAGAGCACCCACGAAGTCGGTGCCTACGACACTATGCTCCTTACAACTGATTAGCCATTTTCAGTGCTACTCTTTATTTGGATCTTAAAACTTTAAAAAGTTATTTTCATAAACAGACTAAAACAAAAGGTAGTTTGGCTCAGTGGCAGGTGTTCAGCCAGGGCATCAAGCCAGATTTTCAAGGTTTTACATTACGCAATCCCTGCCTGCACCTCCTCTCCATTTCCCCACTAATTACACCGCCGGGATACATCTCCAACAGAAACATTTTACACCCTTCCACGCTGGCCAAGCTTCCACCCCTGCACTTTACACACAGCACTCACAAGATCCACTTCTACATAAATCTGTTTTACAAGAAAATCAAGAACCAAAACCCCAAATACTAGAACTTGAGCCACTGAGAGACATGCATCTCTCAGCCTGTGGTCATCCCGGTGTGTGTCATAGACTCACTTCTGTAGCCAGCCCATGTTGAGGTCATGAACTCTTTGGATTTGGGAACCACCTTTTTGGGGTGTGTGAAAGGATGTAGCACCTGGAACATTTGAGAAGGCTATAAAATAATCAATAGCTCACCTACGTGCACACACACACTTCCACTACTTCAGTATCAGCCCTGAGAAGCCGATCACCTAGTCAGCCTACGTTGCTGTTTCCTTCACTGTCAGGGTAGAGTATCAAAGCATAAAAGGAAGGGAATTTAGCTCCCTCCTGCTAAAGGATTGTTGGAGTCAGACTCGGCTACTCTGGCTTGGAGATAGTACAGAGGTGGATTCCAACAGCTCTGGGACAAGTCTGGCATGTGAGAGACAAGAACACATTCCCACCTGGGCAAAGGAGCAGAACTTTCCCTGTGGAATTAGGTACTTTCCAGCCACTGCAATAAGTGGGGTGGGGAGGAGAGGGTTGCATACTAAACCTGTTGCCCAGATCTTTTCCCCACAGGCAGTGGCCAGGGACCATTCCCCGAACAGTCCCAGAGCATGAAGCACCACACCCTGCACTCCCCCTTTACAGGCGCAGCACCCCCACACCCCTGTCTGCACACACACCCAAGTACCCACAGGGGCAGCCTTCCCAAGGCTCCCTCTCTGCCCCAGTCCCCCAAGTACCCACTCTGCACCAACACCCCTCGTATCTACAGCCCCCCTGACACTCCCCACAGCCTCCCCCACACCTCCTCTCTGCACCAATCCCCAAAGTACCCACAGGGGGGCCCTCTCTGAACCAGCCCCCTCATGCCCACAGCCCCCCCAAACGCCTCTATCCGCACCAACCCCCCAGCCTCTCCGATGCCCCTTCTACACCAGCCCCCAAATCCACCTCTACGCCAGCCCCCGGTCCCACACACCCACAGCCCCCCAACACCGCTCTCTGTACCTCACTCCGGGCAGCCCTCTCTGTCCCGCCCCACACACCTGCCCCCCGCCGCCCAGGGGCCGGGAGGGTGGCGGCCCCAGCGCGTCCCTACCCGGGAGATGGTGAGCGCCTGCTCGAAGTCCTTGCCCCCCACCAGGCGGAAGCCCCAGGGCCCCGGGCCCTGCAGAGTGACGCGGTGGCTGCTCATTCCAGCGGCGGCAGCGGCTGCTCAGGCCGAGCCGGGACCCTGCTCCACGGGAACCGGCCGCCCCGCCCCTGGGCGGGCTCAGGCCCCGCCCGGCCCCTGGCGCTTAGCAGAAGGGCGCTGCCTGCTGCCAGGGCTGGCCCGTGCCTGGGCGCGCTGAGCGCCGAGAGCCCAGCTCGTCCTGCGCAGCGCCGAGCACAGCGGGTCCGCCCCAGGCTGCGCTAAATGTACCATCGGGTGGCCCCGAAATCATGAGATCTGAAAGAAATAATCGGGGGGGGGAGGGGCTTGTCCCGCTGGCTTTTGTCAGCCTTTAGATTTCACAGTTAACAGCAACTTTGACGGCTAGAAACTTGTTGGTGTTTTTTTTTATGGAAGCCGCAGTTCTCATAAAATCACCTGAGTTGCAGCTTTAAGAGAGACGCTAAATCTCAAGAGACGTGCACTGACAGCTGGCTGTGTGGAGGTGCTAATGCGGTGGTGATCTGGCCATTACCAGGGACTGACTGACTGAAAACATATGTCAGTATATTTACTAGCAGCCTCTACAAATAGGGTCATAAATGGGCGATGTTCAATACTACTAACTTGACTAAAAGAGCAAAGTACGTTTGGCGGTGCAGTGTCTTTCTTTGGATGATTCACATCAGAATAGTTCACTTACCTGTTCCCAACATTCAGTCATTCCCCCTCCATAGTGTACACTTAGCAAGGGCACAGTACAGCCCACTGCTCTGTTTCCTTTATAGATCTTAAGGATATAATCATTGTATAAAATTACACATTGTATTTCCGATGCTGCCCTATAAAGTAAGTGGCATCCAATACAAATACAGTAGACTCTCGATTATCCAGAATTGGATTAACCAGGATGTGGATTAACCAGAATGTCAAAAAAAAGATGCGCAACTCGCAGGGCTGACTCTGGCTTTGCTGCTGCCCCAAGCGCACACACAAAAAAACCCCAACCAGGGCGCAGGGCAGCCAGTGAACCAACACCCACTCACCCCGGCACAGGATGGCTGGTGAGTCAACCCCCACACTCCATATTTCCTATAGATGGTGATTATCCAGGATTTTATTAACCAGAATTATTTTTTTCCCTATCATCCTGGATAATCGAGAGTCTACTGTAGGTCTTTTACAGGAATTCTTTCACTTTACCAGCCCTTGTGTAGAGTTAGCTGGAACTAGACCTAGCAGAGGACAGTGGTAACTCTTTAATTTACCACAATGTTTTATATATTATTACACTGTGTTACATAAAAATCCTTGACTTTATGCAAGCCCCTTCTTGTAAAAATTACATGCCACATTATCCAGTCATATAAATAGGTTGAAAAAATAGTGCTTTGCTGGTTTACGTCACCTTATCATTTGATCCTGCATGTTTATTTCAAGATCAATGCAGTACTGTATCAAGATTCTGGCTTTTCTCAAAGCCAGGAATAAAAATGATTCTCAACAGGCAAAATTTTCCATATATGTTTGCCCATAAAATCTGGAGACTGTTGAAAGTCTAGACAACACAGTAGGGGCTCGATCCCATGACACTTACTCTGGCGAGCCCCAAGTAGCTGTATGATTTGGCCTCTATTCTGAGTAGCATCTTCTGCACACACTGTGCCCCCATATATTTTACAGAGGGAGAAAAATTAAAAGGTGTAGGCCAAGGAGAAAAGAATCATTTTAAGACGAGCTCAGAACACAGACCATCAGTTATTATTTCTATTGTAGCAGTGGTTTGGGACTCCAAAAGAAGAATCGGGGCCCTTTACTTCCCTGCAGCTGAAGAGCAGAAAGAGAAAGAAAAAAAGATAACCCCCATTTCTTGTAATGATGTTCAGTTCATACCAATAAGATGGCTTAGGTCTGAATGAACGAGTGTGCTGGATAATTGCTTGCTTTCTTTGTTGGCGGCACCATAGGGTGAGCTCTGATGGCAAAAATATAGGCTTGTTCCCAAAGCTGTGGGTGACACTGTGGGCACAGAGCACAGAACTCCCTCATTGCCTTATCTCCTAAAAAATTGATAAGCTGATTTAAAGACAAAAACCTCTTGAGTAAGCAATGCAGGAGTGAGCCCATAACTGGAGAAAGAGCCTCTCAGGCATCTTTTTTCTGTCTGCTCCATTGCTCTCCCTAGACCTAGACCAAATGTCTAGTCACATTTCCTTTTCTTTCCTGGCAAGTCATATTAACTAGTACATGCCAGCATGGCATATCTAACAGCATGTTGCTGATGGCCCCATCAGCCTCTTCAGCACTTATGCGTACATTAAAAGAAAATATTCCTAGCCCTTATGGTGGAATTCCTCAAGGAATCAATTCTGAAGCACTTAGAGGAGTGGAAAGTGATCAGGAATAGTCAGCATGGATTCACCAAGGGCAAATCATGCCTGACTAACCTAATTGCCTTCTGTGATGAGATAACTGGCTCTGTGGATGAGGGGAAAACAGTGGATGTGCTATTCCTTGACTTTAGCAAAGGTTTTGATACGGTCTCCCACAATATTCTTGCCAGCAAGTTGAAGAAGTATGGGCTGGATGAATGGACCATAAGGTGGATAGAAAGCTGGCTGGATCATCGGGCTCAACGGGTAGTGATCAATGGCTCCATGTTTAGTTGGCAGCTGGTATCAAGCGGAGTGCCCCAAGGGTCAGTCCTGGGGCTGGTTTTGTTCAATATCTTCATTAATGATCTGGAGGATGGCGTGGACTGCACCCTCAGCAAGTTTTCAGATGACACTAAACTGGGAGGAGTAGTAGATGCACTGAAGGGTAGGGATAGGATAAGAGGGATCTAGACAAATTGGGTGCTTGAGTAGAGTCCTGTTCCCTTACATAATCTATCACCTACTGGGGAGTGATTTACACAGAACATTGTTCATCTCTGACCACTTAGGTACAGTTCCCCCAACTAAGCAGGAGTTCTTCCCTGGGATCCAGTATCCAGCCTCCTCAATATATTGTCCAGAAAAAAAGAGCAAATTGCTCAGATTGTATCTAAACCCATAACCATTCTGGGAAGGGAACAAGCTGGTGACACTAGGGGTAGATCAAGCAATGGTGGGTGTATTTTTTGGGTGAGGCCAAGCATCTGCCTGGTACAGTTTAGAAAAGAAGCAACTGCTCACTGGAGGAGGGCGGGGGATTCCTTTCACCCCATGACTCCAGTTATCTTTCTTACTTTTCTAACAAACAGTCACACATGGATCAAATGGACAAAGAATGCAAACAGCAGTAAATTCCAGCTCAAGTACAATTCCAAGACTGGGATCAGCTGCAGTTGAGAATGCAGATTCATTCTAGTTAAACTGTGTGAAGCTGAGCAGGGTTACTTAGCTGCTGCCCATAGAAAATAGCCCACAAGTTAAACTGTCCCAAGGCATACGCCCCCTCTGTATTATCTACAGCCCTGGGTGAATGCCGCATTTGATGGGTTACTTTTCTCCAGAGGTGTGCATGCATCCAAGCTATTAATCCTCTCTGTATCAGATAGCAGCAGCTCTTTGTTCCAGTACATCATTAAACATCTCCTGGCAATGAAGAGAGCAACACAGACAAATTCCCTTTGATGTCCATCCAAATTTGCTATGGACAAAGTCATTGAGAAGGCAGATTTGTGGGAATGCATTTTGTCAATAGACTGTAACTTTCTGCCACAATTCAGTCACCTCTGAACTGCTGCTTGTCAGATTTCTCATGATTTCCTTCATTTCCCGTGCATAGCATTTTGGGGGCCACGCATGTTTGATTTGTGAAATGGTGGATTTTCTAAGAAAAGAGCTTAAGGTTTGCTTCTACCTACTCACCAGGTTTTATTTTGACTCTATAAACACAAACAGAGTCCTCCTCGTGCTAAGGATTCTGGGTAGTGTAATCCAACTGTCACTGCCTGTAGGAAATCATATCATTTGCATTAAGACTAGGGGGCAGGAACACCACCAGGTGGAATGGCCCAAAGGGCTCTCAGCATTAGCCTAACTCTGCTCCCTCTGAAAGCTGTGGTAAATCTCCCATTGACCTCTATGGGAGCAGAGCTAGGAACATCCCATCCACTGGGACAATTCTCTGTCATTCTGCAGCCCTTTGTAAACGTATTGGATGGCACAGCTGAGCATTCCCTGCATGTAAGGGAAGCTCTAGGTGGCGTACACTCGTAGACATGTATGGCTGGAAGGGACCTTGAGAGGTCATCACGTCCAGCCCCCTGTGGCTCATGTACAGAGACTTACAAAAAAGGTGAGGTTTCAAAGCCCCTAAAGTGACCTAGGAGCTTAAGTCCCATTTTCAAAAATGATTGGCCCGTAGGACCCTAAAGTCCATTGACTTTCATTGGGGCTTTTAGGTCAGTTTGAACACCAGGTTGGGCTCCTGAGTCACTTAGGTGCTTTTGAAAATGATTCCCAAGCTGAACACTAACACTGCATTCGTGCAACATTGATTTGGTTATTGTATTTCCTGGCATGTCTAGCAGGGGCCCTGACATGTCACTGTGGGTCTGGCTACACTGCGCACACAGCCTGGGATCTGACTCAGCTTTGGGACCAAACCCCCTCCCAGCCACATACAAATCAGGCTGACTTGGGTCAGCAACCACTCAGGACCTGGGTCCTAAGACTTTGCTGCAGGGGATGGGTCCAAGCCCAAGTCCCACTGGGACAGAGGTCCAATCCTTATCATTTGGCAGTGTGGCTGAAAACAAAGTTACTTACCTGTAACTGTTGTTCTTCGAGATGTGTTGCTCACATCCATTCCACTATAGGTTAGGTACGCGCAGCGTGCCTGGTTGCCGGGTAGATTTTCCCCTAGCTGCAGACTGGGTGAGCAGGGAGCCCCCTGGAGTGGCGCCACTGCGGCACTCTATAAGTACCCCTGCGACACAGTCTGGCCCTCAGTTCCTTCTTTGCCGGCTAAACCGACAGTGGGGAAGGAGGGTGGGTTTGGAATGGATGTGAGCAACACATCTCGAAGAACAACAGTTACAGGTAAGTAACTTTGTTTTCTTCTTCGAGTGATTGCTCACATGCATTCCACTATAGGTGACTGCAAGCAATACCTAGGAGGTGGGGTCGGGTTGACCCATTGCTGATCGTAAGACCGCTGACCCAAACGCCGCATCGTCCCTGGTCTGCTGGACTGTGGCGTAGTGGGCGGCGAAGGTATGGACGGAGGACCAGGTAGCCGCCCTGCAGATGTCCGTAATAGGGACTCCCTCCCGGAAGGCCGCAGAGGACGCCTGCGCTCTCGTGGAGTGTGCTGTTACTCTCTCAAGCGGCTTGTCCGCGAGTTCATAACAGGTGTGAATGCACGAGGTAATCCAGGGGGAGAGCCTTTGGGCTGAAACTGGCTGGCCCTTCATCCTCTCCGCAACTGTCACGAAAAGTTGGGTTGTTTTCCTGAATTGCTTTATTCTATCTAAATAAAAAGCAAGAGCCCTCCTAACGTCCAACGTGTGTAATTGCTGTTCCCTTCCAGAGGTGTGTGGCTTAGGATAAGAGACTGGGAGACAAATGTCTTGATTAACATGGAAGGGAGAGACCACCTTAGGCAGGAAGGCCAGGTGGGGACGTAGCTGTACCTTGTCCTTATGGAAGATAGTGTAGGGCGGCTCGGAGGTCAGTGCACAGATCTCTGACACTCTACGAGCCGAGGTGATAGCTACTAGGGATACCACCTTCCAGGAAAGGTGTAGTAAGGAACACGTGGCGAGGCGCTCGAACGGGGGCATCGCGAGGCGTGAGAGCACAAGGTTGAGATCCCAAGGTGGAATGGGACGCTTGACGCTTGGATACAGCTTATCTAGACCCTTAAGGAAACGGTATACCACAGGGTCGGAGAAGACTGAGTGGTTCGACTGACCCGGATGGAAAGCCGATATGGCAGCGAGGTGGACCCGGATAGTAGAGGTAGAAAGGCCCTGATTTCTGAGGCCTAAGGGGTAGTCCAATATGCGTGGGATAGTAGCCTCACTTGGAACGATGTCATGTTGTGTGCACCAGGCAGAGAAACGGGTCCACTTGGCGTATAGGTACTTCTGGTGGATGGTTTCCTACTGCCCAGAAGGATATCCTGCACCTCGGCTGAGCATAAGAGCTCAGGACCTCTCAGCCATGGAGTAACCACGCTGTGAGGTGAAGGGACCGCAAGTCCGGGTGCAGGAGGCGACCGTGATCCTGGGAGATCAGGTCTGGCCACATCGGGAGGCTGATGGGCGGGGCCCTGGACAGCCGGAGGAGGGACGCATACCAGCATTGCCTGGGCCAGGCCGGGGCTATGAGGATGACGTGTGCCCTGTCCCGTCTGATCTTCAGGATCACCTTGTGGAGAAGCGGGATCGGAGGGAACGCGTAGAACAGGTGCCCTGTCCAGGGTAGGAGAAAGGCATCTGTCAGGGATCCCCGGGAGCTGCCTCGAAAGGAGCAGAACTGGAGGCACTTCCTGTTCTGTCTGGAGGCGAAGAGATCAATGTGGGGAAACCCCCACCTCAGGAAGATCGGCCGGATGACATCTGGCCGAAGGGACCACTCGTGGGTCATAAAGGATCTGCTGAGGTGGTCCGCCAGGGTGTTCTGGATTCCGGGAAGGAAGGAGGCCACCGGGTGAATAGCGTGGGCTATGCAAAACTCCCATAGGAGAATCGCCTCTTGACACAGGGGGCTGGAGCGGGCCCCGCCTTGCTTGTTTATGTAGTACTGGGCTGTGGTGTTGTCTGTCAGCACCGCTACACAGTGACCCCGTAATGTGTCCCGGAACGCCTGGCACGCGAGCCGGACGGCCCTCAGCTCCCTGACATTGATGTGGAGGCAGAGGTCTGACTCTGACCAGCGGCCCTGGGTCCTGAGTTCCCCTAGGTGAGCTCCCCACCCGAGGGACGAAGCGTCCGTCACCAGGGACATGGACGGGCTGGGGGGAAGGAAGGGGACCCCTTGGCACACATTGTCCTGGTCTTCCCACCAAGCCAGAGCGGATAGGGTGGCTCTGGGGATGGAGAGGAGGGCGTCCATACTGTCCCTTCTCGGTCTGTAGGCCACCGCGAGCCACGACTGCAGTGGGCGTAGCCTTAGTCTGGCGTGCTGTATGACATGAGTGCACGATGCCATATGACCTAGCAGGCTGAGGAAGACCTTGACCGTAGTCATTGGACAGTTGCGTAGCTGTCTGATGGCCGACTGGATAGTGAGGAACCGAGGCTGGGGCAGGGATGCCCTTGCTACCGTGGAGTCTAGTAGGGCTCCTATGAACTCTATGTTCTGGGTAGGCTCCAGGGTGGACTTCTCTCTGTTGAGAAGGATTCCCAAGCGGTCGAACGTGCTGATAACGAGCCGCATGTGAGCTGACACTTGGTCCCTGGAGGTGCCTCGGATCAACCAATCGTCGAGGTACGGGTATAAGTGTACCCCGCGGCGCCGAAGGAATGCCGCTACTACCGCCATACACTTTGTGAACACCCTGGGTGCGGTGGACAGGCCGAAGGGCAGGACGGCAAACTGATAGTGTTCCCCCGCTACCAGGAAGCGGAGGTAACGTCTGTGTGAGGGTTTGATGCTCACGTGAAAGTAAGCGTCCTTCATATCGAGGGCAGCGAACCAGTCTCCCGGATCCAGAGAGGGAATGATAGTGCCCAAGGTGGCCATGCGGAACTTGAACCTGATCATGTAGGTGTTGAGTTCGCGCAGGTCCAGGATGGGCCAGAGGCCCCCCTTCGCCTTGGGGATCAGGAAGTAGTGGGAGTAGAACCCCTTCCCCCTGAACTCCTGCGGTACGGGCTCGATGGCTCCCAGTGCGAGGAGCGACCTCACCTCCTGTACGAGGAGTTGCTCGTGAGAGGGGTCCCTGAAGAGGGACGAGGAGGGTGGGTGGGTGGGAGGAGTGGAGGAGAGCTGGAGCGAATATCCCACCTCCACCGTGCGGAGGACCCACTGGTCTGATGTAATGTCTGACCATGCACGGCGGAAGTAGGACAGACGGTCTCCGAAGGGAGGATCCAGGTTTATGATTGGTGAACTGCCCCCGGGCGCACCATCAAAGTTGGATTTGGGCCCCTGGGAAGGCTTAGAGCCTTGTTGTTTTCCCCCTGCCTAGGCCTTTGCCGCCGGTGGTAAGGGCGGCTTCTCCTGAGGGAGGAGTCCTGGGGCGGGCGCGCAGGTGGGAAGAATTTCCTGCGTGGCGGGATGAAGGGACGCCTCTGTGGGCCTGGGGTGTGCATGCCCAGGCCTTTGAGGGTTACCCGCCTGTCCTTGAGGGCCTGGAGACGGGCATCCGTATCCTCCGAGAAGAGGGACTGTCCCTCAAAGGGGAGGTCCTAGATTTTAAATTGCATAGCCGGGGCTAGGTTGGATGACGAGAGCCATGCTGCCCGGCGGAGGGCTATGCCCGAGGCCATTGTTCGGGCCGCAGAATCGGCCGAGTCCAGGGTCGCTTGCAGGGCATGACGAGATATGTCCCTGCTTTGGGGCAATAGGTCCCTGGACTCCTGTTTGCCCTCCTGCGGGAGAGCAGTCTCAAATTTAGTAAGGGCCTCCCCCGTGTCGAAATGGTGTCTACTCAGGAGTGCCTGCTGGTTGGCGACTCTGAGTTGTAGGCCCCCGGAGGAATAAACTTGCCTGCCGAAGTGGTTCAACCTTTTGGCCTCTTTGGCCTTGAGGACCTGCGCCTCCTGCCCGTGGCGCTCCTTGTTATTAACAGAGTCCACCCCCAGGGAGGAGGGCGTGGGGTGAACATACAAGTATTTATATCCCTTGGCTGGGACAAAATAATGCTTCTCCACCCCACGAGCAGTGGGGGAGATAGAGGCGGGGGTCTTCCAAATTGCCACCGTGTGGAGTTTAATAGTATTAATGAACGGCACTGCCACCCATGCCGGAGTGCCCTTAGTTGACATGGTGGTGACCGGGTCGTCCACCACTGGGACCTCTTCCAAAGGCAGGTTCATGTTTTTAGCAACTGCCTGGAGGAGATGTTGGTAACTGGAGAGGTCCAAGGCGGGCGGGCTAGTTGATGAAGTGCCCGCCACTGCCTCTACCCCTACGGGGGAGGCATAGGGACCCGGCTCCATAGGGCTACGTGCCGTGGAGGGCTGGACTGCCGATGATGGTCCTGCCAGCACGTCCACTGGACCCTCTGAGCTCATCGGGAACCCGGGTTCAGACTGGGTTTCCCGGGGCCGATCGTACCCCCATGCCGCCCACTCTGACCAGGTAGGGTTCTGGGTGACCTGGGCTTGTCCCGCCGAGCGAGGGGACCGCGTGCCGGCGGACTCTCGACGCTCCCGGTGCCGTGGGCTTCTCGACCGGTGCCTGGCGGTAAGGTGCCCATCCAAGGAGTCGTGGCTAGCCGAACGGTGCCGCCTCGGGAAGTCTCGGTGCCGAGACGACGATCGGTACCGGGGGGACCTTCGGCGCCGCGACGGGGTCCGGTGCCGCTCTCTACACGCCCGGTGCCGTGGGCTTCTCGACCGGTACCGGGCAGTATGGTGCCCATCCGAGGAATCGTGGCTACCTGAACGGTGCCGCCTCGGGGAGTCTCGGTGCCGAGACGATGATCGGTACCGGGAGGACCTTCGGTGCCGCGACGGGGTTCGGTGCCGAGATGACGAGCAGTGCCGGGACGCGGAGCGGCTTGTGGAGCGACGTGTCGGACGGTCTCGGCGCCAGCTGAGGGACCGGTGCCGGGAGTGCGACCGGTGCCGAGAGTACGACCGGCCCCTACCAGGGTGCCGGGACTCTGATCGGCGGCCAGAGCGCGAGTGGCGCGAATGGCCAGGAGGAGGCCTTGAGCAGGGTCTCAACTCCTTGCGGCGCCGAGACTGCGACCGGAGCCGCCGGGAGTCTGGTCGGCGCCGCGAGATCGAGCGGTGTCCATGCCCTGCCGGGCTCCGACACGCGATCTCTGCCTCGGTCATGGGCGGCCTGCCCGTCGACCAGACTTGTTGCTGCGGGGCGTCCCCGGCAAGCAACCCTCTCGCAGCAGTACACGCCTCCATCGTGGAGGGAAGCTGCTGCGGAGTTGGCACCCCAAGTGGCAAGACCACTGGCACCGGACTCGACGGGGCCTCCTGCGGCGCCGGAGTCAGCGGTGCGGGTGCTGGCGGCTCTTCCTCAGGTCGGCTCCCCGCCTGTCTTTGCGGGTCCTGGGCTGAAGGTACTGCAGATCTAGGAAGAAACTGCCAAGTGCACTTACCAGGCACTTGAGAGGCACTTAGAGTGTGGATCCCCCACAGGCATAGGCTTCCCACACTCTAAGTGCTTGAATCCCGGAGCCTTGAAGACAGAGGCTCCGGCAGCAGGGAAAAACCCCTGCACTTGACTATTTACACTACAAAGACTATGAGAGGTAGCCGTGTTAGTCTGGAATAGCAAAGGAAACAAAATCTTGTGGCACCTTAAAGACTAACTATAAAGTTTTGAAGCATGAGCTTTCGTGGGCTAATACCCATTTCCACTGCTTGCATCCGACGAAGTGGGTATTAGCCCACGAAAGCTCATGCTTCAAAACTTTATAGTTAGTCTTTAAGGTGCCACAAGATTTTGTTTCCTTTACAAAGACTATGTAAACTAACTAACAACAACTGCTAACAACGAACAATTAAGAGAACAATCGACTAGCTAGGAGATAAGGAGAACGCTGAAACGCAGAACTCCTCTTCTGACTACCAGCACGAGCGGTAAAGAAGGAACTGAGGGCCAGACTGTGTCGCAGGGGTACTTATAGAGTGCCGCAGTGGCGCCACTCCAGGGGGCTCCCTGCTCACCCAGTCTGCAGCTAGGGGAAAATCTACCCGGCAACCAGGCACGCTGCGCGTACCTAACCTATAGTGGAATGCATGTGAGCAATCACTCGAAGAAGAAGCTCAAGCTGCTGTCCTGAATCAGAAGGCCTGTGTGGACATGTTAGCATGGCTTTGAGACCTGGGTCCAGCAATTGTAAGCCAAGGTTACAATGCAGTGTGGACATAGCCTAAGGTGACAAAGTGAAAAGACGACCTGTAAAAATTATAATGGCTAGATCACTGCAGCTTCCTGTCTGCCAGGTGAATGAGATCATTAACATGTCCTTGGTGCACATACATCAGGTTTTCTGTTAATGTTTGTCTAGTAAGTTGTGCAGCTTAATATACTGCTGTACTGTTCCTGTTGTACAATCCAGGCCACATGGCACAAAGGCGTTAATCAGCACACCGCCTCCCCCCTCCCCCGCCCCAGGAAGTGTCCTGACTGGTACGTTTCACGGTGCATTCATGTCATCTTCTGCTCTGTTTGAAGACAAACTCTGCCAGCCTTCCTCTCCCTGGGGTAGTACCTCAAGAGTAGCAGAATCTGACCCGCTTGGGTTATTATTGATATTACCCCAAGAACCCCTGGCTGTGTCAGGACCCCTTGTGCAAGGATATTTCGTGCCCTAGGCAAAACTTCCACCTTGCCCCCCCCGGGGGGCCCCCGCTGCAGCTCCCTGCCCCAGCTCACCTCCGCTCCGCCTCCTTCCCTCAGCACTCCACGCCGCTCCATTTCTCCCGCCTCCCAGGCTTGCGGCGGCAATCAGCTGTTTGGCGTGGCAAGCCTGGGAGGGGAAGAGAAGTAGAGGGGGGTGGCGTGCTCAGGGAGGAGGCGGAGCGGAGGTGAGCTGGGGTGGGGAGCAGTTTCCCTGCGCACCCCCCAGCCCCGTTACTTGCTACGGGCACCCCTCCCCACGCCCCACTGCCCCAGCTCACCTGTTCTCCACCGCCTGCCCTGAGCATGCTTTTTGGTACCCCCCAACCACTTGGCACCCTCAGCCACCTAGTTCGCCTAGTGGTTGCACTGGCTCTGCTTGTGCTAGGCACTTCCCAAGCAAAGAGTGAGACACAGCCCTTGTACCAAAGAGCTTCCTCTATAATTGGTCTTGACAGGGGCATGGAGAGGTAGGTGGTCCAAGGTCACAGAGAAAGTTCGTGGCAGAGCCAGGGATCAAACCCAGTGCTGCTGCCTCCCAACCAAATGCTCCAGCCACCAGACTATCCTGATGAGATGTTTTTAATATTTAATGGGCTGGGGCACTACATTCAACTATTTCTTATGAGACCCCATTCTAGAGCACTTTTGGGGCAGGGATCTGTCCTCTTTAGTTTTCCTGCCAACTGTCGAGTCCTCAGTGGCCACCATAAAACAATAAGTAATAAAGAGAATGAAAGAGCACTCAGTTAAAACGAGGCCTTGCCACAGAAATAAATTCCAATGTGCTGCATCATGCTGTAAGTAACTCCCTTCAGCTGGCCACATGAACTAACCCAATCCAGACAGGCAGATGGGCAGTATCACAACATACCCATCAGCAGGAAGGCAATAATGCAATGAGCCACTTTAGGCTGAAGAAATTGTGCAGGAGCCCTATGTGGTGTCTGTCTCCCACAGGTCCTTTACCTGTCCTGAGTTCTCCTCTTGGCAGAATTTCCTTTGCCACGAGGGACTATTGTTAAACACTCTCCTTCTGCACAAGCTAATGTCCCTCCTCTATGTCACAGAGGACAAGGCAGTCCCAGTCCCTGGGTCATAGCTTAACAGAAGTTGTCCTAGAGGATTTGTCTAGCTCCTCGTTAATTGACTCCAGATGCTGGGTATGCTGCGGTCTCCTTGTTAATTTCAGTCTTGACCAAACCGTTTTCTTTTCTCTCTCTGGAAGGTCAGACTCCAGGAGGTTTCTCACTCCAGGCCAAGTGACAAGCAGGGAGATTATTTCATTTGGGACTTGTGAGAGTCATGTGAGGACAGAATGAGTCGTCAGTTCCTAGACCCTTTACACAAGCCTGGTGCAGTTTCACAGGAGTTTATATTTATGCTGTGCTCTCCAACAGGTGCTGACCCTTTGACCTTAGCAGTGAAGCCAGGCCAGCACCTGAAGAAGTCATTCTTTTAGCTGTGCATAATTAACAGGCTTCAGAGTAGCATAATTAACAGGCTGTTACAGTCACTGGAGTTCCTATAAGGCCATATGATCACACACCTTGGGCTGGTCTTCACTACCTGCCGGATCGGTGGGTAGCGATCGATCGCCCGCGGCGCCCCCATCGACTCCGGAACTCCAGCTTGCTGGGAGGCGCAAGCTGGAGTTGACGGGGGAGCGCGCCGCTGCCTGCCGCCGCCGTGAGGACGGCAGGTAAGTCGGCTGCAGATACGCAAACTTTAGCTACGTGAATCACGTAGCTGAAGTTGCGTATCTGCAGTTGATCCCCCCCTCTCCCAGGTAGTGAAGACCAGCCGTAAGACAGAGTATTATATAACCAGGCATTTTACGTAACGAATGATTGGGCCCAAGTAGTGAAGCTCGGGTTAGAACTTCCCCAAAGTTCAGAGAGTTTTAGCTCCAGATCTCCACTCCTGGCCCATCCCTAGTAAAAAGCACTTTTATGTTGCTTTAATCAAATGCTCAACAATAATACACTAAGCAATATACAATCTTAATACAAGATTGCAACAAGAATAATCAGAGGGTGGCCTGTCTGCAGCCACATGGCAGGCAATTAATCGGGTATCCCAAGTGAATTTTTACCAAAAGGATATTGGCACATGAAAAAAGTCTGACCATGACTCCCTCAACCTCCCCCCGACACCGTGGATCTTTGGTTGAGGACACGGGATTGGGGTGAGGGTCACGGCGGCCTCCCTCACTTCCTATATACTAATGATTAACACGTGGAAGCGGAACAAGGTGAGCAAGATGACACAAAATAAAACGGGCAAAATTAATAGGCAAGAGCAATGCCCCAGTTAATCAGCTGCCAGCTGGCTCGTCATTCGGTTGGCAAAAGGGAAGGTCATCCATGCTCTGGCAGCTGCATTATGGCTTCATTTTCCAAAACAACTGCCACCTCTTGCTTCAAGGGCAAGAGCCCCAGAGCGTTAAGTAGCTGGACGTGTATCCCGTATTTGTCCAACACTGATGGAAACTAGCTGGGCAAAGCATCAACCCAGGTATTCAGCCTTGTTTTTGTCAAGAACAACGTCAGAAGGAAGGATGGTCCAGTGGATGTGGGACTCAGGAGCCTGTATAACCTTGGGTAAGTTCCTTAGTCCCGTCCATGCCTCACCAGGGATGGAGGGGTTGTGAGGATAAACTCCATTGACGATTGGGCGATGCTGAGATACTACAGCGATGAGGCCCAAGTAGGTCAGCCGAGCAATTCTAGTGCCTGGCCCTTGTAATGAAGCCACTAAATCTCCACATTATGATTTATATTAACACCTTGCTGCCCAAAGAAAGACCGTGCCTTGCCTTGTGCTGCGGTGCTAAAAGTCGTCAGCAGCCTGCACAGCCGAGGGCTGATGGCTGCTTTTGCAAAGTAAGCTTCTTGCTCCTGCAGGTCAGAATCAGAGCAACCAGGCCTGGGTTACTTCTAAAGTGGTGTCAGTCTCTTCCAGAGACGTAAAAGCTTGACCCCTAGTGGTTGTACCTAAGACCTGCAATGCATGGTGTCCCTAAATGAGTAATGGCAAGGAGCCTAGGGGGGATGTCTAAATTGCAATTAGCCATCCACAGAGCTGGTCCTTACTAGCTGACTCGGACCCAGGGGGCTTGGCCTATTAAAGGAGCTATTAAATTGCTCCAGCCTGAGCTCTGACTACTTCAGCAGGGAAAGGAGAAGTCTCTCGCCCTATGTGTCTGGCTCTCTGACTGAAGGCAGTGGAAAGATTTCTGCAAACTCCACCAGCCTGTTGATTGGAAGGAACCTTGCCCCACTGCTAAGACTGGGTGCTGTCAGGAGGTTTTGGCCATCAAAGAGAGTTGTGCATGCACATCTGTAGGCGGGATATAGCCCTGATGAGCTCTCAGATCTCACAGCCAGGCTGTTCTCTCTTTCAGGGTCCATAAGCAATAGCGGTGACATATGGTTCAATCTGCTCAGTAACCTTTTCTCATACTGGGGCCTCACAGATTCAGCCACTGCCGGCTTGACCTGTGAGTGTCTCTCTGCTTTGCTTTGGTCTGCAATTGTACATGTTTGGCATCAGCCAGCGTGCATACAATTAAAGCTGCATCTCTGCAAGTGACCAGTCTGGTGTTACTGCAACATCCTGCCCAGGGGCAGTGGGGTGAAAAAACAGGTCCCCAATTAAGATGCCAGGTTTTGTCATTGGTTTTCAAGTTTGTGCTGGAACTTTCTGGCAGGGCAGCTACTCAGTCTCTGTTATTTCTTATTGGGCTGTTGATAAGAGGCGAGTGCCTTATCAGTGCCACCCTTAGCCACCTAGCACTCACCCACTGGTGCTCTGCTTCACATTTTGGCCAACAAATTTGTGTAGAAGCAGTTGGCATGGAACTCAGATTCTCCTGCTTCAAGAGGACAGGCCACTACCAGTAAAAGAGAATCCCCATTAGCTGCTAGAAGTGTAGTGCATATGACACACAGTTGAGCAATTACAATTCTGTCCCATAGAGGGAACTGCTGTTTAAACACTTAAACAAAGCCATTAAAAACATATGCTGAAAAGAGGTGGTTTAAAAGCGGTTGGCAAGGAGCTAATTTAAAATAAGGTTTATGCCCTTTTATATTTATTTACTGTACATTATGGAAGTCCTAAAGGGGGGGGGGAGACTTTCCTCCCCTCCCACACAAAACAAACTCAGCTTTGTTTCTTACTTTCAACATACCAAAGGTGGAAAGTCTGGTCTTTCCTAGTTTTGCTGGACCAGGCTTTCGGGGGGTGGAAGTAGGGTCTCCACCTGCACAGGGAGCTGTTATCCCTTTCACGTGACGGCAGGGGGGTCCATCTTTAGCCAAGACCTCAGTTTCTCCAAATGTTCTGTAGCCACCGGAGTTAAAACAGGTGTTAAACAAAAAACAAAGTTTAAGCGATCAAACAGGCCCACCCCCTCTCAATTGTGTTCAGTCTCTTGGGATCACACAATTGCAGCAGTTCTCCAGTCTGCTGCAGCGTTCCACTGTAAAGACGACTAGCATTTGTAATGTAAAAAACAAGCAGAAAAAAAATAATAAAGAAACCCAACCCAAACCCTTTCAGGCCTGCTTCATCCATCAATAAAGGATACAAACCTAAGCATTTTCTCTACTTTGCAGGTCACCTTTAAGGCCAGATCATTGGGTTACTGGTATCTTTGCCCACAACTGGTTGCCGCAGAGAATCTGAGGCAAAGAAATAAGCAGCAGTGTGCAACTGACTGCTGCCAATCTGCTGTGGGGGAGTGGGGCTACCAAGCTTCGCAGGAGCAGTGCTGATTGAAGAGAAAACAAGAGCCCCAGAGGCTGAAAGCAGAGCCCAAGGACGTTAAAGGACCTGGTGGGAAGGGCCCTGAAATGGATGGAGCTGTCCCTCTGTAGCCCATAATCTGGGCACACCTCCCTACACCCTGCTCTTCAGCGGCTCGACTCTATGCTGCTTGGATCTAGTTCCAGCTCTGGCCCAGTGATTCCCCACATTGTGCCGTCTGCTCTTCAGTAGAACCCTTCCTTGAGTCCCATGGGGATTTCTGCCTAAAACCTGATGATATGATAGAGCCCTTTATTCACATCTGTCCAGCACTGAAAACCCTTTGAGCTACTCAAGTGGTCATTTAGCAACCGAGCCTTTGCCAGTGGTGCTGCTCCTGGTGATCTGAGCCTAGGGCTCTGACCTTGCAACTGAATGTCCTGGGCAGACATCCCCCCCACACTTGCAAGGGTGCATCTACACAGAGGTGGGGCAGCATAGTGGGGCTCGCACTAGCGCTCTAATAGCTCTGTAGCCAGCACTGAAGTTACAGCTCAGACTCTGAAGCTTAGGGACGGGGGGAAGAGGGGTTGGGCTTCAGAGCCCAAGATCCAGCCCGAGCCACAACTTCAAAGGGCTGGCTACTCAGCTTTATGTAGAGCTCTAGTATGAGCCCCGCTAGGTCTGAGTGGCTCCCTGCTGTGAGCATGAGAGACATATTCCCTAGCGGGCTTTGTCTGAGCACAAGGGTTTACCACTGGGCAGAGGCCCTGAGCTGGCATGGCACTTAGGCCCAGATGTTTCAAGGCATTTCAGCACTGCGGCCCTGAGCATCACAGAGCCTGACTGGCCATTTTCAAAAGGCCAACATTCCACTGACAGTCAATTGCCACACAACCCCCAATAAACGTCAGTAAATAACTTGGACCTGGACCAATGGAGTAATTCAGCCCTTCCATTTATTGTCAAATCATCATCCACTGCAATAAGGAACCAAAATCAACACAAAAATAAATCGTGGTTTGTGTGTGTATATAATTAAAAATGGCAACAACAAAAATAAACCTTTAAATGAGCTGGTTATATACAGTCAATATCATCATGTGACTTTGTTGGCTAGATTAATTAGGTGTGATCCAGTCCTAGCAATAGGTCTAAACATTGCCGCAGATAACAAGAATGCAACTCAAAAGCAGAAAATCAAAAGCCATAAATAAGATAAGGATTGAAGTAACCCCCACTCCTGCACAAAAATAAAATGGTGCTTAGTGTTGTATTTGTATCTGGTTTAGAGTGGATATTTTGTGCTAAAACTCTTCATGTGAACTTACATAGAATTCCTTCATTTAAATAAAAATGAAAAAAGAACAACCTTTCATAACTGCCTTTTTTCTTCTTTCATTCAATTTGTTTAAATTATTTTTTTCTATACAAGGTAAGTACATTGTCTGTACAAAGTTAAATATACATATTTACAATCATACTTCAGAAGAACTTTTGAGTCTTCTCTTCCGTTGAGCTCAGTGAAAGATAAGTGTTTTTAAGCCCAGGAATATGGCTAATTTATCAAAAGGTATTGCAAGTCATGCTAACAGTTAGTTAGTTGCAGTTACTGTTAATCAGTTTGTATAAAAGCATCGGCATAAAAATAGGCATTTTCTATTATTAAATATGACTGATGCCAAAATAGCAACCTAAACTTTTGCTATTTGTACTGGAAATTTAGGAAGCAGTCTGATGCAACTGGTTTTATCTATACTTTTTTCTTTTTGAAACAGAATCTCTATCAAAAAGAGCATTCATTTTTGACTTACGGGCAAGTATGTGGGCAAGCTGTCTTTTTTCAAAAAAGTACAAATATATGCAGCTGGTAATAGCTGTATAAATACAGCTTTACAAATTGGTTTACCTTGCTAGTTTCATTCGGAGGCAGCCAAAATGTATGTGTTTAATCAAGAACCACCACCACCCAAAAAAAAAAGCAAGCTCAGTAATATTTTGCTAGCATCTATCCAAATCTCTACAATCGAATACCAGGAAAAAATAAAATCTTTATTGCAAAGAGTACACTTCAAAATGTGTGCAGTCATTCAGAGCAACATTTCGGGGGGAAACAGCCATGGGATTTGCAAACAGGATCGGTGCCCCCCACCTTTTTCCATTATTTGTAAAATCTGGGTTGATTCCTCATGGAAATTGTGACCCTGTTCGTTACTGTGCACACAATGCGCTCACCCAAATACACGCACACACAGAAAAACCTGCAGGGGTGGATATTATGAAGCAGAATATTACCAAAGTTGAGGGTTTTTTGGGGGTTGATTGCTCTGGATTAAACTGCCAGTTCAAATCCCCTCCCCGCTTGATCAAGTGCTACCTGGTCTAACCACATAAAGATGATTTCTGCCTGTCATGTACGTTAAGGTGCACATCACAAGGAAAGAGTTGAGAATGAAAGTGGGAGGCAGAGTGAAAATGACCTTGCAGATGGGGGTACTCTCAAGAGAAGGCCTCTCCCAGTTATAGAGAGTAGCAGCTGCAGAGCTGCATGTTGCCCCGATGCATCACAGTTCCCATTGCTTTTTCTCTCACATCAGCAAAACCTATCACACACTCTATTCTGCTGCTTCCCCCAACTCTGTCTCAGAGGTAAGTACTCAATGAGAAGCATGAAAACTAAGCTCTGTCCTCAGAACTCTTGGGGAGGAGGGGCAAATAACACAAAGGCAGCATTGTAAACTAGAAACTTACACTCTCCCATGTCTCTTTCCTTCAGCAAACAAACACGGTAAGCCCAGCGTCACTCGGACCCAGGCCTGCACATTCAACCCAGAACTGTACCACATAACCACATCCCCATTCCACTTCTCATCTCTCTTTTATTACATTACTAAATCGTCTTTGCTGCTTAAATGTTGTCTGGTAACAAACAATAATCAGCATTGCAGGTGCATGATTGTTTTAGAGGTACAGCAGTCTCACGTAGTTGCCTGGGAAAGTGCCAAACTGTCTTGTTCTCCGAGACGTCCCTGTTGGGAAAGGAAACGAGAAAGCAATTGAATAAGATGGAGCTACAGGGGAAGGTCACTGGGTTTGGAAATGGACAAAGCAGCCTGCTTTTTGTAAGCCAGGTTGGGTACAGGTCATTGTTCTTGGCAACACAGGAGAAGAGGGGTCCTGAATCGAATTAACTGAAATATTTTTGTCACTAACTGCACTCATTTTATTTTTTAATTTTAATACAGCAATTGTTAGTGTTGGCTGTAGAAGCTTTGTAGGCTGCGGCCAGACTGATCTTTGCTACCTCCATTTAAATCAGCTGAGATCACTGCAGGGCACAATCTGGGCCTGTGTCCTCAGAACACAATCGGGCCAGGCTTCCACGTGCTTTGCACGCAGAGATGAGCCCGAGGTCCAAAGAGTTCATCTCCTGTTGCATTGCTTGTGGCCAGACTTACAAAAGAACTCAGCACCCGGGGGACTTAGCTCTTTGGAAAATTTGGCCTGGGCAGCATACACACAGGTGTCATAGTGCGCCTCAGCCCTGCTAGGAGAGAGATGGGCTCTCTATGTCTACACTTGGAGCGGCGGGTGTGAGGAGGAGGAGACATAACCATGGCTAGCTCTCGTCGAGATAGCACGCTAAAACAGAGTACAGTTGTGGCAGCACGAGCGGCTGTCTTGAGTGTCTCTCTATCAGGGATGCTAGGAAAGCATTCAGCTGCTAGCCCCTCTCCCCACTCACGCTACGGTGACCAGATGTCCCGATTTTATAGGGACAGTCCCAATTTTGGGTCTTTTTCTTATATAGGCTCCTATTACCCCCCACCCCCATCCCAATTTTGGGAAAAACCCAGTGGCCTGGATATCATTTCTATATCGTTCTCAGTGGAAAAAATATGGGAAGAGAGGAAATTAAAAATGTTTCCAAAATATTTTATGAAAAATTTTGGGAACCCCCCCAAACATTGTTCCATTTTGAAGCAATTTCCAAATTTTGAAATTTTCCATAATTTAATCCCCATTTTTGACTACCCATAATAATAATATTAATACTAAACAAATGATGCACTCACCCACAAACCAGCCATCGTCACACTTCTCCATGACATCTACAATATCTCCGTCCCTTAGCTCCAGCTCATCATCATTCTGGGGAATATAGCTGTACAGGGCTTGGTAGCTAAGTCTAAAGCCAAGAGAGGGAGAGAGATGTTACAAATTATACAGTGAACTTTGCTGACATCCAATCACATCCTGTCAGCCAATACACACTGCACATGTCTACTGTATGTCCTATTATAGAGTCCAAAGCCAGCTGTGTTGCTAAAGTAGGGCTGGGCATTGTCACACGAACACAGTCCATAGCAAGGAACAATGGTACAGTTGCATTGCAAGGAGCATCCCAGAGAAGGAACTGGGATTAGGAAGCCACAACTTCCTCTTTGTTCCGCTCTTCCTCCCAGGGAGTACTGCTGGTGGAACCAAGAGTCCACCATTCCCCACCTCCTTCAAAGTCTGGGTACATCCACTTCTGCCCTGGGCAGAACGGAGTTCGTTTGTTTGCCCCAGGCCTCTAGTCATATTCCATTGCACCCTGAGTGTCCTGGGGTCTGACTGAAATGCCTTTGAGAAACGTTCGCTTTGTGTACACTGCAACTGTTTGAAGGAGAGGAGTATAGACAGGAGAAATCAGGGATCAAATTCTGAGATACACACATGCAACTCCACTGCAACCAAGATTGAGCCTGTGGGTTTGGAGATGAAGCTGTCCCAAACCCCTGTCTCTGAGCAACCCCCGGAGCTTTCGGTGAAGGTTGGCTCCAGTTCCCAGCCACCGGACCCCCACTTGAACACGGGGTTTTAGATCCATGCGTGGTCCCGCGCTATAAGCGAAATTGCACTATACAGACATGCGTTCAAGCAAGGATCCGCTGTATTTGTAATTTTATTTATAATAAAACTTGTAAATGTTCAATTATTTTAATGATATTTAGATTCATTTTAGTTCAAACGAATTTGTAAAAAAACTAAAACAAGTTCATATGGGGCCGGGGACTGCAATTATTTCTGGGCCTTGGGGTGGCAAAATCATTAATCCGCCACTGCCCACTGATGGACTTCAATCACAAATATTTATCAAGGAGTTAGAGAGTAGTTTTGGCTGAGAGTCTCAAAGCCATCTAGGGGACTTAGACACACGGTTCCCATTGATATTAATGGAAGTTATGTGTTTAAATGCCCAAATCCAGTGGTTCTCAACCAGGGGTATGTGTACCCCTGGGGGTATGCAGAGGTATTCCAGGAGATACTCAACTCACCTAGAACAGTATTTCTCAACCTGGGGGTTAGGGTGACCAGAGCAAAGGACTAAAATATCGGGACAAACTGGGGCCCTGCCCACAGTCCACTCCTGCTCTTCTCAGACTCTGCCCCCACCCTGCCCCAGGTCCTGCACTCCCTCCCCCCAGCTCCAGGGCACAGGACACCAGCCCCTGGCACAGCCCCGCCACGGGTCAGGAGCACCGGGCACAGCCCTGCCGCGAGTCAGGGGCACACCTCCCCCCGTCTCTGGGGCCGGTCGCAGCCCAGCCCGTGGGTCAGGGTTGCAGCCCTCCCCATAGGGTTGCTAACTTTGGTTGGATGAATTCCTGGAGATCTCATCTCATGACATAATTTTAATTACAAAATAATCTTTAATTCCTGGAGACTCCAGGACAATCCTGGAGGGTTTTCAACCCTAGCCCCCAGGGTGGTCACGGGATGCATTAGGGGGATCGCAAGAGCAGGGCTGGCATTAAGAGGGTGGCAAGTAGGGCTACTGCTTGGGGGCCCACGCCACAGGCCACCCCACAAAGCACAGGGCACCCCTACATGCTTCAGCCCCACCATCTGGGGCTTGGGCTTCAGTCAAGGCTCACAAGTGAAAAACAAGCTCAAGTATCACACTGAAATATAAGTACAATATTGATATTCCAGTCAATTTATTTTATAATTGTATGTTAAAAATAAGAACTTAAGCAATGTTTCTGTATTCGTGTGCTGTGACACTTTTGTGTTTTTATATCTGATTTTGTAAGTGTGTAGTTTTTAAGTGAGGTGAAACTTGGGGTATGCAAGACAAATCAGACTCCTGAAAGGGGGACAGTCATCTAGAAAGGTTGAGAACCACTGCCCTAGGCAGCTGTGGCAATCTCAGCATTGGTTGTTAAGCCCATTCAGTCCTTGGTTTCTCTGTGGACAATGCCAACAAAGGGCCTATTGATGCCAATGTAAGAGTGGCTATATTGTGCTGTGAACAGCTAGCCACCTGGGAGCTACTGTGAATCCACCAACTCATTTCCTATGAGCCAAACGGTAGACACCACTCTGGGCTGCGTTTGAACTAGAGACCTTGAGGAGAAAGTAGCAGGTTACGGAATCTAATACCCTGCATTAGCAGTCCCACCAGGAAATTATACTTTCTATGCATTTAGCCCCAAATTGTCCACTTTAATTAACTATGTCCCACCCACCCTCTGCCTTGGGTCACACCTCTCTTGCCCTCATCCTTCTTTTTTGGTGCAACATCTATTTTAGGGGCTGATCCTGCAGTCACTCACTGCTGGGCACAAGGCTTCCTGTCATGAGTCTTACACCCTGTAGGAAGTGTGATTCTTAATTGTGAGATCTTTTGAGCAGCAGCTAGGACCCAGATTCAGATCCGGTGTATGTACCTGTGTATGTACGATATACTGAACATTTACCCTGTGCTAATTTGCATTATGCTTTGAAGGACTGTATTACTTTACAAGCTTCCTCAAGCACTTCTTTCTGTCTCCATGCACTGGTGTGATGGGCCCGATTCTCGCTGCTTTGCTCCTTGGGTAGTTTTTTACCCCTGTGAAAAGCACTGCCCACTCAGGATGCTCGTGCTCCCACTTCTACACAGGTGAAATGGACTTCACAAGGCAGTGAAGAATCAGGCTCTCTGGTCAAAAACTTGGAACATAGTTTTTCCCTCCATCTATGTGTGAGAAACAAGGAAGATGTAGTACTGTCCACCCAAATCATTCCAGAACTCTGAATCAGGGCACTTCAATCATGTACAAGCAGTGCAATGTGTCTGGTGCTGTACAAACACCGGGGGCCTGTTTTCAGGCTTTTCGCTGCAATGATGAGGGCTAGAAACGTCCTTCCCTCCTTTTTTAATGAAAGCTGACACTCTGCATAATCACATGCCTCCAGAGCCTGGAGCTTTAAGGGAAACACCAAATAATGTCACACTTAACAGCACATGACAGATGCAAACCAGCCCCCTGGGAGAGAGGGCAACCAGAGCCACTTACATGTCTCCTGGTGTTTGACTCCTGTCGGGGCTGGCTCCTTGTTGATGTGCTTGAGGTTGCTGAGAAATGATGAGAGACGGTTTATTGTCATTAGAGGCCACCGGGTGGTGAGAGTCAAGAGGCTGAGAAATAGCACTGCAGTAATGAACAGACTTTTCTGCAATGTTTATGATCTCATTGCAAACTGCTTCCTGCGTGATAGGCAGCATTGACATCCAGGGAACACCCATAGAGCAGTCAACAAGGAATGGGGGGGAAAGGGAAAAATAGACAGGAAGAGATGGGACATTCCAGATGCAGCACATAAGTCCAGTCAAACAAAAGAGTTGTAGATCCAGGTAAATATCCAGGTAGTAGAGTGCAGAAGGGATCCAGGTGTAAGCATGGAAAAACAGGCAATACAGAAGAATTTGGTACTTAGTTTGAAGATTTGTTTAAAATACACACAGTAGCATAAGAGGTTGCAATTAGTCAGCAGTGGCACCATTACAATCGCTACAGCTGGAATACGAGAATGCACACTCCAGTCATGCACTACTCATTAACTCTAATCCAATATAGACAATGCAGTTATACTAATTCCATATTGGCTGTGGTAGTTTTTCTAGATGCTAAATTCTATTTCTCTATTACAAATACAATGAGATCTAGATTATTTTTTTTTGTGACTAAGAAAGCAGCCGGCAACTTTAAATTCTAGGAAGGTGTTACTGTCTGCGATAAGAGACGCTACGACTGTGCATCTGATTGAAACAGTGGCCTTACCACATAGCTCTTTTCAGACTCTGTGAGATCGGGTCCTGCTCTCAGTGAATGGTGAGAAGGCTGTGTGATCACCAAGCAAATTATAAGGAAGACATTTTAGCAGAAGTTACATCGGTCAGAATTAAAATAAAAAAATGACGCACACAAAACCAAACCAAACACAAAACCACCCGCCGCCAGTCGATTCAGACAATAGGCTATTTAAAACAGGGGACATTGGAGAGTACAGCAATGCAACTGCATTACAGCAGCATGTGTGCTGCAAAGGTTAATAGAATGGCAACAAAATTAAAGGGTTAGCATAGGCAACTAGAGGAGGAGATGAAAAAATGAGACACAGCTAGAGACAGATGGCAAACAGCACTGCATGGAATTCCTGTAAGGGAAAAAGACATGGACAGAAGCACAAGTGTCAGACTGTCAGACCTTTAGGCCAAAGACCCTAATGAAAAAGGACATTGCCATTATCTCTGGAGAGGCCCTGGGAGACCTTTAGGATCAGGAAAAATGACCGATCAGCTGCCTCCTAAAGAAGAGTGGGCCTGACCCTCAGCTGATGCAGCTCAGTTGAAGTCACTGCAAGTGGGCCGATGTCATAGGCACAATTTTTGTGTGGGGTCCTGCCTGCCACCCTGCACCCAAGGTCCTGGCGCTGCCGTCCCCGCACCTGGGTCCCGATTCCTGATTGCAGGACTCTTGCCCGGATCTCTGTTCTTGGCCCTGTGCCCAGGGGCTCAGCTCCTGGCTGCTGCCAGCCCCATGCCCAAGGCTCTGTTCATGGCCCCCACCTGGAAGCACACGAAGTCCCCACTGCCCCACACTGGAGGCTCTGCTCCTGGACTCGCATACAAGGTCTCAGCCTTGGCCCCCTTACCTCTGTCTGCATGTCCCCCTCCGAGAGTCACGGCCCTGCTCCTGGCCCCAGCTCTGTGGTGGGGAGAGGGCACAGATAGGAGTAAGGGGGGAGGTGAGGTAAAAAGTTTGGCATGGGGACCACTGGCTTTCAGCGCACCCACAGTAAAACGTTCCAGTACCACTGGCCATTGCGTCCAGTTTTTGGTCTCCCCCAGTACAGAAAGGATGTGGACAAACTGGGCAGCGCAGAGGAAGGCAACAAAAATGAGTAGGGGGCTGAGGCACATAACTAATGAGGAGAGGCTGAGGGAACTGGGCTTATGTAGTTTGCAGAAGAGAAGAGTGAGGGGGGGATTTGATACCAGCCTTCAACTATCTGAAGGGGGGTTTCAAGAAGGATGGAGCTAGGTTGTTCTCACTGGTGTCAGATGACAGAACAAGGAGCAATGGTCTCAAGTTGCAGTGGTGGAAGTCTAGGTTGGATATTAGGGAACACTATTTCACTATGAGGGTGATGAAGCACTGGAATGGGTTACCGAGGGTCAGGTGGAATCTCCATCCTTAGAGGTTTTTAAAGCAAAGCTTAGGCTGGGATGGTTTAACTGGGGTTGTTCCTGCTTTGAGCAGCAGGTTGGACTAGATGACTTCCTGTGGTTTCTTCCAACCATAAACTTCTATGATTCGATGTATGTGTACATATACCACCACCTTATATTCAAGCATTTTTCAATCTGGTGTTATAGTTTGGCCCCTTTACACTGGTGACCGACCACCAACTACTGATCTGGTAAGTAAGCGAGCTGTCCTCTGTAGGAATCGCAATCTTACTAGGGTGACCAGATGACCCGATTTTATAGGGACAGTCCCGATTTTTGGATCTTTTTCTTATACAGGCTCCTATTACCCTCCACCCCCTGTCCCGATTTCTGACATATGCTGTCTGGTCACCCTAGATCTAACATGACAGAAAACCACCAGCTAGGCAACTCCCTTAGCCCCTCCTTGCAAATCCCACGTAGTGTAATAATGTATGGATGTGCAATAAGGGTAACCTATAACATGAATAAACAGTACTGTGCAGGGCTGGGGCAGCACACAGAGGGAACACACACACACACACAGAGGATTGTAAAGTTATGTAGAATTTGGCCCATTTTGATGCAATGAGTTAGTACTAGAGATAGGAGTGAACTAGAACTCCAGTCCGAACAGCCCCACGTGTGAGAGGGTCTGACATCTGGAACAATACTTGGCTTTGAATGTCACAATTAGAGTTGCTCTCTGGAATGAGCTCAACTGAGACTGCAAACTGAAAAACACCCACAAACACTGAGGATGAGCAGTGTCGAAACTGAGGTCCAAACCTGGATCTGAATTCTGTAGATCACTTTAATTTCTGCTAAGAGCTTGTCTATATGAGGAAATATATCATCATCGTTTCTATTAGTGCCCACTTGCGGACACTGATCGAGAACAGCAGTGGCTTTTTTTGGGTTTTACTTATGTCACTTGTATACTTATACCAGTATAGGAACGCAGGAACATTTCCCCACGTGGACAAGATTTAGTGCTTTTAGCATTCAGTTAAAAATAAGAGAAGGCCAGATTTGGAAACTGGCCCATGAGTTGGTGCCTATAATTCTGCTCATGCAAAAAATGTCTCCACAAGCCATTGAGGTAAAGGGATATCTATTTATACATACAAATGTGCTAACTTCACCCTAAATAACTGCCCATAAACTCGGAGGGCAGGTTGAGGTTTCTCATAATTTAATGCATAATTTTAAGTTGATCCTCACAATGCTGTAGTTGTCATGGCATATTGAATACAAATGTTGGCTTGATAACCCCCTGAAAAGGAAAAGCCATTATATCAGCAGGGCACAAAATCATAATTAAAACAGCATCAATTCAGAGTTTAATCTGAAAGTGCATCTTTGGGTTTATCATTTTGTGATCGCATCCTGTTCTCTCTCTCTTTCTCTCGCATATACATGGGTAAACACACACACACACACACACACACCCCTGTCCCTTGTGTACGGTGGGTTGCCTGCCCCAGGCCCCACGCTTTGTGGGAGCCTGAGGATGGGGAGGGGAGGTGGGCAGATAAGTGGGGTGAGGAGGCGAGCAGGGGGGAGTACAGAAGAGCCCCCCACCAGAACCTTCTCTCCCCACCAGTGCCTCCTGCTCGCTGGCGGCTTGCACTGATCAGCGCCTCCCACTTCCTCCTAGAGCCTACTGTGGATCAACTGTTTGGCAGAGTCAGGAGGCGCTGTGGAGGAGGAGGAGCAGCAAGGGTGCAGCGGGCTCGGGGGAGTGGGTGGAACTGGGCGGAGAAGAGGCGGGGCAGGAAGAAGCCGAATGGGGGTGGGGCCTTGGAGGAAGGGGTGGAGTGAAGGTGGGGCCTGGACAGAGCCAGCAGGAGAACCTCCGGGCAGATAGCCCCTTAGCTTCTAGTATCCCGGGCCCCGCACCTCCCTAGGTGGATGGACGGATGAACGCACGCACCCGCCCAGGAGGGATGAGTGAATTAAATGCTACGGGAAAATACAAACCCACAAGTAAATTGCAAATTTTGATTTTTTAAAATCTGAACTAGAAACAAACCCACCCTTGGGGTCAGGTACTTGGAATCTAAGTTAAAATAGTAAATTCTATTTTGGGAAGGTGGCTGTTTAATGAACATTAAACCCATTCAAAGCCCTTGTCCCCAGGGGAAATGGGGACAGAGGTGAGCAAAGGGCAAGTCATAGGCTTAACTCCAGACTTCACCCTCAGAGAGCAGCTGATGATCAGGACAATAAATAAAAATGGCAATAGTTGTCCAGATTCATCCTCCATCCACAAATTCCAGATCAAATTTGCACACCTCACGGGTGAAAAGAAGATTGTTTCTCAACAACCAGCACCCCACACTAGACTTTGCTAAGTGTGTGCTTTCTCCTTCATATATAGAATAGCCAGTGGAATAGAGCTGGAAGTATACTGATGTGCAAACAGATTAGAATACCTCTTACCCACTCCTCTCTATTCCCCCCAAAGGAGTATCAGCTGTTCAGTGCTGACACTGAGCTGTTTATGTTACAATGGTATTAATACTGGCTCCTTTGGTAGTGTTTGTAGGGAATTTGGGTGTTAGTTCCACAGAACCAGCTGAAACACCAGGCTGGACATTAGCAGCTATACCAGAAACACTCTCTCCTCAACACAAAGCAGTCGAGCCAATAATCACAGAATTAGCCACCCACTGTCCTACAGATGGGAGCCAGATCCAAAACTCTGGATACAAACACGTGCAAACCCCAGACCCCTAACTTTGGGCCACTTGAAATCTGATCCTGAAGTTTCCAAGGGCCCCCCTGCCTTCCCAATGGGCTGAGCCAGAACTCCAGGTTCTAACAGCTTTAGATGTTCTCAGTCCAGAGCTGAATGCTGCAGCTTGAGCCCATTGTTACCGGCCCGGACCAGAAAAAGGCGGTTAGTCACCTTTGGAAGCAAATAAAAAACCACCTCTGCAAAACCACCTTCTTGTTACATTACACCCCTCTTACTCAGAGGCGGATTAAGATTTACTGGGGCCCTGGGCAGAAAGAACACCCAGCCATTAACAGGCTCCCTGTATTAAAGTCAGCAGATGTACTTCACCTGTGAAATCAACATATAGACAAGCAACCACATGACAAACTAATGATAATAGCATGGAAACAGCTCCAAGCCACAGAATAATTATCAGCAACAATGGTTACCTGGGGCATTCTGACCCTGCGTGTAAGTCTAGGAGGTGGTTGTATTGTGACAGCAGAGGAAGAAAGTGCAGAGGAAGAGAGAAGAGCAGATGAGGAGAATGAAGTGTCTGCAGTCTTTTAAAGGAAAGAAAAGTTGGTCAGCTAAATGCATGATTTCTTATCAGAATCACTGCTATCTTTTGTGATAAAAGCATCCTTTATATATACACTTAAATTTGGTGCACACATTGCAAACATAACTCCATGCAAGAGACAACACAACTTTCTAGCTTATGCTTCTTGGCTTACAACTGGACTGCATTTTAAAATATGCAGACTGTTAAGCTTATGTAATGGCTGCTGGCAATACATAAAGATGATCAAACTATATGCTTTTGTAGAGCTTAGATACAATTTTGGTTAAGATCCTGGTTAATTTCATATTAAAAAAATATAATTTGGTAGCATGGAACACAATCTCAAAAGGCATTTCCCCTCCCTTCTTTAATTCTGACCCAGATTTTATGTTGCATCAAGATCATCTTGATACAGGAAAGGGGAAAGGAGCCAGTCCTCTGATTCTGAAGCTGCCAAAGCCACAGGCTGGGTGTAAGCAAGAACAACCTAGAGGGCTGCTGTACCTTACTCCACTGGGTTATGGTCTCCAAGGACCACAAATTAGTCGAGATTTGGCAGAGGGGAGGGCATTGGGGGGTGCTGAAGCTAGCTCAGAGCTCCCCTAAGAGTCTCTTTCCTTTCCATAGCTTGCTCTTCAGCTAGAAATGTATATATAATTTTAAATAACTGACTTACTCTTGGGAGAAAACACTACTGGCTTTAATTCTTATTTGCACTAAGGTCCTTTTACTCCACTCCGTAAGAGGCCTTACAGTGGCTGTTAGTGACATTTACATAAGGGGACTTGTAGGGTAAAAGAGAGTCAGACCCACTGAGTTTGTTACAAGAAAAAGTGACTCCTGCATTTTAACTAGCTCGCTGTGCAAATACAGAGACCCCGGCTACAGGTTTACAGAACCTCGGGTTCCATTAGGTTCACCTGCCTTCATTTTTATGAATGAGAACAGCATCGGTGCTGTCTCTAGCTAGGATGAAATGTTTGCTTCAGAGCATAAATTGATCACCAGCTAAGGTGAGGAAGGAATTCTCTGTAGTCCATTGCTTTTGTAAAGGGAGGTGAATTGCATGGAGGCTGCGATGTGCCTTCTTCTGACACATCTAGTAATAACCACTGATTGGGCCAGCACAGCAGACTAGACGAGGCTTTGGAATATCTGGCAAGACAATTCCTACTTTTATGCCTATTCTCAACTAACTCTTGCTACATCCTTGCTGACTCCACTTCTAGGCCACTTAAACCCCCGGCATGCTGGCGACAGTATTGCTAACAGCCACTAGCTAGCTATAGTCCATAAAGGGATAGGCAACAGCTACTGGCTCTGTACGGCCAGCTGAGCAGTAAGGATTTGAACACACAAGTAAGCCTCGGGTTTCAGAATAGCATACACATGCAGGAGAAGTACCTTGTTTGCTCCGCTTCGAATCTCTCTCAGTTCACCTTTCCTTATGCCTCTTTTCTCAGCATTATTTCCCTGCCCAGTAGTGATTAGCTCCCGACATAATTGGCTTTCCCCAAATGTAGCAAAGAGTCTCTTTTCTGGGCTCATATTCTCATCTAGATTTGATGTTTTCAAGCAACCCTCCATAGAGGGCTCGGGCCTGGGATTACAGCCTTTGTCTGTCTCCTTCCAACCCTCCCTCTCACTGTTTCTGCTGCCTTCTCTATTATTTCGGACCTTGGTTTGGTTACCAATGACGTCACTGAGCTCGGAGAGGAAGCTCTCAGGTCTCCCACCAACTGAGCGAGGAGTCTGACAGCTGCTCAGGTTTGGAGAAGGGCAGCCAACAAACTTTTCTTCGCTTTGCAGAGTGGCGTGACTGAAAGCGTGAGCAGAGGACGGTGGCCTGGAGGGGAAAGATGGCAGTGGGGATATAATGGACCGTGGTGTGGAGGAGCCCGAAATATTAGAATGGTGAAGGCTAACAGAGGGGGAGGGACTGGCTGCAGCTGAGGGCGTGAGATAGTCGATGGGACAGAGACAGCCTTCAGGGAGAGGAGGCAATGGAGGGGTTATGACAGGAGTACGGCTAGGAGACACTCCCACAGTCAGGGAAATCCACTCAGTCGTGATCGCCTGCACCTCTGGAGACAGGGCGTGGCTGATCGCCTGCACCTCTGGAGACAGGGCGTGGCGTGGGAAAGGCAAAGGTGGAGGAGTTGGTGTATGGAGCAGCTCAGAGCCAGGAGACTTAAAGGAAAGAAAAGGAAAAAAAGATAGAAATAAGCCAAATGACAAGGAAAAGTACAAAATTCTCAAACACAAGTGAAGGCAGTGAGGAAATGAAGAGTGAGTGCAGGAAGGCAGGCGACACAACATGGAGGATAAACTCTCATTGGGGGCTTCATGCAAACTGCGATTCCTTACTCATACTGAGTGGTACCTTGCCCCTCAGTGACTGGAGCTGTGGGGCTCCTGAAGGAGAGAGCACTGCTACAAGGCAGGGAGCATCCCGGGAGTTGGCTCTTTGATTTTAAAGCAAGTTCTAGCTTTATGAAGCTGGAACAAAGATGGGCTGAACACTGCCCTTGTCTGGGGGTGCAGGGCTCTTGGACGTGACAAGCCTAGAGCTTTCCCTGATCCTATGTGTGCCCCAGCCATGCTTTGCAGGAAACAAGAACGAAAGGAAGAAAACAACTGCGTTTATTGAGAGAATTAACAGGACTGCTGAAAAAGCAAAGAAAGGCTGTGTACAGGACTTCCAAACCAAGGGGAAGGCTGGCAGCAAGGCGGTGGCAGGCATGCCATGGCGATGTAGGCCGTGCCAGCCCCACACGCACTGAAGCTAAATTGAGATTCACTTTTTCAGGGAACCCCAAGAAAGAAAGCATGGTCTCCTCTTTGCTCAATGGCCAGGAACATTAAATACATGCTAATAAGACCACTAAAGGAAGACAAGGACAGAGACACTGACTATAGCCCTGAAATTTCCAGTTCTTCCCTCGTCTCTGCTGCATGCCCCAACTTCCTGACTCTCCTCCCCCAGCATTACTCACCAGAGGGTCTTGTATATGTTGAAAAAAACCAGCTAACACCTTCCTTTCCCTCCCTCACCTGGGGATTCAGACTCCGCGCTTGCACATTCCTCATGTACGTACTCAACTTTAAAGCAAAAATGTTTGCTGGCCCAGGGTAAAGTGTATCAAAGGCTACAGAGCCCCACAGCCAGTCCTGAATCTGAGACTGCCACTACAAACAGGACCAATTGCAATCCCAAACTGCCACAGGCCGCTGTCTCTGTGGTGGATTTAATTCCCCAGTTTCACGCTCCTCAAGGGGCCAAACTGGCAGGCCCTAGAGACTCAAGCCTTCCATTTAGCTACTGACCATGGACAGCATGGGCAATGGTAACTCAGGCCTCCGACACACTGTCCTGCCCAGCAGTCTCAGTCCTAAGCTGGAGTTGCTACGTGGAGGGATAATTTAGACCCTGATCTAAATCCCACTGAAATCCATGGAAGGATGTCACTGACCCCTTTGTCTCAATACCCTTTTACTCAAACACGATGCCCACCGCAGTGATAGGCCCTGGTCTCATTAAACCGGACCAAAGTCACGGACTTATCCCCACAAAGGCACTGAGATTCCTCAACTTGCCAACCTAGCCAAGGTTCAACCTGTGGTCAGAGATGAAATGCTTTCTGTTCTGTCCCCGGTCCTCCCAGCCACCCAGTCTTTCTGGTAAATGAAGTGTAACCCCTTCGGCTCAGCTCTCCCTGGGCCGGTACAATGGGAGTGAACTGGACAGGACGGATGGTGCTGCTGCACAGTACACCCTAACCTTGGCTGGGGATTTCTTCCTGCACACAAATACTGTGTCCTGTTGTTCTGTAAAGTCTAGTAACTGGCTACATCCAGCCCGGGTACCTGCGGGGAAGCCGTTGTACTGCGATTAGGGGAGTGAGACATCGGCAGCTCAGGGTAATCACCAGCATTCTTCACTAGTGGCCGCTTGAGCACGTCCACGTAAGTGACGGGGAAGATGCCTTGGCGGTTGGTACCAGAGATTTTCCCTTCGTACCAGTTCTCATCAACTCGCCGAATCACCGTGATCCTTTCGCCCTGCAGGAGAGAACCATCACACAGCACTGATGCTAACCCAGCGTGGAAGCCTGCAGCACAGGAGATGAGAGCTCTGGGCCCAGCTGAATTCAAGCCCTCTCTGGCAGCCCCACCCCCTTTGACATGGCAGCATGTTTCTGAGATCAGCTGACTAGGGAGATTCCCCTCTCCTGAAGCTAACTCAGGCTGTCTGCAGACTCAGGCAGGCAGCAGTCACTCTTGGGTCCCATTTCACAGAGTTTCTTTGCATCCAGGATGCAAGAAACATTTTTTTTTATATGAAAGCTGAGGTTCTGATTGTGCGACTCCCAGAGCCCCTGAGCCTTGCCCCCATCCTCTTCCCTTCTGTCCTGCTGACAAAACACACAAGAAAGACTTGTGAATCTTGATGATAAATTACAAGCTCCAGACTTGAATAAAAGGAAAAAGAAAATAGGGAACAAGGAATTTTAATATCAACACACATGCAAGAATCTGCCACCTTTGAGAAAGAGAAATTGTGATCTTTAAGGTACTTTAATATATGGGTTTAGCTCTGCATTGAAAAGTGATACTGAAAATGGCACCTTCTTACTCCCTGTCCGCATTCATTGCCTTACATGGGCGCTCCAGTAACACAGATATGTGCTCCCTTCTATTAACTCTTGTGAACTGGTTTGGCTCAGCAATGCTATGGGAGAACAAGCTAGCCAGTAATTCACCAACAGAAAGTTAATGTTCCCAGTGCAGTCACATTCTGCACTTGATTTTACACCCATGCAACCCCAGTGATAATAATGGGGCAGTACAGGTGTCAATGAAGGCCTAATTTAGCATGCAGAACGATAGCACCAGGACTGCATCCATACTAGTCCCTCTGGAGTGGGAATACAGCACTATAGAGAACCTCCCTGCAAAACACTCACCACAATATACTACAGCAACGGGTGCTGAATATTCCCCCAAAGGATTAGATTAAGCTAATTAGATTATTCTAACATGCACAAAATGGTTGCCAATTTTAGTGGATCATCTCCTTTGAAATGATGCACCATCTGGTTTGTTTTGATGAATGCTTTCACCCATCACCCCCAATGAGAGTCCTACCTTTCTGAAAGACATTTCCACTCGAGTATCCCCGCTAAAGTTAAATTTAGCAACAGCATCTCCATACTCCAACACTTGCATTGGGGCCAGCTTTTGGGGCTGGGCTTTTTCAGCGGGTGGAAGTAGCTGAAAGAAAAAAAAAAGAAGTCTGATGACCCGTCAGGAGCCCACAAGCAGGTGGCTCTGAGGAGGAGCCGTGGCTCTGGAATGAGAGCATTTCAGAAGGAAAGTGGTACCTCTATGTAGGAGCGTGGGAAGATGCCGACTCTGCCATGGTGTTCTCCTTCATACCAGTTCTGGTCAATCTGCTTGTAAATGTAAACAATATCTCCTTTTTGAAGAGGAAGTTCCCTGTTAACAACACATTGGTTACAGCTGAACTCCACAAACAAAGCACAATGAATTTCACTGCAGGAGAGAGAGGCTGTGTATATACACCCTGGACATCCAAAGTGCCAGGGCCGGCTCTACCCTTTTTGCTGCCCCAAGCAAAAAGAAAAAGTGTCCAGAGCACTGCCGCTGAAGCAAAAAAACCCAAAACCCTGGCTGGAGTGCAGTGCGGTGCGGTGCGGCGGACCCTTGTATGTCCTCCAAAAAGCCGCCGAATTGATTAGTTCCACTTTCGGCAGCTATTTTCGGCGGACATGCCAAGCGCTTCTGAGAGCGCTAGGAATGTCCACCGAAAAGCTGCCGAATGCAGAACTAATCAATTCGGCGGTTTTTCGGCGGCGGCAGGAGGTCGTGACCCCCCGTTTGAGAAACCCCGCTTTACAGCTTGAACAAAAGGACCAAATCCCATCACGAGCAGCTGTATCAGACTCTCAAACCTCTTGTATGGGCCAGCCAACAGTGAATGACAAAAACCCACCCCATACTCTCCTAATATGGATGACAGAAGCTCCTCTCTCTCTTGGCCACATCAACATCAAATGTACACAGTGAGCAAGTCAACTCACTGATCTCTCTTCAAGCTCAGGCTGGGATCTGAGCAACCAGTTAGGTTCTTCCTGCATCTTAAAACACCACCAGCAATGAAGATACTGCAGGCAGGATACAACTGGCAAAGACATATGGGGAGCAGATGCACAGAGTATATAAAGCTAATGGGAGGGATTGCTCAGTGGTTTGAGCATTGGCCTGCTAAACCCAGGGTTGTGAGTTCAATCCTTGAGGGGGCCATTTAGGGCTATGGGGCAAAAATCTGTTGGATGATTTAATTGGGGATTGGTCCCGTTTTGAGCAGGAGGTTGGAATAGATGATTGCCTGTGGTCCCTTCCAACTCTGATATTCTATGAGTCAGGTTGGAGCCTGATAGTAGATAGAAAAAAAAGAAAACTTTTAGCATTGGAATGGGTTGCCTAGGGAGATGGTGGAATCTCCTTCCTTAGAGGTTTTTAAGATCAGGCTTGACAAAGCCCTGACTGGGATGATTTAGTTGGGCATTGGTCCTGCTTTGAGCAAGGGGTTGGACTAGATGACCTCCAGAGGTCCCTTCCAACCCTAATATTCTATGATTCTATTATTCTATTTACTTGAAGGACTTGCTTTGAATTACTGGATCGAGAGACACTCCAGAAACATTAATCAGTCTTAATATACATCCTAAATGTTGCATGACATGCAGAAACAGCAGATCGAGAGAGATAGGAACAGCGATATTAAGATATACTCACTTTAGTGTCTGTGCTTTGAAGTCAAACTTGGCTCTAGCAAGTCTCATCTAAAGATTGAAAACAACAAATTAAAACATTTTCTACCCATTACTGAAAAGGCTATGGAAATGGTTCAAAGACTAGCACAAATCTGGGGGTGAAGCTAGCAGATCTTAGTTCAGATATTCTGTGGCATGCAGAATCCAGATCCACTCTATGGATCTGAGAAAAAAACTTATCCCTCAATAGGCCAAATGCCTATGTATAAAAGTAACCAACGGCAAAGAAAGCCCTAGAGCAGAGAGTTTAACAGCAATAAATGTTTAAACATGTGACCATGTCAAATCTTGCTGAACCTGACAACTGCCCAAGTAACTACAATGAGTCTGTGGATTTAGAATCAAATTCCCCTTGGATACAGGAAAAATTTGCTGGCCAGCAGAAAGCAATAGGGTGATACTCACACGGCACTGAAAATCTATTGTCCACCTGCACCAGGGCTCATATACTACTATGGTCACTGTTTCAACTGGTAGGAAAGAGACAAAGGCCAGGAGGAATTGAAGAAAAATAAGCATGTGTCTAAAACTGTCTCAAGTTAGTTATAAAGATAAATAGGATGTGTCTATCAACAGCTTTAAGGGTGTGGTTTTGTTGGCTGATTAAAATGGTCATAAAATATTTTGACAATTTTTAAGCCAGTATGGCAATAAAATAATACTATAAAAATAATTAGCAATTTTAGAAATGAAATAATTATAGCTGTTGGTAAAATCATAATAACTAATATCTTGCACTCGCATGGCACCTTTCATTCTGAAAGATCCCAAAGCACTTTAAAAACAATGGGTTCATTTCTAGCCTCAGTTACACCCATGCAACTGAGGGCAAAAGTTAGTCTTGCACAGAAGCCATCACTGAAATGAAGCCACCTCTGGGGTGAAATAGAGCAGCTGTTTAACAGCACACAGCAATGATACACAACAGTTTAAGGCAGGAAGTTGCACTTGGCCACCTAAACACCCCAACTCTTGTGAAAAGTGCCAGGGGAGGACTTGAAAAGTATCTCCTCCTTTGTCTCTTTTAGAAGGACTAAATCATGTAATGTTTAGGAAACATGCTGGGACTTCTTCCCACTCTTTCCTAGAGCAGTATTGAGCGTCTTTCAAAAGAAGGAGAGCAGCATAATCTATTTCTAACAAAAATACAGGACAGTCACATGACCAGGATCAACAAGACATGAAGTTTCTAAGCATAAGGCACAGACAAGAAGCCAATGTAGCAGTCTGATGCAAGGGATGTAAAATGCCTTTGATTCACTAAAAGTAGCTGATATTTAAACGCATGCATCACAGGTGTGCACCAGCAATTCTCAGCAGGCATGCTTTAACATATACAGCTTGGTATAGAGATATCAATTAATTTATGAGGCACAAGAGCCAAAGCAATTCTAAATGAAGCCAGAACGGGAAAAAAATAAAACATTCTCTGGAGAGCTAATGTCGGCCTAAAGCGCAACATTGTGAGAGGCGAATATTGCATTGGGTCAAGCAGCAGACTGAGGTAACTATAACAGACCTCTGACCCAGATTTCCTCTTTGCTGTATCGTCTACATTTAGGAGGTCCCCAAACCGCTCATTAGTGATAAACTGATGGTGCGTTGGAATAACCCCTGTGTGCCTTCTAGCTGCAATATCAGCTTCTTCTTGTTCACGTTTAAGTCGTCTCTGGTCCTCTAAAAGTTTCTGCCATAAAATTGCATAAAATAGGCAGTAAATCATCTAGTTCAGGGCATTTGAAAACCGCCAGTAAATGTGACTTTAATAACGAACTTCAGAGGTGCTGGCAAACAGCAGCAGCTTTAGAGTAATATGCAAGATCAATTCTATCAGCTACACAATGGTTCCCAGTTGATTAGCTTGGCACAGAAAATACATCCCATTACAGTGTTTTTAAAAGCAGATTATTGGTAGTTCTTAATAGGATCATTTATAATGAAACAACTCTGCATACCGAGGACCTGATCCAAAACCAATGGATGTCAAGGGGAGTCTTTCCACTGACTTCAATGAGCTTTAGAGCAGGCCCAGATAGTCATTTAGGCACCTAACTCCCATTGACTATCAATGGAAGTTGAGTGACTAAATGCCCTTTGTGACTTTGCAGATCTCCCCCTAGTTGCTTATGTCTCACATAACAAAGTAATTCTCACTAACAAAGTATTTCCTGCTTCCCCATCCTTTGGCAGATGAGTGGAATTGAAGGCCCTCAATCCTACATTTCATGGGCATCAGTGTCCATCCACCTGGATCTGGCTGCAGGAGTGGGGGTCCAAGCTTTGTGCTAACTCACCCAAGAGCCTTAAGTGCCAATGAATTCAGATCATTGCTATTCATATATTTTACAATGTGGGGAGATGTGTTTGAACAGAAATTAAAAGGAGGGCTTAACAATATTTCAAAGCAAGATGTTAAAATTATTCAAACTCAGAATGATAGCATGATTCTTCAGTGAAAAAATAGTCCCCAGTTTAAGTCACTGGCTTTTCAGAGAAGCAGAGATGTGGTTAATTAAAATTAGTAACTTCCCAGAGTGCCACCAATCTGTATCTTTCTTAATATTGAATTTAGACAGTGTTTGGAAAGACTGGGTGGTTCCCTTATGATAGTTGCATATATATACTGGCCAACAATTTTAAAAGGGGCTGGTGAATTTTGGGTGCCCAAGCAGAGACATGGTAAAGAGGCCCGGTTTTCAGAGATGGAATATTCAGCACTTTCTGAAAATGAGACCCATTTAAAATGTCTCAAATTGGGCACCCAAAATTGGGTACACCCCAAATCACTAGTTACTTTTGAAAATTTTGCCTTTACTAATTAATGCTTGGCTGAAGAGACTTCGCTGACACCATGTTAACTTATAGAAAGACCATTTTACCCTCCTGCAAAGCACACCTGCTGAATTATAACACCACACTACACCCTTACTATATCACCCTTCATTATTATGAACCTTTGGCCATAATGAATCCGGTCCCTGGATCCCAACTACAGTCCCAGAGCCCCAGCCCCGCTCTGCGGGGCTGACAGCCAACTACCTGGAGTCTCACTCCTGCGGGGACTGACTGCCTGGAGCGCTTACACTCACAGCTGAAGTCGCAGATGTTACCTAAACTCACCCTCCCTGACTGACCCCTAGCCTCAGGTATCAATATCTATATATATAAAAGTCAAATGGTGTATGCGTGCGTGTATGTATGCGTGTATGCATGTATGTACGTGCGCTTACTCCTTCCACACCGTTTGAGCTAGAGACTTGAAATTTGGTACAGTTAGAGGTCTTAGGGTCCTAATCAGGGTAAGAGTCGAAAATTTTTCAAATCTCACCTCTGGCGCTCCCCAGGGGTGAAATTATTTAAAGGCCAATCACATCAGCTGGGCAGCTGCTGTTCTCTGTGACATAGTTATGATGTCATAATACCCCCTCCAACGGACCCCGCACTCACTCAGCTCTCTGCCCCTCCCCCCTCCAATGGACCCCGCACTCGCTCAGCTCTCTGCCCCCTCCCCCCTCCAACGGACCCCGCACTCGCTCAGCTCTCTGCCCCCTCCCCCCTTCAACGGACCCCGCACTCGCTCAGCTCTCTGCCCCTCCCCACCTCCGACGGACCCGAGTTGGGTTTGGTCAGAGGATAAGTGAGGTAGGGGTGTCGGGTTTGGTCGGGGGGTGAGGTGGGGGTGTCGGGTTTGGTTGGGGGGTAAGTGAGCCGGGGGTGTTGGGTTTGGTCTGGGGGGGTGGGAAGGTGTCGGGGTGGGTGAGGGGTGAGGTGTGGGTGTCGGGGTTGGTAAGGGGGTGTTGGGTTTGGTGGGGGGGTAAGGTGGGGGTGTTGGGTTTGGTTGGGGGGGTGAGGAGGGGGTTCGGGGTTGGTCAAGGGGTAAGTGAGGTGTGGGTGTCGGGTTTGTTTGTGGTGGTAGGTAGGGGTGTCGGGTTTGGTCTATGGGGGGTGAGGTGTGGGTGTTGGTCAGGGGGTGTTGGGGTTGGTAGGGGGGAGACATGGGGGTGTTGGGTTTGGGTGGGGGGGAAAATGTGAGTCGGGGTTGGTCAAGGGGTAAGTGAGGTGGGGGTGTCAGGTTTCGTCAGGGGGTGAGGAGGTGGTGTCAGGTTTGCTCTCTGCCCCCTCCCCCCTCCAGCGGACCCCGCACTCGCTCAGCTGTCTGCCCCCTCCCCACCTCCGACTGACCCGAGCAACGCCGGGTATTTTCGCTAGTTAATAATAAATTAATGTAGCAAACACTTTTATCTAAGGCCACTTCATGAACTTACCCCAGCAGTTCATTTTGATTGTCCTTTCACTCCAATGAACCCCTGGCTATCATGAACAAAAGGCTTGGATACCAACAGGTTCATCAGAGCGAGGGTGTACTGTACTTCTCTAACAGATCTCATAGCACTTTGCAAACAAATGACACCTCATCTCATCCTTGCATGGTTGGTAAGTATTATTATCCCCAATTACATACTGGATAAGTTGAGGCTCAGAGAGATCAAGAAGTGACTTGCCCAAGGTCGTACAGCAAATCAGTCAGCAGATGCAGTAATAGAAATCTGGAGTCTCTTGTTCTAACTACTACATAACACTTCTTCCATAAGTAGGTATGGAGATGCAGAGGCTATGTAAGGCCAAATGGTGTACTTCCTGTATATTTAGCTGTTAGAGCTGTTTCTAAACCACAAGGAAGGGCTTTACCTCTTTATCATCATGACGTCTACGAGTAATTTCTTCTGGAGTTTCCATGTAATCGACTGGTGCAAAATGCCTTGGTGATTCTGAATCTACTTCAAAACAACACAAGGCAGTTAAAAAACAAATGGACGTATTATCTTGTGTCACCAGAAAGGAAAAAAAATATTTTGACAGAACTACAATTTGCTTCCATTACAGCTGAAAAGATTTTCAATTGCTGTTAACCAAATTCTCAGTCAAATATTGATAAAGTTTTGGATTTTTTTTTCCCTTTTGGGCTGTACTTGTGAACACAGATTGAAACAAAGGCTAATACAAAGGTGGGAAATTGAGTAAAAAACACAAAAAGACTTTGTGAAGAAAAGATTTGCTGCCATTGAAATGTGAGTTAGCATATTACCGTCACCACCCATGCAAACACATACGAACATGATTGCACACTCGGAAACACACAGACACAACTAGACCTGGAGGAACTGCTCCTTAGAAAACCAAATCAACTGGGTTGACATGTTTTATTTGCACATAAGCAAGTGATATGGGATTAAGAATATCTCATTGCAAGATTCTCACATCCTAGGAGTTGCCTTTAAGACAAACTGAGCTGGATGGCGATTAGCAAAGGCAGCAGAAATTGCTTTTCAAAAGTGCAGCTGTTAACAAATTCTGAACAAAAACGCTAAGCAAGACACGCAAAGGACATAAGACACACGAGGAAAATGAGCATTGGGTGATGCAAAGGCAGGTCAACAAAAAATATGGAGAAAAAGGCAAAGTGGGAAGACAGATAAAATAACAGTGGTAAAGTACACAAAAAGCCACCTCCAGGGTATGTCCTGAGTTCGCTTTGCGGGTTGTTGTTTCTATCCAAGCTGTGATAGAAAGCGTATGGAACAATATTCCCATTATTAAAGGAGTCTGGCATATCAGCTCGGAGAATGGAGCTTTCTGGACTGGATTCCATGCTGGGGAAATGGCTAAGCCTTTCCACGATGTCAAAGGAAGACAGGCGCTTGGGAGCCAGAGGTCTGTCTTCACAGCACAGTTTGTGCAGGGAGGGGTGACTCTTTTCGGCCTGGCACCCTCGTGGCTGAGCTGTGTTATTCTGGTTCTCAGTGCTATATACCAGCGGGACTCCCGGGCAGTCCGGGGGCGGAGTCTTCCTGGGGCTGTGCTGGAAGGGCTTTTTCAACCTGAAGGGAAGCGGACTCATCAGATAGACATTTCTGGGGAGCACGTGCCTGTCCCCTTGGACGTCCCCTTTGGAACTGGGGTTCTTGGAGGCCTGCTGTTGCTCGTGCCTACGAATGGTGGTGAACCTGGTGTAGGAAGCTGGGCAAGCGCCTTTGCATTTGTTTAATTTATATTTCTGGGGCCCGTTGGCACGGTTGAGGCTGCCGCCGCTGTCATTGGATGCGTTGGACTGGAGATCAGTCTCGTCCGTGCAAGCCGAGAGCGTGTCTATGGGTACAATGTCACTGAGATCTGACGCCAAGTCCTCCACGTTGCTGCAGGAGCGAGAGGAGTTGTCGGCCATGCTGGCAGCATCTTTTTCTGCTTGATTTGGCTTTGGCGACTCCAGGAGGGATTCTGCTGAGTAGGCCGAGCTCAGGCAGCTCTTAGACTGGGGAGAGGTGGGCGATTTGCTTTGCCCACTGGAGAAGTCCAGAGCGGGCATGGACCGGGATCTCTGGATCAACTGCTCAAAGGCGGTGATACGGGATGAGACAGTGTCTTTGGGGATTTCCTCAGAATTCTCCCGACCAAGGCTCTGCTCACTCCTGTCCCTCAGCTCGTTCTCAAACTGGGATGCAATATCCCTCACACTGGAGGATGAGATGGTGCCCAGGGGGATCCTGGACCTGTTGATCTGATGCATATTTTTATACAGCATTGTAAACTCCATCCCACTCTTCCTGGGAAGGTAGCCCTTCCTCGAACTGGTGCTGTACTCCTGCAGGCTCAGAGTGCTGCTGGATTTGGTGACATACTCCTGCTTCGATTGCATTAGAAGGTTTTCTATGCTTTCCCCTACATTGACTAGGAAAGCTTTTTTGTTATCAAACAAGGCACTGGAGCTACGGAGGTTCTCACAGCTTTGCGCTTTCTCATGAGGCAGAAGACTACCCTTTGTGTCCTGCACAAGGGCAGCAGGAGCAGCAAGTCTGGGTTTGAATTTGGAAGGGAGGATTTCAGTAATGCAGGCTTTTGCAGCTGATAAGGGCTTCTTATGTTTACATGCATGAGCTAACATACTGGTATGACTAGCGTTAAAGGTTTGGCTAGTAACTGAAGAGGGTGCAATCATATGAGCATTCCCACCTTTATGATCCACTGGTAAGCATGCAGAATAAAATAAATACAACCTGTTAGCTTAAATGCTGGAAAGCTATTGAGAAAGGAGAGATCACATGCTTGGAGGTCACGAAATGCACTTTAAAAAACTGGTGTTCAAAAGAAAGCAAAGCAGAGAGACAATGCACAAGCCAATGCTATAAAAGCGAGTGCAAAGATACAGCTAAATTCTGCAATGCTGCGGAGTTCCTACAATCAGAAGAAGGTCCAGATTCAGGCCAGGAGCACTTGTTGCTCAGTTCTGCCAAGTGTTGCGCATCCTCCACACCATGCAGGAGGCAACTCAGCATCTAGCAGAACGTGGGCCTTAGCAAGGATGCAGAGGGATTAATATTGCAAAAGCAGCCTCACTGTGAGCCAGTGATCAGCCCGACCATGGTCCTGCCCACACAACAGCTGCCAAGTAAGTTATTCCTGCCAGGGTCAGGCAAGTCAGGGACCATCTGCACTAAAACAAGTGGACCAGGTCTGCTGGCCCTCAGCAGCTGTGCTCGCTGGGGACTGGCTGAGCCTGCTCTCCGCACCGTTTGCAGTTATGTTTGCTAAAAGCAGCTGGGAGGTGAAGACAGAGACTCCCAGGTGTGATCTGCTATTTTGCAGGAGGATTAGCTTGGAAAATAAAAGAACCAGCTCCTCTGCCCCCAGCCATTTTTAGCTTACAACCAGCTCAGAGTTGCATCAGGTTCCTCGCCTGTCCCAGTACGGTACAAACTCCGAGATGGAGGCTCAACAGTGCCACCAGTCTCTGCTGGGCATGGCTGCCCATGAGATACACTACAGCTGTATCTCATGGGATCCAAGGCAATTGCCAGGTCGAGAGGCGCCCCATGCTTCTTTGAGCCAGGAGAGGCCCAGAGTGCATGGCACTGAAATAACACAGACATGCTCAGGCCAGCAGACACTGCTTGACCTGATTGGACTGCACATCAGGAACAGCAGTGCCGGTAGGGTGGCGGGAAGAGGACATGAGGGTGCCGAGGGGAGGAAGAAGAAGGGGAAGGTGGTGTTGTCGGACTGTTAGGGGTTGGAAAGAGGGAGAAAGAAATAAGGAAAAGCAAAGGGAAGAGTCCCGACCCTGTTGGTAAGCTGGAGCTGGTGGAGGATAGGGTTAAGGGAAAGCGTGGCCAGGCTGGGTGGGGAGAGAAAAGAGGATGAAAGGCAGAGAAGGAGAGAGGAATAACAGGTGGACCTCACTGGGTTTGGATAAGGACCCAGCCCCACTTGGCGGTTCACCCACTGCACCGTGTGTAATGGAAGGAAGGGGTCAGTGCTCTGCTAACCTACCTTTAGTGGAAGCAGAGCTAGAAGGACGCTTGAGACCGCTTAGCCCCTGCAACGGGATATCGCCACCTTCAAGCACACTTTTGTAAATCTGCCTTTCATTCTCCAAGCCAGCAGGGTCCGCTGGTGCTGGTTCCAGCTCTCTCCTTGCTGCCTGGTAGCTGGGTAAATATGCTGAGCTAGAAAATGGGTTAAAAAAGAAAAGAAAGAGAGACTGATTTCTCTCTCTTCCTGTGTGCTTAGAGAGCATCATGAACAGGTCAGGGGAGATCACTCGTGAACTCACGCTCAGCGGTGCCTGTAATTCTTACATCTCTGCAAGTCAATACAGCTGACGTAACATTTCTAGCTGAAGACCATGAATGTATTGAAATCACACTTGAAATACTTAGCATTGCTACAGCATCTTCCATTCCACTGTCTCAAGGAGTTGTACAAGCTACATCTCTCTTCATACCCGAGAGACAGGGAAGTGTTATCCCCGTGTTTTATAGATGGGGAAATGGAAGTACAGAGAGGATAAGTGATTTGCCTAAGGGCAGGTCTACACTACAGCTGGGATCGAGGCTGTAAGATCAATCCACCGGTCGATTTAGCGGGTCAAGTAAAGACCCACCAAATCAACTGCAGATCGCTGTCCAGTCAATCTCTGTACTCTACCCATGATGAAAAGAGTAAGGTAAGTGGATGGGAGATTTTTTCCCATCAACCCCCCGTGGTGTAGACCCAACGGTAAGTCGACATAAGGTACATTGACTCCAGCTACGTTATTCACATAGCTGGAGTTGTATTGCATAGGTCGACTTACCACGTTAGTGTAGACATAGCCTAAGGCGACTCAGAAATTCAGAGGCTGAACTAGGAACAAAAAAACACTTTCCAGCACCTAAGCTTCTGCTCTAACCACTAGTCCTCACTGCCTCCCATTCACAAATAGAATAGACTGTTTCAAATTTTAAAAGTATATTCCCGGGGTTAAATTCTGCCCAGCCTGCATGGCAGATCCCAGTTCTTACATTCTTTTCTGCCCAGAGCTCCCCTGTAGGGAGAGCAGAATACTGGAGTCCAGATCTGCCAGGCAGATGCGAGAGCAGCATTCTGTCCCTGGCCTTAGACTGTGTGATTTATGTTAAAAATAGACATGACTTCATTTGCTTAGGCCAACAGAAACTAAAGTGATTGATTACAACTCCATGCAGGCCAAGGTTAAGGAATCTCCCCAAAGGCATGAATCTGAGAAGCAGTTTGCCACATTCCTACGGCTCACTCTCCTCTCCCAGACACAAAAGGTCGGCATTGCCACGGTATAAATGACTTTTCCAGGTGCAGAAGACATGCTAAGCAGTCAAGCAGGTTGTGTATCTCATCTGATACCAGTGCCCGATAGGGTTTCCAGGTGTCCAGTTTTCAACCGGAATGCCCAGTCGAAAAGGGACCCTGGCGGCTCCAGTCAGCCATGCTCACCAGGCCATTAGAAGTCTGGTTAGCAGGGCTGGCAGGCTCCCTACCGGCAGCTCCCCAGGGGATTGGGTTGCAGGGTGCGGGCTCTAGGAAGGAGTTTGGGTGCGGGAGGGGGCTCTGGAGTGGGGTAAGGGGTTGGAGAGCGGGAGAGGGTTCGGGGTACAGGCTCTGGGCAACAGTCATGTCAGGTGGCTCCCCGCAAGTGGAGACATCTCCCTCAGGTCCTAGGCAGAGGGACTGGGATCTGCTATGCAATAGGGGCTCTGTGTGCTGCCCTTGCCCCACCCAGAGCGCTTGCTGGGAACTGCAGCCAACAGGAGCTCACTGAGCTGCCTGGTCGCACCATTGCCTAAGCATCGAGGGACATGTTGCCACTTGCGGGGAGCCACCTGACATGAATGTTGCCCAGAGCCTGTACCCCGAACCCTCTCTCGCTCTCCAACCCCCTGCCCCACTCCAGAGCCCCCTCCCACACCCAAACTCCTTCCTAGAGCCCGCACCCTACAACCCAACCCCCTACCCCAGGCCCTCCCACCCTCCCACACCCAAATTTCTTCCTGCAGCCTGCACCCCAAACTCTCGTGACCCAACCAGTGCCCCAGCTCAGAACCCCCTCCTGCTCCCCAAACCCCTAATTTCTAGCCCCACTCCAGAGCCCCTCTCACAACCCAACCCCCTGCCTCAGGCCAGAGCCCCCTCCCACACTCTTGGAGCCCCCACCTGCACCCCAAACCTCTCATTCTGGACCCACCCCAGAGCCGGCACCCCCAGCTGGAGCCCTCATCCCCCCCCTCTCCGTACCCAACCCCCTACCCCAGCCCAACCCTCCTGCACGCTGAACCCCTCTGCCCCACACCCAGCCTGAAGCCCCCCTCCTGCACCCCAAACTCCTCATTCCCAGCCCCACCCCAACCCCGTCTCAGCCCAGTGAAAATGAGCGAGTGAGTGAGGGTGCGGGAGAGCGAACGACAGGGGGGGGGGGGATGGAGTGAGCAGGGGCGGAGCTCTGGAGAAGGGGCAGGGTAGGGCCTCAGGGAAGGGGATGGGCCAGGGGTGTTTGGTTTTGTGCAATTAGAAAGTTGGAGACCCTAGTGGAGACCCTAGTGGAGACCCTTCAGCCAGACACTCCACAATGAAAATAATAATAAGATGAAATCTTATTATAACAAAGCTATACTGGGGGCAAAGTATGACTCCTGGTAAGTTAACAAAAAAATCAAATCATTTACTGATTTGAGGAAACCATTTGAAAGTAGGCTAAGATCCCATGATTCCCAGATGTGTATCTGATGTGTGTTAGCAGCTATAACATACCAATGGATGTATGTGTGTTCTTGGATACTTGGGAGGGACATGGTGCCTGATGGGTACAGCTTCTTTCAATGCCTCAGAAAGCCATTAATGGAGTTGGAATTGCAAGACATTTGGTCCTTTCATAGGATGTCAGTTCCTGGATGGGGCAGGAGATCATGAGAAGACCAGATCTCCCATTAGTTAGGCCCCTGGGGTAATAATATCTAGTGAAAAACAAAATTCAAAGAAAGAAGGGAATTCTGTGGCTCCCAGGCAAAGCTCCTATTGACTTCAATGGGACCCAATGTCTGGTTGTCAGGTTCCTGAGGAGCCCAAATGGGCAGCCCCGGTGATTACAGGCTGATATTTACTCCCCTGAAGTTCATGACCTGGGAATGGAAAATATTTTAGCCCTGTAATTAAAGACCAGTGACCATTTGATCCTCTCTTGGGGAAACACCTGGAAGAGGAAGTGTCTGGGAGACTCCCATTGGCCCACTGTTGACTTCTCCCCCATCATTGCCCATCCTGTGAAACAGGCTTCAGGGCCTGCGTCCAGTATCCATGCCAGAGCCATCTGGCAGCCAGCAGCATCCCCCGTGCCATGACAGCTCTGCTCCACGGGAGCCACACTACAAAGGACTCCTCTGGCCCATGGTCACCCAGGGGAGAGGGGTGGCTCTGCAGAAAAGACAGTAAAGCCCCAGGCAGCATTATCTTTTCCACCTAAGCTCTACAAGGCTGGAAGGGGAGTAAGGGACATGCCATCATTTGAAAATCTAGCCTTTGTGCTATGTAATACAATGTACACGAACATAACATCACATATAAATGTGTATACAGACTTTGACCATTGTAGCCACAGTAAATATTGTGAGGAGAATAGATACATACGGGAAACTGATTAAACAGAATTCATTAAAAAAATTAGAATGAAACAAACACAATCTAAAAAACTGGCAATTATGAGATTATAATCGCTCCACAGAGTTCTAGGGAGGCCAAATTCAGGAATTTTGGTTCACCGCTCTCACCAATAATGAGCATAATAATTTATTTATGGAGAGCCCAACTGAACTGCTATAGCAGTTTCCTTGGACTTTGGTGAGAATTGGGTAGGGCCCTGATGGAAGAATGAAGCATACTGATTTCAGCTGATGAAAGTGATCCAGGAAAGTAGCAGTCAAGGTTATCTGATGAAAGGGAAAGATTTACAAGACTTGGAATTCTTTGAGGGCAGTCAGGAATTCAGAATCTGTACCGGCCATTGGCAAACATAAGTGACACATATATTTTGCAACATATTCTGATGTCCTTTAATTTTATTATTCTTCCTTTGTGAAAATAAAAATAAAAACAATCATGAAATAATGGACTTCATAAGGTCAGGACACCTTCCAAATTATGATAATGGATGGAAGTTCCTTTGCAAAAAGGGAACTGTGCAAAACTAACTGTATAGAATTCCAAAACCACATATCATAAAAGGTCAAGGAAGATGAATATACATGAAATTTGAAGACATCAGAGGGGAAAACATTCTCTTCCCTAATCCCCATCCATCTGGATTGGATAAGTGTGCCTAGGTAGAATACAACACATCTGTATCAGTTAAAGAGAATAACAGGTTAGCAGGAGGTGTTAGATCCCCAGTGGTAGTAAACTGGCACATCTGGCTCTGGAATTTCTCTCCACCTTTTACAGTGAACTGGCTTCATCTGCAGTGCATTTGGATAGAGCACGTCTCCTATTGCAATCAAGAGGACTAGACATTTTATGGCACTGTGACCCTTGGACAGGACTTATGGTTTTAACTCATCTCACATGAGTGTTAGCACATCCCAAATAGCATGATCATTTATTGTAAATTAAATGTAAGAGGAAGTTATAGTTTTGTTGCTTTTTAAATAGAAGGCATGTAGAACAATGATAGTTTCTTGTTTGGGTACCACTAAACAATAACTTCCAACCTAATTCAAAATGATATAGTAGATCTTCTACCCTCAACTAATGCAGAAATATCATAGTAATATTATCTGCATGTGTCACCAGAAAGAACCCCTTCCAACATCCTAACAGAAAAGACCCATAACTGGAAAAAAAAAGTGGTTCTAAAACTTACTAGGATGAATGGTCTGAGGCTGTTTCCAGAGGAGTGTTGCTTGCTGTACTCTGTAAAAGTCCAAACAAAGAAGTCATTGATACACAAAGAGATGCAGAGAAAGAAAAAGGCTTGCTTAAGTCATTTTTCAGCTATATTGGCCTTTGGGAGACATTGAGATTTCAGTTTAAATGCGGTTTAATACATCAATGTCTCTGCCGAAGAACAACAGTTTTCTTGGGGTCCTTTGGGGCAGCAACAGGTTTTAAGCACAGCCGATGGCTTTTCATGGTGCCTACTCTATTGTCTGCGAATGAGTCATTGTGAATAAAGCCAAAAGCTAGAAGAGAGAACCAGCCGGGCCAAGACCAGGAGACACATGCTTATAATTATTTCCCCAGGCTTTCCCCTACACCCTCAGTCCCCATTTCCTTTAAAGGTACATCACAATACATTCCTCAGCATTCAAATCAATATCATCCTGCTAACAAGAAAATAAATGGCAAAGCCCAGATTCCTTCCTTAAGGAGCAACACCAGCCGCACAGGTTCAGTAGCAAAAGCCAGCTCCCATCAGCTCACTTTTAATCCAGCTAATACTTCCTAGGCAATTTTGGAAGAAATACTATGTTTACCTTTTAGCCTGTCCCCATATATAGATTCATATACTAGAGGAAATGCAGATGATATCCAAAAGCTAATGAGGCCTTTGAAAGAGCAGCTTTCGAGTCCCAATCAAAATGATTGCAGCTTTAAAATAAAATAATAATAAAAATAATAATTGGAACATTACCGAATTAATCTTTCTAGTCTAGGATTAGTTCTCATCAGAGCACAGCGGCGGTTGCCACCCTGCCCAAGAAGGCTACATTGATTGCAGCTTAAGGGCAGTGGCATAAAATCTCTGCGAAAAATCCAGACCTTGGGGTAGGCACAGTATCCTGACCTAAGAGTATGGTATGTGTGAAAAAATGTGGGAAGGCAGATTGCTTGAAAGGCACAAGATGGTGACGTGACGTCAACCAAGAATTTAAAGCCGATTGCCGCTGCCTATTCATGTGAAAAATAGCGAGGAGGTTTTGTAGAGACACCAAACTCCAAACAAACCCTGGAAAAGGTGGAGGGGGAGGGGGAAATACTGTAGCTGAAATGGATTTCAAGCCAGATTCTCAGCATCATGTTTTATCATTTCTGACAGCTACACAGCATGCCATGCAATCAGAATGCTTGGGGCATTATGTACCCCAGCCTCATTTAATAACCATCCAGCAGTGAATAGAAGAGAGCAGAGAGTTGGGAAACAGGGATTGGCAGCATGAAAAGAAGAGGAAATACCTTCGGTGGCTTTTTATCTGGAGCTTTATAAAGCTTCTCCATTTGTTCTAAATCTGCCTCTAACTCAGTCTGGTAGAGGTAAATGTCTTTTTCTAGATCAGTCTGGTTAAAGAAGGAGAAGAAGAATGGGAAAAATAATGCTTAGGGTGAGAGGAAAACAAAGGAATGTTAAGTTTGAAATAAAAGAGCCTTTTATTGAAAAAAAAAGACAAAGATGGTACAGATAAGACAGAAATTCATCAGTAATTAATCACTTTTCAATAATCACAGATGCAATGGTTTTAGGCATTTAACATTTACATTCAGAGATGCACCAGGCCTGCTGGAATCTAATTGTAAAAACCATAAGTATCATAAAACCCACCTGTAAAAAAACCAAACAACAGATAATACTGTAACATCGATGCAATATGCTGTTAGTACAATTATCATTGCGGGTCAAAGAAAGCAAAACAACCACTCAGCTTTATGGCAGATTATGTTTTAAGGTCTTCTTATTGAAATGATTTACTAGCCAATTTAATTGTTAGGATAATGAGTTCATGCCAAATTAAAAAAAAAATAGAGTTACCACCCACACACTCACAAAACCCAAACAATGTCAGAGAAAAAAACCACACACACAGACAGAGCATACGGTGGTACAACATACGTGAGACAGAATTACCTTTCTATCCTCCCTAGTAAGTATAGAGCAATCTCCAGGAGTATAATCCCATATCTTTTTTGGAGGCTGATGGAAAGCAGAGGAGGAAATGAGGAAATGAAGATAAGGAAAGACATCACAGAGAATATGGAAACCGGATTAGAACACAGGGGGATACATTAGGGATTTGCATCAACACTGAAAATAAAACTTAAAAAAAGAGAGAAAAAAAAGGGCAATCTGCTGTAGCATAGATACCAAAGATTATGGAAGGCCAAGGGCACATGCACAATTTAGGGAGAGGTGTTTTCAATACTCTGACGCCATTTTTTATTTTTATAAGAGGTTTTCATGGATTTTGTACCACCCAGAGGGAAGGCACAGGCAGCTGTAAAGCATTCTAAACAAAAACCATCCCCAGAACAACAAAACCAGCGGATAAAAAAAAAAATCACAGTAAGAAAAAAGTGTTTGCTTGCTCATTCTTCTTTTCAAAAGGAAGGGGGAGAACAAGGGCTTTTCATAAATGAAAAAAGAGATATATTTTCCCCTTCCATCCCCGCTCCCAACTGTAAATACATACCATGTTAATAAATGGCTGAATTTCCAGTGTTGGCATTGTAGAGCAATGAGAATGCACAGGTATTATTTTTCATTTCACCTTTTGGGGGGGATAAGGGGTAATGAACTTTTTAAAAGAAAATTCAACCTACATTTTAAGGCTTTGGGGTTTTTGTTTGTTTATTTTTAACTGTGGTGGGATCATTAATGTTGCAGAGGCCTGTCCACCAGGATTTCCCTTGCCAATTGGATAATGCCATGCTACACACACTTCTCAACAGCACAGCTCCCTTGTATGAGTGAAGCAGCTGCAAAGACTGTCTATTCTCTCAGTGAATCCAGAATAAACTTGCTGATGACGTTACCAAACAGAAAAAAAGTTGCTTCTTGTTCTACAAACAGAGCACAGTCCTAGGTGTTTACACTGTGGTACCTGAGCACCTGAGAGTCATTGAGAGAGACTAGAGAGAGCTCACCAATGTCAGTTTTACTGGAGGTGGAACTGAGCAGCAATCTTGCTCTGAATTTTGGACCCTGATCTGAATTTCTCCAAAGTTCTGGGACTGACTGGATCTGGGTTTCTGGACTGGGCATATTTCTACTTTTTACTGCCACCTTTAGGGCTGCAGACACTATAAATGGCTATTACGAATCCCAAGAGGTCTGTGACTGCCAATCTTCAGTGTTTAGGGCTACAGAAGACAGCCTTGCAGAGTCAATGGGGGTCTCCCTTTCCTCAACTCCCGCTTCCTAGTATCAGAGCAAAGAGCCAAACTGCAATTGCCCTACTTCTGGGTGAAGGTGCTGGTGGTATTTGAAAAGCTGATGGAATTATTGACTGAATGTCATATTCTGTGGACAGGTCCTGTGGAAAATCAGAATTAGGGAATGAGTGTGTGGGGTGTGAGGTGGAAGAGTCTCAGTGACATAACCAAAAGGAGGCCATGCTGCCAAAGTGTCCGAAGCTCTACAGGGACTGAACATCGAATCCCACTCAAACAACCGGGGCATTACCTGCACGGTCCCACAGGACAGTCTGAGAATGGATTGAGAATCCTGAGCCTCACTTCATCCACCCCAGAAGACGTGCTCAATTCAAAGTCATGTTAACAGGGGATCTTAGATGAAAGATGATTTAGCAGTGACACTCAATGACCTGGCCTTCTAGAGGCCTGGAAAAGTACTACTGCCGAGAGCTGTCAGCTGCTTTTTCAGACCAAGCGAGAGCGGCAGAGCTCAGCTTACAGAGCTGAACTTCAGTGAAGCCTCGTTCAACTTGCCACAATTTCCAGTCAGGGGCCAATTACTCACAGACTAAAAGATCACAAGTTGCAGCAATGAGATTGATGTAACGCTGCAGAATGGTGCACAGATCATGCGTGTGGAATCACAGGGCAGTTCCATCAGCCAAGTGGCTACACAGCTATTGCACTATCAGGATCTGCCACAGGAGGGCATCAGAAATTTTCAAGACAGAAATACAGTAAAACCCCGATTTAACGGACCCCGATTTAAGGGACTTCGGATGCAATGGACAAAATTTATGAGCAAGTCCGATGCATCCCAAATCCATTTTTCGGGGGCTGGCTGCCAGCTCCCGGCTGCACCCGGGTCCAGGCAGCGGGCGGGCTGCCTGCCGGCTCACCGCTGCTGCCCAGGTCCAGGCAGCCGGCGGGCTGGCTGCCGACTCCCCGCTGCCAGCCCGCCCGGGTCCTGGCTGCTGGCTGCCGCCCGGGTCCCAGCAGCCGGGACCCGGGTGGGCTGGCTGACGGCTCCCGCCCAGGTCCCAGCAGCCGGGACCCGGGCGGGCTGGCTGGTTGACGGCTGCCGCCCGGGTCCCAGCAGCGGGAGGGCTCAGCTGGTGTAAAAGAAACCTGCCCCGAAAAGCAAAAAAAGCTGTTACAGTAAAACCTCGATATAAGGGACTAATTTGGGCAGGCTGCTGCACCGACAGCTTGGTTTTTTTTGTTTTTTTTAAATTAAATAACGGACTTTGGGCTTTAACGGACACCCCCTCACCCGAATTAGTCCATTATATCGAGGTTTTACTGTATAAGGGAACAGCTACAGGGTACACCTGGAAGCCCCAGAACACAAGACAGAATGGGCTAACAAAGCTATCACTGTGCACCTAGGGTCAAATGTTTAATGGTGGCAATTCTCATTCACATGCATAAAGTTAAGATGATGAAAAAGATTTCTCCACCAGGATCAGAAGTTTAATTTCTTCTGAATGCAGGAGAGGAGAGGCAGTAGTGGAGGGGATGGATGGAAGTCTGTAGCAAGAAGGCCGCTGGTGGGACTGCAGCAGGAACTAGGAGGCATTGGTGAGCCTTGCTCCTTTTTATCTTCATTTTTCTACTTAGACCCCTTGCAAGTTCATTAATGCAGGGGGAACTTCTCAGTGCTATCTACCCAAGTGGTTGCAAAAAACAGTTACCTACCTTTTGTAAGGGCTGTTCTTTGAGATGCATTGCTCATGTCCATTCCACGTCATGTCAGGTGTGCATGCGCTGAATGCACAGTTGCCAGAGAGTTTTCCACAATGAAATCCTTAGGGCTGGCTCTATCACACCGGAGGCCTGCACTCATGCGTCGGTACAAGGGTGCTACCGGTCCCTTGCCCTCTGAAGTTCCGTCTTGTCATAAACTCCAACGGCGGGGTAGGAGGGAAGGTCGTGGAATGGACATGAGCAACACATTTTGAAGAACAGTAGTTATGGAAGGTTAGTAACCGTTTTTTCTTCATTGAGTGCTTGCTCATGTCCATGCTGGCCCACTGCTTCATTTCATCCAGCCTGCAGTAAGTCTCCACACCGCGGGCTGGAAACCCCGAGCTGCGGTGTCCCCTCCCTTCCCACTGTGTGGGGAAGCTAGGATTGGCAAGCCGTTAAAGTCCGGTCAGCTCTGTGTAGTTCCCAGAAGTGACCAGCATATCCCTGCAGCTCCTAGGATCAGGGGCACTAAGGGAAGCTCCACATGCTGCCCCTGACCCTGGCGCCAGCTCCACAGCTCCCATTGGCCGGGAATCACAGCCAATGAGAGCTGCAGTGGTGGTACCTGCAGGCACGGGCCTCTGCCTAGGGACCGGACATATCATCCATTTCCAAGAGCAGCGCAGAGCCAGGGCAGACAGGGAGCCTGCCTTAGCCCCCTGCACCACTGACCGCGAGTTCACTGAGGTAAGTGCTGCCTGTCCAGAGCCCACACCACAACCCTTTTGCCTCAAGATGGATCCCCCTCCCGCACCCTAACACCATCCCAGAGCCTCACACCGAATCTCCTCCCACACGCTAGCCCCATGCCTCAGCCCTGAGCCCCCTCCGACATCCCAAACACCTCATCCCCAGTCCCATCCCAGAATAGCTCAGTGGTTTGAGCATTGGTCTGCTAAACCCAGGGTTGTGAGCTCAATCCTTGAGGGAGGTTGTTGGATGATTTTAATTGGGGATTGGTCCTCCTCTGAGCAGGGGGGTCGGACTAGATGACCTGAGTTCCCATCCACCCCCGATATTCTATGATAAGCAACAGTTCTGCAGAAAAGGACCTGGGGATTACAGTAGATGAGAAGCTGGATTTGAGTCAGTAATGTCCCCTTGTTGCCAAGAAGGCTAACAGCATATTGGGCTGCATTAATAGGAGCATTGCCGACAGATCAAGAGAAGTGATTATTCCACTCTATTCAACACTGGTGAGGCCACATCTGGAGTATTGTATCTGTTTTGGGCCCCCCACTGCAGAAAAGTTTTTAAGGCCCAGCTTGTCAAAGCCCTGGCTGGGATGATTTAGTTGGTGTTGGTCCTGCTTTGAGTAAGAGATTGGACTAGATGACCTCCTGAGATCTCTTCTAACCCTAATATTCTATGATTCGATGACATGTGTCCTGAAGGCTTCACTACTATGACTGGTACCTTCTTTAAATCATAATGGAACAAGTCTAAAGCTAAGATATATCCATGTCTTCAGATGCTTTTGTGCAATTCATAGTTGAAGCCAACAAGAGCAGTGAGTGAATGGGTCAGGGCAGAATTGTTCCTTAGACAAATACCTTGTGGGTGGGTGTGTTTGTTTTACTATAGGTACACACTGCAATACCGGCACAGAGTGGGATTTTCCAAAGTGCTCAGCATTCATCTACCTCTGCTTCCACTGAAGGCAATGGTTGTTCTACCAGCGATGTTAATGGGAGCACAGATAGGCCAACGCTGAGCACTTTGGATAATTCCACCTTAAAGTTCAAGGCATGAGGGAGTGAGCAGCAGTGGTTGTGGCTTGGGAGAAGTGCAGAGTGCACTGTGCTAGATAACTATAAAATGTCCCTTGTTCCGGTGCAGCAGTGTATAATGGAAAAACAGGTTACTTACCTGTAACTGTTGTTCTTCGAGATGTGTTGCTCACATCCATTCCAGTTAGGTGTGCACACGCCACGTGCACGACTGCCAGAAGATTTTTCCCCTAGCAACTGGCCGGGTCGGCTAGGGAGCCCCCTGGAGTGGCGCTGTTATGGTGCTGCATATATACCCCTGCCGACCCGGCCCCCCCTCAGTTCCTTCTTGCCGGCTAATCCGACAGTGGGGAAGGAGGGAGGGTTTGGAATGAATATGAGCAACACATCTCGAAGAACAACAGTTACAGGTAAGTAACCCATTTTTCTTCTTCGAGTGCCTGCTCATATGTATTCCAGTTAGGTGACTACACGCCATACCTAGGAGGAGGGGTCGGATGGACCAACCGCTGAGTGCAGGACCACCGAACCAAACGCCGCATCGTCCCTGGATTGTTGGACTATGGCATAGTGAGCGGCGAACGTGTGGATGGAGGACCAGGTAGCTGCCCTGCAAATTTCCATAATAGGGATTCACTTCTGGAAGGCCGCTGAGGAGGCTTGTGCTCTCGTGGAGTGCGCTGTTATTTGCTCGGCTGGTCTGCCCGCCAGCTCGTAGCAGGTGCAAATGCATGCGATTATCCAAGAGGAGAGCCGCTGGGCGGAGATCGGCTGACCCTTCATCCGATCTGCCACCGCAATAAAAAGTTGTGTTGTTTTTCTGAATGTTTTTGTATACTCCAAATAAAAGGCAAGCGCTCTGCGAACATCGAGTGTGTGCAGTTGTTGTTCCCTTCTGGAGGTATGGGGCTTCGGGTAGAAGACCGGCAGGAAAATGTCCTGATTAATGTGGAAGGGAGACACCACCTTGGAGAGGAAAGCTGGGTGGGGGCGTAGCTGAACCTTGTCCTTATGAAAGACCATGTAAGGGGGTTCTGATGTGAGGGCCCTGATCTCGGACACTCTACGTGCCGAGGTAATCGCCACGAGGAAGGCCACCTTCCAAGAGAGGTACAGCATGGAGCATGTGGCAAGGGGCTCGAAAGGGGGCAGCATGAGACAGGAAAGAACAAGGTTTAGGTCCCGGGGGGGACAGGCTTGACCTGCGGGTATAGTGTGTCCAGCCCCTTGAGGAATCTGGAGACCGTAGGGTCTGAGAAGACCGAGTGGTCGGCTGTCCCGGGGTGAAAGGCGGAAATGGCCGCCAAGTGGACCCTGATTGTAGATGTAGAAAGGCCCTGCTGCTTGAGGGAGAGCAGGTAGTCTAAGATAAGGGGGATGGTTGCTTCTCCTGGGACAGTGTTCCGTTGCGTGAACCATGAGGAGAAGCGGGTCCACTTTGCAGCATAGGTGGTTCTGGTTGACGGCTTTCTACTACCCAGAAGCACTTTTTGCACTTCAGCTGAGGACAGACGCTCCGGGCCTTTTAGCCACGCAGGAGCCATGCGGTGAGATGTAGGGGCTGGAGGTTTGGGTGGTGCAGGCGACCGTGGTCCTGGGAAATGAGGTCCAGCCAAAGCGGCAGGTTGATGGGCGGGGCCTTGGACAGCTGTAGAAGGGATGCAAACCAGCATTGTTTGGGCCAGGCCGGGGCTATGAGGATCATGTGAGATTTGTCCTGTTTCGCCTTGATGAGCACCTTGTGCAGGAGCGGGATCGGAGGGAACGCATAGAGGAAGTGGTTCGTCCAGGAAAGGAGAAAAGCGTCTGTTAGGGAGCCCGGAGAACTGTCCCGGAAGGAGCAGAACTGGAGGCACTTCCTGTTCTGGCGTGTGGCGAAGAGGTCGATCTGGGGAAATCCCTACTGTAGAAAAATCGACCGGATGACATCTGGGCAAATGGACCACTCGTGCGATAGGAAGGACCTGCTGAGGTGGTCCGCAAGCGTGTTCTGAACGCCTGGGAGAAATGAGGCCACTGGGTGAATAGAGTGGGCTATGCAGAATTCCCGGAGTAGAACGGCCTCCGTGCAGAGGGGGTTCGAGCACAATCCGCCCTGTTTGTTGATATAAAACTGGGCCGTGGTGTTGTCTGTTAACACTGAGACGCAGTGGCCTGCTAACGTGTCTTTGAACGCCTGGCATGCTAAGCGAACTGCTCGTAGCTCCCTGATATTGATGTGTAATCGGAGGTGGGCTGCTGACCATCGACCTTGAGTTCTGAGGTCCCCAGCCGAGAGATGATGCATCCGTCACTAGGGACATGGATGGGGGGGGGGGGGGGAGGTAGGAAGGGGACACCCTCGCAGACTAGGTTCTGATTTGTCCACCAAGTCAGAGAGTCGAGGGTGGACTTTGGAATGGTGAGGAGGGTGTTTATGCTGTCCACGTTTGGCTTGTAGACCGATGCTAGCCAAGCCTGGAGCGGGCATAGACGCAGCCTGGCATACTTGGTGACATACGTGCATGCCGCCATGTGCCCCAGCGGGCTTAGAAATGCTTGCGCCGTGGAGGTTGGGAAGGAGCGCAAGTTGTGGATCGTTTCCTGCATAGCGAGGAAACGTGGCCATGGGAGGGACGCTCTCGCCAAAGTGGAGTCCAGGAAGGCCCCGATGAACTTGAGCCTTTGGGTGGGTTCCAGGGTTGACTTCTCCTTGTTGAGGAGGATCCCCAGGCGGTCGAACGTCCGTATTATTAGCTGCACATGTGCGCGCACCTGGTCGCTGGAAGAGCCCCGTATCAACCAGTCGTCGAGGTAAGGGTAGAGATGAACCTGGCGTCGTCGCAGGAACGCCGCTACCACAGCCATGCACTTGGTGAATACCCTGGGCGTGGTAGAAAGGCCAAAGGGCAGGACCACAAATTGGTAATGTGTTCCCGCTACGACAAAGCGGAGGTAACACCTGTGGGAGGGTTTTATAGCAATATGGAAATAAGCATCCTTCCTATCGAGGGCAGCGTACGAGTCCCCGGGATCCAACGAGGGAATGATGGTACCCAAGGAGACCATGCGGAACTTGAGTTTGGCCATGTGGCTGTTGAGTCCGCGCAGGTCCAAGATGGGCCGCAAGCCCCCCCTTTGCCTTGGGTATAAGGAAATATCGGGAGTAGAGCCCCTTTCCCTTGAACTGCTCTGGCACAGGCTCGATGGCCCCTACCGAGAGGAGCGACCTCATCTTCTGTACCAGGAGTTGCTCGTGAGAGGGGTCCCTGAAGAGGGACGGGGAAGGTGGGTGGGAAGGGGGGGGGGGAGGAGGAGAATTGGAGCGAATATCCCAGTTCCACCGTGCGAAGAACCCACTGGTCCGAAGTGATGACTGACCAGGCCCGGAGGAAGTGGGATAGACGGTTTCGAAAGGGAGGATCCAGGAAATCGGCTGGTGCTTTGCCCCCGGGCGCACCTTCAAAAGGTAGGTTTTGGGCCTTGGGACGGTTTTGGGGCCTGCTGAGATTGGCCCGTCTGCCTGGAGAGGGAATGCCTGCGACCCCCGTGTCCTCTTCGCCGGAAGGAGTCCTGGGGTGGGGGTGGGGCTAGGCGGGGGGTAAAAACACCTGGGCTGGGGTCTAAAGGGTCGTCTCTGGGTTACCGGGGTATGCATGCCCAGAGTCCGCATGGTGACCCTGGAGTCTTTAAGGGTCCGCAGGCAAGAATCCATGGATTGTGAAAACAGGCCAGAGCCCTCAAACGGGAGGTCCTGTATTGTATGTTGAAGCTCCAGAGGGAGGTTGGATGCCTGCAACCAGGCCGATCGCCTTAAGGTGATTCCCGATGCTACTACTCTGGCCGCCGAGTCGGCTGAGTCAAGGGCTGCCTGCAGGCAGGCTTTTGCCACCTTTTCCCCCTCCTGGACAAAGGCGCCGAACTCCTGCTTAGAGTCCGGTGGAATAGAGCCCTCGAATTTTTGCATGGAATTCCATGCGTTATAGGCGTGCCTGCTCAGGAGGGCCTGTTGGTTCGCTACCCTGAGTTGTAGGCCTCCGGCTGAATAGATCTTCCTACCAAATACAGTAGACTCTCGATTATCCAGGATGATAGGGGAAAAAATAATTCTGGTTAATAAAATCCTGGATAATCACCATCCATAGGAAATATGGGGTGTGGGAATTGATTCACCAGCCATCCTGCGCCGGGGGGAGGGCGTGTTGGTTCACTGGCTGCCCTGCGCCCTGGTAGGGGTTTTTTGTGTGTGCGCTTGGGGCGGCAGCAAAGCCAGAGCCGGCCCTGCGAGTTGCATGTATTTTTTTTGACATTCTGGTTAATCCACATCCTGGTTAATCCAATTCTGGATAATCGAGAGTCTACTGTAGGTCTAACCTTTTGGCCTCTCGCGATTTTGGAACAGGGGCTTGTTTCCCGTGGTGCTCCTGGTTATTGACAGAGTCCACCACGAGCGAGCAGGGCTGGGGGTGCGTAAAGAGATACTCGCAGTCTCTTGTGGAGACGAAGTACCTTCTTTTGACTCCTTTGGCCATGGGGGGGATGGATGCCGGAGTTTCCCAGATGGTGGCCATGGACTTCTGGATGGTTTTAATAACCGGCAGTGCCACCCTGGCTGGGCCGTCTGTGGACAAGATGTCCGCCACAGGGTCATCCATCTCCACCACCTCTTCCACCGACAAGTTCATGCCCTTAGCCACACTTAGCTTGGTGCGCGAAAAGATCTATCAGAGGGGGGCTGGAGGCCGACCTGCCTGCTATAGCCTCATCTGGGGAAGAAGACGAAGATGCACCCGGCTCCCCGGCGTCCAACGGCAGGTCGCAGTGGGGAGGCAGAGAAGGCTGGGCGGCCGGCAGGGCTGCGGAGGATGCAGATGGGCCGTCAGCTTTGCTAGCTGGGAGCGGCCTAGGGATGCTTCAGGTACCCTTGGCTCTGAAGTTATGGAGATTCCAGATGGTGCTCCCTGGGCTTGATGGTATGCCCAGGGAGTCCAGAAGGGCCAGTGTGTAGGGTCTTGGGCCTGTAGGTTTTGGTCTGCCCAATGCTCTTCGGCCACTACTACTCCCTGGCCTTCAGTGGAGCGGGGTGAGGCGGTAGCCGACTGTGATGGCCATGGCGGTGCCGAGCTGATATGCGGCTGTGGGATGGGTGGGGAGCGTTGCCAGGACCGGGACCGGTAGTACCTTCGGTGCCCAGGCGATGTGTGCGTGCCGTATGGTGAGCGGTGTTGGGGAGAGTGGCGGCCTCTGGATCTGGATCGGCGCTGATACGGCGATTGGTACTGGGACGGTGACCGATGCCAGGGTGGTGACCGGTGCCGATAGTACGACCGGTGCCAAGAGTACAACTGGTGTCGGGAAGGAGAGCGACGCCAGGACTCTGATTGGTATTGGGACTCTGATCGGTGCCGAGACGCAGACCTGTGCCAGGACACCGATCGATGCCGAGATGCAGACCGGCGCCAATACTCAGACCGGTGCCGTGAGGCCAACCGGTGCCGGGAGTACGATCGGTGCTGCGGCTCCGAAGGGAGAGTGGAGCTAGGTCTTAGTGCTGCGGGCACCTGGGGCAGGATCATGGCTGGCTTGCCCCTGGATTGCACGACCTTCTGGGTTACCAGTACCAGATCCACGAGCGCGATCAAATTCCACGCCGCGGCAAATGTCTCTGGTGTCGAGGGCAAGCGCTGTTGCTGCACCGGTGCCCTGGGGGGTGAGTCTAAGCGCACCGGACTTGACGGTACCTGCGCAGGCGCCGGAGTTGACGGGGCTGGAGCCGGTGGGTGCTGCCCTGGCCGCTCCCCCACGGGATGTGGGTCTACGGGCGTTGAAGCCGTGGGTGCGGTGGTGGAGGTTTCCGGTCGTCGCTTGCGTGCCAGAGAACGCAAGCGGTGCCGGGGTGTTGGATTCGGTACCGGGGCCGGAGGTCTGGTGGCAGGCGCGGAGGACAGTTTCGGGGTGCCTTTTTGCGAGACGCTCGGCGCGGACTGCTTACCAGCTTCCGGTGCCGGAGCGAGCGCCGCCTCCATGAGGATCTGCCTGAGACAGAAGTCCCGTCCTTTTTTAGTGAGAGGTCTGAAACTTTTGCAGATCTTACACTTGTCTGAGAGGTGTGCCTCACTGAGGCACTTCAGGCACGCGTCGTGTGGGTCACCCACTGGCATAGGCTTCCCACACCGAGAGCAGGGTTTAAATCCCGGAGCCTTGGGCATATGGCCCCAGGCACCTAAGGGAGGGAATCCTCCCCGCTACTAACAACTATGGACTAACTATCAACTAATGACTACTAAGAATATAACTATTAACAGAGTAAGAGAAAACGCTAGGAGAATGGAGATCACAAGGGAGAGCTCCACAGTTCCAGCAACCGTCACGGGCGGTAAGAAGGGACTGAGGGGGGGCCGGGTCGGCAGGGTTGTATATGCGGCACCATAACGGCGCCACTCCAGGGGGCTCCCTAGCTGACCCGGCCAGTTGCTAGGGGAAAAATCTTCCGGCAATCGTGCACACAGCGCGTGCACACCTAACTGGAATGCATATGAGCAAGCACTTGAAGAAGAATCTGAAGTTACTGTACTAACTTAGAAGTACATGCTGCACTTCCCCCCACTATCTATTCAATGGTCTTAAAACGCTTTACAAACATTTCTTAAGTCTCACTTGTATCCTAGCAGATTGGGTGAGTATTATTGGATCAGCAGAGAGTGACTTGCCTGAGGACATAGAGGGAGGGGCAAGATCCCAAGAGTTCTGCTCAAGCCCCACAAGCATACTCCTCCTATGACATGTTCAAGGAAACATTTTTTTGCCCTGATCTTGTAACCAAGTTAAAGGGGCTGCATGAGGAGGACAGGACTGAGGCCATAAATTGTAATTCCTGGAAGAGGCGTACGAGATATGAGTTACTGAAGCCTGTACAGTATATGGGAGGAGCTGTGGCCTTGGATTCTGCTCTCAGAGATAGCAGAGAGTATCAGGAATAACTCCACTGAAATCAAAGCAATTGCATTAGTGGAAAAACAGCAATAAGCAATATAAGAATCAGGCAGTAAGACTACAGAAGTTCTTAAGAACACTGGGATAATTTTCTAAAAATTTTAAATGGCCCTGACAATCAACACACCCCTCCACCAAAAGTCACCGGTACTTATTGGATAATTAGGATTCATTTAATCATTCTTATAGCTGTGATATCCAGGCTATGTAGCTGGACTGGATATCAAAATATGTGATTCTCTTGATTAGACTTTTTGGAGGAGATTTTTTTTGGGAATAACCCTGGGATCCTTGATGCAAACCACTGCAACGTATTTGGAAGAGAACAGGTTGCATGAAGAAGGCAAAGAGCAGGGAACAGGGTCAAGATCAGTTTATAGGCAGCTGGTACTTTTTGACCACAGACAAAAGGCCCATGGCTATAATGTGTGACTCTCATTCACTTAGATCTTGTGAGAGGAGGAGGGAACGAGAGTATGGAAAAGGGGACAAATAAATGAATGAGAACAATCACTGCTATCTTTAACAAGTAAAGCCTCAAACTGAACTCTGACGCATGGAAGTGATATTGCCTCACTAGTTGGCATATTTTCCTGTGAAGTCGAAGGTCAAATATTATGTCTTTAAAATGTTTTAAATGGTCACCAAACTACTAGTATATGTCAGTGCCAAGGCTCAGTAGGAGCTAGAGTACAGTCACAACAGCATCATTACAAAATGCAGGTTGACTTTATCAATCATTTACAGCTAGCAAACTTACCGGTTTCCCAAATTCCAATTCCGAAAAGAATTTATACCAAGGTTCATTCTTTAAATCTATCTCTTCTGGGCTTATATCCCGAGTCTAAAGGAGTTGGTGATAAGGGAATGGAAGAAAGAGAAGGATAACATTATGCAAAGAATACATAGGAAAGGGACTGTTAGAGATGCAGTCTCAGTCTTTTCAATTGAATAATGAGGCTAGTTAGCCTAATCATTTAGTACTTCTTTGAATGGAAGGTACTGTAGATCTCTGAATATTTTACAATTGTTTATTAAACTTTACAGCACCCCTCAAGAATGCCCGTTCAATTTTTAGATGGGGAAACTGAGGAAGATAGCAGTTAAGTGCCTTGCTCAAGATCACACAGCAAGTCAATGGAAGAGCTGGAAAAGGACCTCAGGACTCCTAATTTGCAGTCCCTTGGCTCCTACTGTTGAAAGCTCTCTCAGATTCAAGGTTAAGCCTATAATTTTTTTTAAATTTTCATTTGGCAAAAAAAGAGTTGAGAAATGCAAATTATCTATTGTTGAGCCCCAGAGCATTAAACATACTGCATCTTTAACAGCACATGGATATGCGAGAAACTGTGGTCCATACACAGCAAACAGAGTGAGAGGTGGCATTCTAAATCAAAGAGGACACAATTAGAGAGAGCACACTTCTGAAAGATCTCAAAGGGGATGAATAGGAAGACAATATACTTTGCTTATTTACAGATAAATGTTAGGGAATCAGACAAAACTAGAATGAAGGAAAAACCAGACAGGACAGGTAACAGCACAGCTGAAAAGAAAGCTCCCTTTCATGCCTAAAATCTATTTTAACAAAACAACTTAAAGTTGTGTAACCATATTTTTGGTGACGTGAAAGAACAAATCCAGCGCTCTAAGTTACGGAGATAGAGCTGGTTAAATTTGATTTAAATGGATCTAACCTTTAATTTAAGTGGATTTAAGTATATTATAGATTTATAATCATTGCAGCAAGACTTGGAGGCTGAGGTGCTTCAATGTCAGGGATGGGCAAACTTTTTGGCCCAAGGGCCACAGTGGGGAATAGAAATTGTATGGCAAGCCATGAATGCTCACAAAATTGGGGTTGGGATACAGGCTCTGGGGTGGGGCTGGGGATGAGAGATTTGGGGTGCAGGAGGGTGCTCTGGGGTGGGATCGAGAGGTTTGGAGAGTGAGAAGGGGATCAGGGCTAGGGCAGGGGGTTGAGGGTTCTCAGACCACAGGATGGCTCTGCCCAGGGCCGAAAGTGCGGAATGTCAGATACACTTCCACAACCTGCATCCTGATGGAGAAAATACCAGAAAGTAGAGAACCTGATTTATCCTAATGGGATATGGCCAAGGAGAGAGTTCTGCCAGGGCTAGGGCCAAAACTAAGGCATGCCTAGCCCTCTGTGCCAATCACAATAGCCCAAACCAAGCAATTCTTCGCAGTTTAGTGCCAACCCTTTGTGCTTATTCTTCTTATGCTTTCAATTTTATTATCTCTTGTCCTCAAGCTGGCTGCTACCTAAAACAAACCCCCATGGGATTATCTGACCCCACTGGGGGAGGGAGAAAGGGAAACTCTTGTATCTAGGAGGGTGGTGAAGCACTGGAATGGGTTACCTAGGAAGGTGGTGGAATCTCCTTCCTTTGAAGTTTGTAGCCCTGGCTGGGATGACTTAGTTGGGGATTGGTCCTGCTTTGAGCAGGGGGTTGGACTAGATGACCTCCTGACGTCCCTTCCAACCCTGATATTGTATGGTTCTATTATCTGAACGTTAAATGGTTAAACTGGTATGTTACCCGGTGAAGGCACCACAAAAAGAGGTTAATTCCCAAGGGTCTAGAGTAAGCCTAGTTAAACCACAAGGGATTGGAGAAAGGTACTGCCATTAACTGCAGGCCAAACAGATGCAGTGCCTCTGTTTCTATACATTACGTATTGATTCCCAAAAAGTTTTGAGCTTGTTGGATAGTAAAATTTACAGTGGAACTGATCAAAAGGCCATTGAAATCAATGGGAATCTTTGCATTGATGGCAAGAGCTTTGGATCAGGCCCCTAGTAGCTTCTGCTCTGAATATGGCATAGAAATTGCAATCTATTAATAGACTGCATATTATCTTCAGATGATCTTTCTAGTGGTTTTTAGGTTTTCCCCAACAACACAAAACAAGGTCTACATATCACTATCGTATTTAGACAGGCCAGAGAAAAGGGATTCTGACACAGAGCACAATCAAACAGGCACTTCAGTTCCATTTTATGTTTCAGCACCTGTCTTCTGTGATCTTTGGTTTGAAATGACAGCTGGTAAAAAATGGTCAGAGTGTCACTCTCAGAACTCACCTGACTTTTACTGAACTGTGCAGGAGTCTTTCCAGCTGCTTTGGTGATTCTTCTGGTTTTTAGACTCTGATTCAGCAACATTTGAAGCACATGCTTAATTTTAACCATGTGAACGGTCCCATTGATTTGAGTGGGATTTAAGCATGGGGTTAAGTGCTTTGATGAATCAGGCTTTAAATCACAGACCCTGAGCCTGTAGTCCTTAGGCAAAATTCCTGTTCAAATCAAGGGAGTCTTGCTCCAGCCAGAACAGCAGGAATGACCCTTCCTATTATACCCAAACCCAGGGACCTCATTTGCCTCTCACTTACATCAGTGTACTGCAACCAATGTCCACTGAAGTCAAGGCAAGGATGCCACTGATTTCAACAGGCATTGGATTGGCCTGGACCAAGAGTAACTTCAATGAAATTAAAGAAAGCGAGGAATAAGTGTAGCACCTTAAAGACTAACCAGTTTATTTCAGCATAAGCTTTCGTGGGCTATAGCCATCTTCAAGACTTGCTATCTAGTGCAGACACAGAAATCCATTTCAAAAGGTATTTTTTTTCTCCTGCTGATAATGGCCCATCCAGATTTAACAGCCTCTTAGGATTGGTATGCTAATGTACAACTTTTTTTTTCTCTTCTTTCTGTGTGTATACATGCATCTTACTTCTGTTCTATTCTATGCATCTGATGAAGTGGGCTATAGTCCACAAAAGCTTATGCTGAAATAAACTGGTTAGTCTCTAAGGTGCTACAAGTATTCCTCGCTTTCTTTATGGATACAGACTAACACGGCTGCTATTCTTGAACCTTCATTGAAATTGATGGTGTTACACTGGTGTGAAAGGAGGATTAGTCCCAGGATAAAATAATGGACCTCATGTTACTTGAAAGCAAATCTTGAAAAGGGAAAAAACCCTGAGTCAGACGTATTATTCAGTAATTTAACCACATACTTCTGTTGCTTTTAAATTACCTGTAACAACTGTATCTTAAAGTAAAAGTGACTGTTCGCTCTGTACAGCTTCTCAATCCTGTTCCAAAGCATTAATGAAAACATGGCCCCAGACTTATACTATGAGTCTCACAAACAATCAGTACTTTAAAACATGACTTTCAAACAAATACCCCTCAAAGAACAATCACATCATTAAGTACTAAAATAGTCACTTAATAGAAAACACCTCCATATTTTTAGCACTTCCATGATTACACTAACACAGCATGAAACTGACTGTTAATGTCTTTAAAGTTGCTGACCTCAGAAGAACACAAACTTTAAACACTAGTCACCCTGCTGCCTCAAATGCTATGGAATAAACCTGCTGTGCACTGGAAATAAGCACAGCTTGCAAACCAGAGACAGGCCGTGGAGTCAAACACAGATTACAATCTAGGGTTAGTGAGCCATATTTAACACAGAAAACAACACATCCCCAAGGAAAGGCCCCTCTCAGCTCCCCAGGATCTGCCTTTAGTGGAGTGACAATGTTAGAAGTTACTCAAACATTTGCAATACAAAATATATGGGAAGACATAACATAGGCGATATCAATGTAAGGAAACCCATCTGAATGGATATATACAAGCGCTTGTGGAGCATATTGTCATCACAGACCCAAGTCACGGAGCAGGATAAAAGGAACATTACCATCTTTTCATTGTCCAAAACAGAGGACTTTCCTGGCTGGTAGTCGTAAATACTCTTTGGCTCTGCCCGGTATTTTCTGGTATCCACCTTCTTGTCCGGGGGTTCCCAATCATTCCTGAGGAGAGAGAGGCCGATTAGCCCAGAACTCTGCTATTGCCATGAAAAGGAGTGTATTCTGTGGACAAGATCATTCCTCACTTAATCTGGGTTTAATCAGGGATCTTTTTAATCTATAGCGTTGTCCACACTGACAACTGAATGACAAAACAATGGGGGAGGGACAGCTCAGTGGTTTGAGCATTTGGCCTGCTAAACCAATGTGAGTTCAATTCTTGAGGGGGCCATTTAGCGATATGGGGTAAAAATCTGTTGGATGATTTAATTGGGGATTGGTTCTGTTTTGAGCAGCAGGTTGGACTAGATGATCTCTTGAGGTCCCTTCCAACTCTGATATTCTATGATTCTATGTGTTAACCTCCCTCCCCCAAAAGAGAAAAGCGTTGTCAACAAAAAGCATTGGTGTGAACAGCACTTGCTCCTGCTGACAAAGCTATCACCGCTCATTGTGAGTGGAAGTTTTTTGTCGACAGGAGAGCTCTCTCCTGCTGACAAACTGCAGCTACACTGCATGTCTTTTAGAGCACAGCTGTGTTGCTAAAAGCTGCATAGTGTAGACATAGCCGAAAGCAGGAAACTTGGTGCAAGAGGAACAGGTCAGATGAATTAGGGTTTGTTTTTTAATGGCAGCCAGAATTAAATTTGTGTATGTGTCAGCTGCTAAAAATCACTTGAAAGGACAGTAAAGGTTTCTTGCAATTCTTTTCCAGGAATTGCCAAACTCACACTTCTTTCCTTACTTGGAAGTACCTTTGAATTAGGCCTGCAGAATTCCAACCCGCACCCTCCCAACTTTGAACTGAATCTAGGCTTGAACTCTTAAGTCAGCCTCTGAGACTAGAACATTCCCCCACACTCTTCCTGAATTTTGGGAAAGGGTAGAACTGGGGCTGAAGTCTGTGATGTGGGCCCATCTTTCTTCTTCTGGGAGGTTCTAAGGGCTCATCTGTACTAGAGATCTAATCGGGTTGTACTGAACTGGCTTGTAAATACAAACGGTTCAGACAACACTAGCCCCCTGAAATGGTTTAAGTTCTGTGCAACATCCACACTAGCACTGTCCAAACCATCTCAGTTGCAATGCACTCTGGGAACCTATCCCACACTTCCCAGAAGTAGTGCATTCTGACAGGTTTTTCAAGGCCACCAGTGTGCTGTGAGACAGTAAAGAGAGGGCTAAATTGAACCATTTCAGTTTTTGTACATCTCAACTGGTACTCTCATGGTATACACTGGACTGGTTAAGCATGAACCAGAACTAAACCTGCTGGTGAAAGGTTGCTTGTACTGGACAGTTGTTAGAACATTTGTAGAGTGTTTTATAAATATTCTAGGGGCTTCAACCAGTCTAATTTCTACAGTGTAGAACAGACCTGATTGTTTTAACACTTCCAACCCTAGGAAATGTTCTCCCCAGCTAAGTCCTGCTGGGTTAGTTACCTGATAATGTAAAGCACTAATTAGTCTAATCTTTTGATTCATGAGAGTTTTACCAGAAAGCTACAGTGCTTCCCCTTTAATTGCTGTGCTGGGAGGATAATATCTATCAGAGAACATCATCCTCTAGTCACATGGCCTTAGGTGCCCTCTATGTTAGCAGACAGACTATGGAACTGCTCATTTAAAGCCAGTGGGAGCAGAGGGTTCTAAAAGCAGGTTGAATTAATCATTTAAAAAATATTCACAGCCTATTTTGCTTTCTCCTCACTCTCTCTGTTCAGTAAATGCATTCGTTATTTTTACAATGAGCTTCTACACGCATGGTTATAAAGCAGGAGTAAAAATAGTATCTGATGCTAACTAGGATCCAAAACTCCCATTGACTTCACAGTGAGTTGAACTGGGCTTCCAGGGCTGATTAGCTGATTGAGATTCATCAAGACCCATTTCCTGAAAAAACTTTGCCAAGCCCTGAAATAAATCCAAACCCTTGATCCCCACAATTCTGTGCATTTCAAGCAGGGCCTCAGAGGCCCCAAGGTGCTAGGTGCTGTATAAATAAGTAGTAAAAGATAGTCCTTGACCTGGAGAGCTTACAATTTAGATAAGACACACAAAGGACTGGAGAGGAAAGGGGCATAAGAGTTGAAGGGACCTGTCTAAGGTCCCACAGCAGAGCCAGGAACAGAACACAGGCCCAGCATTTCAGAGTCTGTCTGCTAGACCATACTGGCCTTTACTTTCATTTTCACGTGTCTCTGGATATCCAAGTCCAGACTGGCTCTAGAAGGGACTTTTTTCAGGAGACTTCCAGCTCAGTTCTGTAGACCCAGGAGGTTTAGAGACACTTTGGATACTTGTTAATATTTATACAGTAAAACCTCCATTTAACGGACTAATTGGGGCGGGGGGGGGGGGTGTCCGTTAAATGAAAAAGTCCGTTATTTAATAATAATAATAAAAAAACGAGCTGTCGGAGCAGCAGCCCGCCCGCCACAGGGTCAGGGCGGCAGCTCCGCAGCCCGCCCGCTGCTGCGACCCGGGTGGCAGCCGGGAGCCGTCAGCCAGCCCGCCGGGGTCCCGGCTGCTGGGACGCAGGCAGCAGCCGGGAACAGTCAGCCAGCCCGCGCGGGTCCGACCCAGGCGGCAGCCGGGAGCCGTCAGCCAGCCCGCCGGGGTCCCAGCTGAAGGGACCCGGGTGGCCGCCGGGAGCCAGCAGCCAGCCCTCCCGCTGCTGGGAGCCGGGCGGCAGTCGGGAGCCGGCAGCCAGCCCGCCCGCAGGCGGGACCCGGCAGCCAGCCAGCCCGCCCGCAGGCGGGACTCGGGCGGGAGCCGGGACCCGGCAGCCCGCCCGCTGGTGGGACTCGGGCGGGAGCCGGGAGCTGGCAGCCCGCCCACTAGTGGGACCCGGGTGGGAGCCGGCAGCCAGCCCGCGCGCAGGCGGGACTCGGGTGGGAGCCGGCAGCCAGCTTGCCCACTGGCAGGTCTTGGGCGGCAGCCGGGAGCCGGGAGCCAGCCCGCCAGCTGCCTGGACCTGGGCGGCAGCCGGGAGCCGGCAGCCAGCCCGCGACAAATGGATTTCGGATGCATCAGACTTGCTCAGAAATTTTGTCCGTTGCATTCGAAGTCCGTTAAATCGAGGTCCGTTAAATCGAGGTCCATTAAATCGAGGGTTTACTGTATTACAGTGTAGTGCCTAGGAACCACAATCAAGGATCAGGACTTGCTGTGCTAGGCATTGTACAGACATGTACCAAAGGAAACAGCCCTTGCCCCAGAGAAGGTCTGACCTGCATGAAAAGATATGGAGGCAATAGATGGATGAGACAGGCGGGGTAGGTTGGGATGATGAAGGAATACATTAGGGTTTCAATACCTATCAGAGGAATAACACAACCCCTTGCTATACTCCAGATCCAAACTGTCCTGGACTCTGGGAAAGTTCAGCTCCAAATCCAGGTACAACCTTTACATCTGACTCCCCTACCTAATGAGAACTTCTGAGTTTCTCCCTTAGTTCAGGTTACCTTTCTGGGCTGGATTTCAGCGATGAAGTACGAGTTGGAAGTGGCAGAGTAGCAGATCTCTTAACAACCTTGTCAGGGTCAATGTTGTCCATCTCACTCTTGGACCGGGGCACTGAGGGCTGCGTTCTTGCTGCAAAAAGGCATATATAAAAATCTTGGTAAATTTTGTAGGAGGCCAAGACTCGTGACGCTCACTGTTAATTCATGTGCATAAAGTTGCACGTGAAATGTTACTTACTATCTTCAGAATAGGAATAATGGGGAGAGTAAGAATCAGAATCATCATCTGAAAAACAAAACAAAATAGTTTGCAAGTGAGATGAAAGTCAGAAGCAAAGTTTGAGGCCTCTCTGCTTTCTTTTGGTCACACATTGTTCTTAATCTCATAGTAATGTGCCAAACACCCATGAGAAAGAGAGGATTCTAAGCAGTGAAAGGCACACTTAGAAAATAGTTTTTCAGTGAACTGTAAATATAATTTCTCCCCACTTCTTCAGCACCTTTCTATGAGGATCTCAAAGTGCTTAAAAACTATTTGTTAATTTAGTGTCACAAAACCCCTGTGAGGAGGTAGGTATTATACCAATGTTACCAAAAGCTGAAAGGAAAAATGGGGTATTGAAACCTTAGGTGACCTGCCTAAGGTAATAGCACAGTCAGAGATGGAAATAGAATCCAGGAGTTCTTGACTCTCAGTCACATGCTCCAATCACTGGACCACTCTGCCTCTATTAACTAGTATAATGAATTCAAATACATTAATACAGTAAAACCTCGATTTAACAGACCTCGATTTAACGGACTTCGAATGCAACGGACAAAATTTCTGAGCAAGTCTGATGCATCCCAAATCCGTTTCTCGTGGGCTGGCTGCCGGCTCCTGGCTGCCGCCCGGGTCACAGCAGCGGACAGGCTGGCTGCCGGCTCCCAGCTGCTGCCCGGGTCCAGGCAGCGGGCGGGCTGGCTGCCGGCTCCCGGCTGCCGCCCGGGTCACGGCAGCAGGAGGGCTGGTTGGCGGGCGGGCTGGCTGCCGGCTCCCACCCGGGTCCTGCTAGCTGGCGGGCTGCTGGCTCCCGGGTCCCGCCCGAGTCCCGCCTGCGGGCGGGCTGGCTGCCGGCTGCCACCCGGGTCCCGGCAGCGACCAGGCTGCGGAGCTGCCGCCCCGACCCTGTGGCGGTCGGGCTGCTGCTCCGACAGCTCGGGTTTTTTTTAATTATTAAATAACGGACTTTTTCATTTAACGGACACCCCCTTGCCCGAATTAGTCCGTTAAATGGAGGTTTCACTGTATGCACAAATTATTCCTCGAGCACCAACAATGTGCTTGGTACAAAACAAACATGGACCATGCTATGCTGCATGTTCTTGTAGCACAAAATAGTCCCTGCTCCAAACAGTGTACACTCTCAATAGGCCAGGCACATAAAAGGGGTGGGGGGTGGGGGTAAAAGAAGTCTCATCATTCCAAATTTGTACATGAGGATGTGAGGCACTTAGAGATCTGGAGCCGGATTCAAGGCACATTAGAGTCTGTTCTTTTCTTCAGCGGGCTTTGGGACAAGTCCTAGATAAGGTGCCCATAGTCTCGGAGTCAGGACTGGGAACTGAGCTCACTGTGCCTGAGTCCCAGTTTAAGGCCATTACCCCAAAACCATCCTTCCTTTTATGCTGATGATCCAAACTCAAGGTTTTGCAGATGTCTTGGAGATGTGGACAAGCCTAAGAGCTACAGTGTAGGAAAATGTCTTACAGTGAATTCCGCAAAAAGAACCCTGGGTAAAGGGACATTGGTGTTCTTGAGAATACCTAAAAAAGCCAAGGATTAAGGGTAGCGTGACAGTGACTAGAAACACAGAAGGGATGAGGCCATCAGAAGAACAACAGGTTAAACCAAATGCCTGATGAACTCAATGGTGTTGATTGACAGCCTGGGACAATGAAATACACAATCCATTGAACAGGTACAGTCCTGGCACTCCCATGCACACCCCTGCCCCACACGCACCATTGCAAGGGCCCAATCCTATCCCTCCCCGTTTGAGGCTGTTGGAGCCATTCACTCCGAAGAGCCAATCGGTTTGGAGAACATAAGAACGAACTTTGAATTTTCACCTTTAATTGAACCAAACTTTGTGTGTTAAAGGCTCAGTTCAAGCAAATCTTCTCTCCCCCACTCCCCACACTTTGTTGAATTGTCTTGGTAAGCTACATACTGACTGGAGCAGCAGCAGGTTTAGTGCCTAACAGATGGTTAGTGACTCCATTGTAATTATAATAGTCTTGAGCTGGCATAATGACAAACGTCAGTTTTCAGCAACATTTCCATATTTCAAATCTAAATGGCAGAAGAAGGATGCTGAGTAAGTTAATGTCACGCAAGGAAAGTCCTGAGAGACAGTTTGCTGGAAAGGTTACAGTTATTCTCATATAAAAAAAATGGGTTTTCTCTAGAGAGTACAATATATGGCAAATCATAAAATCACCTGTTCCTAAAAGTACAGGTGAATGAGTGTCTAAAAACATAGGTGCCGACTCCGTGGGTGCTTTGGGGCTGGAGCACCCATGGGGAAAATTGGTAGGTGCAGAGCACCCAGTGGCAGTTCCCCGCCCCAGCTCACCTCCGCTCCGCCTCCTCCCCTGAGTGCACCGGTGCGTCCTGCTTCTCCCCCTCCCTCCCAGAATTGCCATGAATCAGCTGTTTGGCACGGCAAGCCTGGGAGGGAGGGGGGAAATGCGTATTGGGGTGTGGTCAGGGGAGGAGGCAGAGGGGAACAGAGGTGAGCTGGGGTGGGGAGTGGTTCCTCTGCATGCCCTCTAGGGTTACTTCCTGTGGCCCTCCCCTGCCCCAGCTCACCTCCGCTCCACCTCCTCCCCTAAGGGAGGGAGGGGGTGGAGAGGAAATGCAGCATAACTGGGGGAGGAGGCAGGTCCAGGGATTTGGGGAAGAGGTTGGAATGGGCAGAGTTGGGGCGGGGTCGGCGTGAGCACTCACTCATTGGGTAAACTTGGTGCCTATGTCTAAAAATGCCCTCTCAGCCAACTGCCTGTCAGGAAGTTATTTAAAGCTGGTGGAATAATGAAAACACTTCTTTACAAATTATTTATTTGAAGGGAAATGCCAAGATTAATTGCACCTAATAATTCAGCCAATAAAAACATATATAAGCACTGCATTTCAAGAAAGTGCTAGTTTCCAGTTGAGTCTGCATGTTTCCAGTTTCAGTATTCTAGCATAGTAGTAATAACTGGAATATACAGTGGAACCCCGCAATACCACTACGATCGGGGTCCAAAAATATCAGCCGCGGTAAATGCAGGGTTCCAGTATTGCGGAGTTGCGCTACATCAAAGCGCCGTCCGCTGCCGCCGTTGGGAGCCCTGCGCACCCCATGCTATAAGCGGATTTGTGCTATCGCGGGGCGTGGTATTGCGGGGCTCGGCTGTATATAACACGCTTTACATCTCAGTATTTTGCAAAGATGTAAGTAAGCATATTTATTCCCATTTAAAATGGGGAACACTGAAGGACTGAGAGATTGAGTGACTTGGTAAAGATCATACCGTACGTCACTGGCAGAACTGGGAATAGAAACCAGCACTCTTGATTCCCAGTCCTGTACCCTACCCATATGGCGTGCCTTATGGGAGGTAGGACTCACAAGTTCATGGCTTCCATACTGGACTCCTTCTGTGAGATAAGGACTTTTCCTTGTAGTTTGTATTACACCTCAAGAAGTGTAGTTGTTGTGTGTGGGACCCAAACCAAAACTCTGGGGCTGAACCACCCATACTTTGCAGGTGTTTGAAATAAGAGCCCAGATCAGAATTTTGTAAATGGCTTCTATCTCTATAATGACCTAAACCCAAACCCTTAACTTTGGAAACCTGGATTTGAATTTTGAGGCTTCAGTCCATCTCTGTTCAAACCCTTTGTTTCATATTTAGATAAACTTATTTAGAAAAACTTTCAAAATAGTTTAGAACTGCTAGAATGGACCCAATTACTGCTGCTATGTGGGATTCTTTAAAAAGGAAAGAATCCAAGCAGATATTAAAAGCCAATTCAGACTTTGAATGGTAGGAAAGGACAAATGTTTCACCAAATAATATTGTGACTAGCTAAATATGAGCATATTATTTATCTGTGCATTTATACATGAGCAGGAAACATTTATGGGAATACAAAGTCCTATTGCATTAATGACAGTGCTTTATGGCAAAATACATTAGTTCTGACGAAAGTAAAATGACCCTGAAACAAGAAAATTGAATTATCTCTATAATAGTCATTCATCATCTTATCATAGTGAGTGAGAGAGAGAGAGAGACAGACTCTCTCTCTCTCTCACACACACACACAATCTGTGCTATTAAGGCATCAAATACATTGCACTTATATAGGATAGTACTTTTCATCCATACATCTCAAAGCACCAAAGGTGGGCATGTATCTTATCTCCATGTCTTGAAGTATCTGTTCCCAGTTCATTTTAACAGGGGATGTGAGTCTAAATCCCCTAGTCTGCTTTGATGTAAGGGATCCATATTTTATGTTGGACTATGCACAACCCACCATACGTACTGTATAAAAACAGTCTGGAATGATTATTTGATAGTCTCACCAGGGAGGGCTTCAGGAACAGGCAAGGTAGGCAAGTTTCCTATGTTGTAGCAATAAAGGGCTCTGAAAACCCCCCTACTGATTACTCCCAAAAGGGCCAGTCCCAAACCACACTTCCCCCAGCGGGAGATGTCTGTCCGCCTAGCCAGTCCTGGCTCTTGTTCAGCTGGGTGCAGCAGATGACAATCTCTTCAGCACTGGCTACCACAGTAGCTCCTTGGAAAGTTAGAGTGCACAGGCTTCTGAGCAGTGCCTGAACCACCCACCAGCAGGACAGAAGGGTAGTTTGGGGAGACGCTGGGATCCAGGTAGAGCATGCTGAGGAGAACGCCAAACCCTGTTCTTGTGCTCCTGAGACCAGCCTTGAACAAACCAACATGTGCAACATCCCATTTATTCTAAAATGTACATTAATAAAAAAGAGAGCTAGACACTAACAGCCTGATCCAAAGACCATGGAAACTTTGGGGAATCTTGCCAATGGGCTTCAGTAACTTTTGGGCCAGGCACTATCCTGGGTTAATATTAAAAATGTTAAGAGCAGATTAAAGAAATGTATTGCTCCCAAGGAAAACAAAACCATAGTTATAGACATCTTTCAAGAGACATCATCAAGATGAGATGTAAGTCAGCATTGTATGAATGTTAAGTAACCACTGCACACATACGGCTAGGTATAGCTGATCACGTGCATGAAACAAAGCAGAGCCCAGTTCTGTAGCATTAGTCAAAGGCTAGTGAAAAAGCCAGAAGAGCACCGCAAAGCCAAAAAAGGCCTCAAATCATCACAGCAACACTCAGAAGGCAGCAAACTATTAGGAGGCAGCATGACACTCAGTGGCTAGGAAAAGCTCCAGGGAGAAAATAAATGGACAAGGCAGAATTTGTGCAGAAAAAGGTATCTTGTCCTTTACTATTACCTTCAGATTTAGGACTAGGAGTAGACGCAGGAAACTGGTATGTAGGACAGTAAGGATTGTCTTCTGCAGCAGAGAAAAGCAGTATGTATTGAGACTATCCAGAGTGAAGTGGAGGCACCATATTATTTGCCCAACTTTCTATCACTGTAAACTTGTATTGCCTATTTTGATAATAGTAGACTGAAATGGTATCATACTTTCAAACAGATAAATGGGTTAGGAAGAATTTAGTCATTTTATACATCACAGACTAAGGCACACGAGGTGTACTCAAATTTCCACCCTGAGTAATAAATGGATAATGAAAATTTAGTACCTGAATCTAGTTACTATAATGGAGCTACAGTACAGTTAAATCAAACACAAAACAACAGATACTCTGGCTGAACTTATGGTACCTTCGGGTGTTTGCTGGATTTCAGGAAGTTCAGGGAATTTGTAGGTAGGGCAATAAGGGTTTTCTTCAGGAGTTTCTAAGTGGAAGGAGCAAGTTTTGGAAAGAGAACAGAAAGGAAAGATTTAAAGGACAAGACCGGGCGAGGCAAGAATCTACAGAAGTTCTCATGCTGCATCTATAAGCCATGGGTACGTCAGTGGTTATCACTGCGCTGCATATCTGGGCTGCTGGGAGACAGCAGGGATTGAACTCATCCTCCGCCCCTGAATCATGTGCCTTTATCATTGGAGGTGAAGGAGAATCTGTGTCAGCAGCATAGGGGTTACGACTCACAGCTTGAGCAGCTCTCATTCCATCCAGTACAGTGCAGTGGTTACATAAACTCACTAGTCAGCTCATCAAAACAGCATCTGCAGCAGCAAATGCAAACCAACTTGCATTATTTTATATCCACTGTGTTTCATTTAGAAAGCACAGCTCAGAATTGTGTTGTCATGTACATCAGGCCTTATGCGTGGCTGGATTGCTAATACCACCTCAGCCATTTCTCACACCAATGAGACTTGGAATATACAATATATCAAAAAGTAATGGACTCATAGAGGATATGTTATAACCAATATCTAAGTGCTCTCCATAATTCTGGCTTTAAACATATCAACAGTATTTAAACAGCAGAAGTCTGATCCAGATCCCACTGAAGTTACTGGGAGTCTTTCCATTAACATAATGGGTTTTGGATCAGGCCCTAAGTTATTAAGCAATGTAACATTACCAATTCCTTGCTATTGCAGACTGTCCATATTTTCACAGAGCAGCTTCTCCTTGTTTAAAAGCCAACTTGGTGTCATTGTACCAGCTATTTAGGGACCTGTTTCCCAGTCCCAGTTGATGACATTGCTAAGTAAGGACAGGAAGGCATTTGGGGTGTTTTCTAACTATAGCAAGGGGAACAGAGCAACCTGAATCCTGGCTCTGACAGGAACATTTGAAAACATGCATTTCTCTTTCCAAATATGTTTATTTGGAAAATCTGGACTAATCATCCCGGAATGTTTCCCTGAGAAGGGGAAAAAGATGTGCTCCTTGGGGCCAAAATCTGAGCAGCATCATATGAACAGGTGGTAAAAGACTCCTTTTCCCTTCTCACGCAAACACTCCCGACCATTGTGTTACACTGGGAGACCCACCAACAGCTAATGATTCGGGATCACAAACAATTATCTTCTTAATTATTGGTTTTAGAAGAGGTATTTCACTTCACCTTTAAGAGTAATTCACAACTCCCCTTGGACTTGACTGGGTTCTCTCCTTTGATAGTATTGTCTTGTTAGCTGATTTCTATGTTCCAGAGCAAACATGGATTACAAATGCAAAATGCTTTATTTAATATCCAGTGCAATATTCCATCTATGTGAAGCAAACTGTTATCCAGTTAGTCTCTTTAAAAAAATTAAATTATCCATGTTACAGTACCTTTAGTTAGCCTGTGGATCTGTTTGAACATTGTCTTGTACCAGTCCTTTGATCTGTCTGTGTTCTGGTTTAAAAATATATAGATATAAATAAAAAACATTGGCCTGACTTCCACCAGATTTTCATTTTTTTAAGGTTATTTAACAATCAAACCTATGTACACCCTTTATTGTATTTTATTTATTATTACTGAATAGCTATAAGCAAGATTGAACTAAATAATTCAGACAGCTTGTGGAATTGGGTGTGTTTCAAGTGCCAGGACCAAATCCCTCTACAGTATAAACATTTTCAGGATTTTTTTTTAAATTCAGTGAAAATCATTTTGGGAAAATTTAGGGCCAGTTCCTACAAAGGAATTTAGCCATTCATATCCAACTGCAGTGTTCTGAACCCAAACTCAGCAACACAGCACTAGTCCATTAGACAGAGGAAATGAAACTGACCAGCCTAACTTAGGGTATGTCTTCACTACCCGCCGAATTGGCGGGTAGCCATCGATCTTCTGGCGATCGATTTCTCGTGTCTTATGAAGACGCGAGAAATCGATCGCTCGCGGCGCCCCCGTCGACTCCGGAACTCCAGCTTGCTGGGAGGCGCAAGCTGGAATTGACGGGGAGCGTGCCGCCGACTGCCGCCGCCATGAGGACAGATGGTAAGTCGGCTGCAGATACGCAAACTTCAGCTACGTGATTCACATAGCTGAAGTTGCGTATCTGCAGTCGATCCCCCTCCCACCCCCCCGGAGTGGAGACCAGCCATTAGATGTCAACATGAAGCAAAATAAGAGAGGAAACTAAATCCACACAACTAGCAAAAACTACAATAAGATTTAGAAAATTCTTTCACCCATAGTATTTGAAGAGATCACGAGGAAGACTTTTGAAATACATCTATTGGGGTAATATTTTACCTTCGGTTACACCCATGCAATTCCACTGGCTTTAATTATATGGGTCTAAATGAAGGCAGAATCTGGCACTTGATTTTTATTTTGAGCATGTGCCAGTAAGCTTGAGGTTGTTCTCTTACCCTCAGTGGAATGCCTACATCATCCACGGAGACATCAGCCATATACTGGGGACTCCTGACAGCTCTTCTCTTCTCATCCATTGCTAACTTCTCACTTTGAGCACTATCCGGAGCTGGCTTTTCCTGTGCAGACACAGTGCCTACTTTATCAGCAACTGGTCTGTCTGGCAGGGAATCTGGAAAAAATCGAAGGGTGGTCATTATCCCCATGCTCACCATTTCAGCCCACCAATATATGTCACGCAAAAATCCTGGCAAAGCATTGATGAGGCAGACTGTGGCACTGGGGAGAAGTGTCTGACTTTCTGCAAATGGGCATAGAAAATGTTTGGCACAACCAGGAGAGGGGAGGGACATCACAGACTCCTCCTATCCTACGTGTAAAAAACAGCAACACTGCTCCCTTCATGTCTGATATAATTAGCCCCACTACAAGCTCAGTCTTCTCTGACACGGTGCAGTGGCACAGTTCCTTTGGAGCCCTTTCCTCCTGGTTATTGCTCTCCACTGTATCCTTCTGCTGAATGCCAGTTCCCGACATTTTGGGCAACTGTACTTGCTTACCAGACTAGGACCTCAGACCTTCCATGCAGCACCTGGCACTTCCTATTCAACTGTGCAACCTCCAGCCTGATTGGGGTTTGGAGCAGCGCAAACTCCACTGTATTTAGAGTATCACACAACAGAACCAAAACTGGGAACCATCATTAAAGGGAGGGACAAGACCAAATTCTGTCTCCCTTGGCTTCAGTGGACCCAGGAATAATCAGCTTCAGAAGCCTGAAGCACAAGTACCACCCCAGCAGGTGGGGAACACTTCTGCTATAACAACACCCAGGACCATTTGAACTCAGATCTCATGCTTGTCTTTGAAAATGAAGTTCTTAGACAGCATTCTTCTCTGCAGCATCAGCACTAGAGAAAAGGAAAGCAAACTGCACAGTACAGCTGTGGGAAACACATCTTTAGAAAAAGATGGAGGTGCCTGGGATCATTTAGATTCATAATCAGGACCCAACACACAGAAACCTGAAAGGAAAATCAAGCAGGTATTTAAACTCAGCAAGAAAAAAATTAAGGCTGAGAGGCTTTCAAAGGGATTTGCATGTCTACTTCCCATTAAGAAAATGGGAATGGGCATCCAAATCCCTTAGGCAGCTTTGACATTCTCACCCCAAGTTCTTAAGGGTGTGTTTGCATAGGGGGACTGGCACGAAAAGAGGGGGCATTCCCACTGCTGCATCATTCCCAGGGACAGACCATCAATCTGGTGGGAGAAGAGAATGTTTATCCATGGCTTGATTACAAGTATCAAATGGTTATTTGCTTTGCGGCTGGTCAGTGCATGATATACCCCCCCTCCACCCTCAATCCATCGAGGATCTAAGTCTGTTTGAGCCCTCAACTACAGGGCCTTGTTCTTTGACTCTAGCAATGCAGCCAAGCTGGTGGCCAGTATATATGCATTAGACAGATTCTTTTTTTAATATATCTAGGTCAGAATTTAATTTGAATTGGGATAGATAAAAAGGTCTTCTGAATTTCTAATGAGTATGTGATGAAAAAATGCAGAGATTCTCCTCTGAGTACACAGCAGTCACAGCAGGGCTGCTGCTAACCATTCTGGCTACCTCTTGCCAAACACACCTCCTATACTGCTGAATGGTCCACGTACCCTGGACTATCTGTTCCCAAAAGACCAGCAGCGAAAGGATTAATTGCCATGAGCAATGCAGGCTGAGTGAAGAATGCTCTCCTTCCATGTGTGTGTCTGTGTCCCAGAGCCCAGGCTCCGGCTCAAGCCAGGACACCTACACTGCAGTTGTATAGCCCTGCAAGCTGACATTGGCTAGCCGTGGGATTTAATTACAGTGCAGATATACCTTGAGACCACATTACTTCCATGTAGAATACCTAGCTCCTTTCCTCCTGGCACATGTATGGGTTAACACCAGCCCCCAGGCACCACATCAATCTGGCAAGGAACCAATGGACTCTTGGTTGCTCTGGTAGTACAGTGTGCAATGTGGCGCTGCAGAATGGCATGCCTTAAGCCCCACTAGAGGCAGGATTTCTCCAAATGGATGGCAGTGGTGAAAGATGTGTGTGTGATTTCACAGTCTGCTCTGTCAATGCTTTGCCGAGTCCTATCCCTGGTGTTTCAGAACTGCATGCATTTGAGAGAGAAATAACAGTTGTTCACATGCACTTCACCATATTGGCCAAAGCTGTTCAATTTGCAGAGCTCTGACGAGGGTGGGTAGTAGAGGAAAGGCTCATGCATTGTTCTGACAGTACCCACAGCAAACACAATTCTGAACTGCAAATTCCCTCTATTAGGATTGTTTGTTTGTTTTTTAAATCATCGTCAAACTTACTTTTTGGGGGTTCTTTTGCTCTTGAAAAAGTTTTATAAATGGCAAGATTGTGGCAAGGTTAAAATAAAATTACGATTCAACACTTCTACCTTATTTTCTGTCCCCAAGAACGCACATACTCTCTGTTTTGGTCCTATTGTTCTCCTCATGTAGAAGTCCCCTTCTTTTATATTCACCTCTATATTTCTGTATGGAGTGTTTGACCCCATGACGCAGCTACCTAATGTGCTGCTAGGAACAGAGTATAGAAAACTAGTGAAATCAGATGACTTCCATGATGCTTAAGACCAGAGGGAAGGAAGGTTTATGGATGTGAAATGATCTGAACTCAGGAAGAAATCTCAGTTTCCCAGCTCCCCATTCCCACCCAATCATAATCTCTTGCTTCTTTTAGGTGAGCATGTAAAACAACCATGATTATCACTTTCCGCGCCACTGCTGAAGATGAAAGACATGCTTATGTGTTAGAAAGGAAATACTCCTTCCTACTGTGTCATCAGTCTGTGGAAGTCACTGCCAGGGAAGGTCAGTGGGCCAGAGATTTGGACTGAACTTTTTGTTTTTGCTTTTTAAAGTATTGGGAGCCAGGTGCCACGGCGGGGACCGGCCCCAGGGGGGACAGTTAGGGGCAGGGGTCCCAGGAGGGAGCAGTCAGGGAATAAGGGGGAGGGTGTTCTGAGAGAGATAGTCGGGGGCAGGAAGCGGGAGGGAGTGGATGGGAGCGGGGCTAGGGCAGGGCTAGGGAGGGGCTTCCCCCGTGGGGGGGGCATCCTCAAAATTTTTTTTCTGGTAGGGGTGCACGAACAAAAAATTTTGGTGACCCCTGCTCTAGGAAGTGGACTGAAGCCATCATCGCCCTTCACCATGCGCCCCCTACTGAAGGTTCCTGGGATGAAAATGACCTAGGAAGAAAACAGTTATTGGGCCACATTCCAACCAGACTTATATATTATGGAACTCAGTGACATCACAGACGGTGTAAGTCAGAGCTGAATTTTGCTCTGGGGCCTGTAGAGAGCACCAGTTGCATCTGGGGAGCAGTGACAAGTGGGCATTCAGCATCAGAGTTTTGTTGGTGTGACCCAGAGGATGCGAGCCAGGGTCAGGGAGGTCAGCCAGCCACCTTTATGTGATTGTTTTGATAGACGGAGAGCAGGTGTGGAGCCAGCAATGCCAGGGCACTCTCCAGTGATCCAGACTGGGGACTGTTTAGGCTGGAACAAAAGCTGCCTAGGAATACTCCACAATGAGCCAGGTGGGAGGATTTCAACATATTTCCAGCTTACGTGACAAAAGAGTTCCTGACCATAATGGGAAACACTTTGGGAAAGAGAAATCCAAGCGGAAACATCTGACTGAACTTTAAAACCCCAGGTGGCAAAGAGGCAGCGCAAATGCCGACTGGACTGGGAAGGGAGAGGAGAAAATGTTACGCTGGCTGATGTCGCCGAAGAGGGCAACAGTGCAGAGGAGACAGGCACTGCACTTTGTGGCCATGAGAGAGTGATGGGACTGACTTTGCAGATGTGGAGTGTCAGCTGATTGCAGGGGAAGTCATCAGACCAGGCCCCATACAAAGCACAGAGTCCAGGCTCCTCACATAGAGTGTCTAGGTCCTGACTGCTTGCTCTCGCACTCTCCCATCCTCTTCCTCATCCCCTCAGGTAGCGATACTGTTTAACAATAGCAGTTCATTCATATACCCTGCAGCTGCTGGAGAGCAGTGAGGCTCTACCCTGAATGCTCTTGTAGCCTCCCACGTGAGGCTCTATGGCAGGGGATGAGAATGATGAGGGGCTTGTCTGGACTCGGGGATGTGAACTGTAGAGCACTCTAACATGTTGTGCTCTCACCACTCCATGTAGACCCTGCTGGCAAACTAGTTCATACGGTCCTGTTTCAAAGAGGACAACAATAAAGTGCACCTGGTACCTTTAGTTCCTGCCAGCAGGATCTGCATGGGACAGTAAGAGCACAACACAAAGTACTCTACAACTCACACCCATGTAGTGTGCACCATGGACTACAGCATCATGTAGACAAGTCCTAGATTTCCCTTCAAGGAGGAACTTCCCAGCCTTGCTGGGAAATCAGACAAGGGGATAGTCTGTGTGTGTTAAGTACGTATGTGTGAGTGTGTGCACGCACATGATTTCATGATGAGTTTTATTATATTTGGCATTCTCATTAAAGCCCCAGCTCCTGGAGTCAGGTGATTACATGAGAATGTCAGCTTGCTTGCTTGCTTTTTCAAGTTAGTTTCTAGCCCTCATGGTTGCAGAGAGAAGCTTGAAAACATGTCCCAGATGTATTTTCTGGGCTCACAAACCAGAAGAGAACTAAAGAACTCCAAATATTTTTTTAATCTCATATTTTTGGACACTATATTGGTGTGAGCCTGTCTGCAATTATGCATGTGTCTGACATTTTCAGAAAACACTAATACAAAAAGCTCAGCCGTGGTGGCTGAGCTGCAACGCACATTTATTTTAAGGGATTCAGCTTGCTTCCTTGCAGTTACTGAGAAGTATGTTTGCTAAAGGCACTCTGCAAGCTAGCAAAGCAGCCACTTGACTCCAGCAGAGGCAGCAGCAGTTGGGTGAGGACCTTTTGCTTCATACCTGCCAGGCTATTAAGCCGCTTTTGCTGTTCTGTGGTAGAGAAAGAAACAAAAAACAAAACAAAACCAAGAGGGTGAGGCATAGACAGCAAGTGTCCTGTTGCTGTGTTTCTGACAGGCAAGAAATGTGCCGTCCGCACAATGGCAGAGACTGCTGGAGTAGCTCAGGTTTTCAACACCCTGCCAAAGTGGCAAACCCGCCACCCTCCCAAGAGCAGCAGGGGTGACTATTCAGCATCACAATGCAAAGTGACCTAAACATTTGTGACAAGAAAGTTCAGCTATGTCAGAGAGAAGGAAAACAGCTTAATAGAAGACAGTTTAAAAACAACTGTGAAGACTTACTGTCAAATAAACCAACAAATAATGCTCAAATTAGCAGCATGTTAATAATATTACTATTAAGTAATAACACAGCCATTTTTCTGCATATAAGGAATGCCAAATGCTTTGTGATCATTAAGACCCACAATAGCCTTATGAATTGTGGACTGAATGATTATTCTTAATATACATATTGATAAACTGAGGTGCAAGCTGAAAAAGGCCAAGAATTTCACAAGGGCCACTCTTTTTAGGAGCCTCCATTTCTAGTTTTCAACCTGAGACACCCGAGATGTCTCATGTTGGCCACCCAACAATTGAGACACTCAAAGTCGGTGGAGGCTGTCAGATAAATCACATAATGAGTCTGTGACAGAACTGGGAATAGAAACCAAAGCATCCTGGCTCCCAAGCCCCAGCTGTAATGACAAGAGAACACTTGCTCCCTAATAAGGAGCACACTTTATCTGAAGTATTCAGGACATTTCAAATTGTATCATCTTACTAAAGATATCAAACACTAATATAATTTTTTATAATAGTTTCTATGCATCCGATGAAGTGAGCTATAGCCCACGAAAGCTTATGCTGAAATAAATTCGTTAGTCTCTAAGGTATTACAAAGTCTTCCTCGTTTTAATATAATTTTGAAATCTGATGTGGTGAATACAAGGATTTCAGAAGTTAAAAAAATATTTCTCACTTATTTCTGATTATGAAATAGCTTTAGAACTTGGAGACGAATGGCACTATCCAATGGAATGCCAATACTTAGTCATGGCAATATGAGAAGGGCATGGTATGACCATTAGCTATTAGCAATAAGCCACTTCCTGAAATGCCTGTCAGGGAAATGATTCCTTTGGGAGAATGGTTCACCCTCCAAGCAAATCTGCAGTATGCAGTAATCCTTTGGACATACGCTACTTGCTCAGATAATCAGACTTATCCAGGCATGACATGCTATTCACCATAGAGATATCCCTTGTTTCACTCACCCAAATTCAGCTCCCTCTGCGGGTATCACTGGTGTCCTTGGCTGTCACAAGAAAACTCTGCAAGCTCTGCCTCCTGGCCCAACACATTCCCACCCACACCAATGGAAAGCTGCCCAAGTGCGCCTTCGTGAATGTCACCAATACCCAGAAATAACCCGGAAACGCAAATGGAAAAGAGAAGGGCTTAAGACAACAACACGCCCACCCTCAAGAAGGGAACGGGACCCATCTGCTGTGAAGTCCCCTCTTATGAATAGGGCATCAAGAGCAGGAAGGTAGATTCATCCGTGTGTTATAATCAAGGAGGCAGAGTTGAGTAATGGGGATTTTAGAACCAGCCATCGCATAGGGCGGCCCTCTGCTCCTGTTAATGGCTACTGAGATGGGCTTCGGCTGGAGCAGGGAGTATCACTCCAATAGCTAGTGATGGGTTTATTTAATTGTGCTATGTTACCTAGCAGGTAAACTGAAATCAGTAGCTTTGGGGTCAAAGACTGAAGCCGGCTTTAGAAAAGAATGGAATGCAGCATTTCCGGATTGCGGAGGAAGACATCTGGGAGGACTTTCCATAAGGATGACAAAAAGCAGGGGAGAAATGGACCTTGCTTCTAACGAGTGATCTTTGATTTCCTCGATAAAAGGAAAACGGTAACATCCTAGGCTGGGCTTTTCAAAGCAGTATAAGTGAGTTAGATGCCCAAATCTCATTGGAAATCAACACCTAACTTCCCTAGGCAACACAGATCCTGACTGGGGCTGGGATAACATCACCCACATGGAACGTGGAGTAGGAGCAACGTTTCTCTCACAGGGTATGAAACCTGCACTGCAGAGGGAGCTACTGTACGGGAGGGAAAAGGTTCAAATTGCAATTAGAGATGGGTTGAGCAAGGGAGGCTGAGGAATGATGTGATCTGGGGTTTTGATTTGTCCCATTACAGAGATCGGGATCAGTTGCAAAGATCAATACCAAACTTCCCCAAAACTCTGGGGTCCAAGGCTTTTGTTTGGGTCTCTCACTAATTATATGTTGGCCATGTAGGATACCTCAGCTATCAGTGTACAGCATGCCTCAGCCATTCACACCTTCACAGTGACTGCAGCAGGGAGAAAACTCGGACACTTCTACTTCAAAAGTCCAGGCTCCATCACCACTTACAGTACAGAGCCTAGGACATCTACTCCAGCAGTTCTGAGTTCAGCCAGAAGGCAGCTGTACACACGTGTGCTTGCCAGCTCATTACAATGAGTTTCAATAGCGTGCTCCACGTGAATGAACCTGAGCCGCAAGTGGAGATACACCTGCACGTCTCCTTACCTCTGTTGTGCTGCAAGAGGACGATGGTAGGGTTGACAATTGTGGTGGAGGGATAGGTGGAGGAAGACTTGCTGATCGACGTGAAGGAGGATTGGTATTCGGTGCCAATGCGAGGTGGGGAGACTTCATTTAGCACAGGACATGGGTCCTGGAAACAAGAAGAAGCTGTGTGTGAGCATCACTAGCACACTGGTGTTTCTGGAAAAAAGTCATTTTAAAATGAAGTAAGAAAGATACCACAGCACATTTTAGTAGAAGGCATAAGCACAGGTTGTTACCCTGACCCTGCAGGCATTCCGTTCCCTGTTAACGGCAGTTAGTAGAATAAGGAATAACTATAGTTCTTTTGTCCTGGGTTTCTCCCTCCACATCAGAAGTGTCCTTGAATTCAACGTACTATATTATAGAGCATACACTTGGCGGCAGGAATGAGCTAATCCGATTGTGGGAGAGAGAGACCCACACACTCACCCACTCTCTTTCAAGATAATTCCTTTCCCAGCAAGTAGTCAGACATGCAAAACTCATGCGATTCTGAGTGAAACCCGATTACTGCAGCTGGCTTTGCAAGGAAGATCAGAAAAATAAGTTTAGCCCCATCGCTTAGGAGACATGAGACAGTGTGACGCCCGGGCACCCAGAACTATGAAAGAAAAACAGGTGGAGGGTAACCAACAGAGCACTAGCGTAGAAGATACACAACATGGCTTCAGGAGCAATGAGGATTGCCTACCCCGAGCTGCTCTAAATCAATCTTAGCATCACAGCGGCACCATCTGTATTGCTAGAGCAAAGACTGGGTCTACATGGAGATGTTAAACACTAGCTCAGACATGACCCTTTCAGGCCAGGTGCATCAGAGGCAATCATTGCTAGAGAGGTTAGGGAGATGGGGCTGTTGGCCAAAAACAATGCATGTATTTTTATATGATGATTTGGTCATTAATGCAGAGCTTTTTCAAAGGTATCAGAAGGATTTGGACCCCCAATTCTCACAGAAATTAATGGGAAATGGGCACCCAAAAGGCAAGAGTGTGAAGTAATGGACATCTAGATTTCTGTGCTGCTCCGACTCAGAGTGAAATGCTGCAAGCCATTGGTCTGTGAAACAGAGCTGGCCCAAAGGGCTAGTCATTCTTTCAAAAAGGGGACCAGAGAGTCTTGCTCCATTGCTGCTGGCTTTGTTATTGTTCTGCAGAGTCTGATCCTGCATGCATGACTGAGCGTGGCACTGCTGGCTGTGAGCAGTCCCACTGAACTCAGTGGTTGGAAGTGTCAGCTGGAAGTGTCTGTAGGATCAGGTAGTAACATGCTCCAAAGTGAGGCCTGGTTCCACAACAACCCATAGACCATTTCTGGTCAGGGTATGTTATTAGCAGAACCACCAGCTACAATCAGCCTCCCTCAATCAGAGAGGCAGCAGGGCTGAGCTACTCAGCTCTCTGGGCACTCTTACACCATCAAGTGTCTAATTAGGCCTGAGTCATCTTATGAGCTCACAAGAAGAAGTGACTGTTCAGCAGCCTCAAAACCAGGAGTTTCCAAAGCTCTCCAAGGGGCTGAGTGAGCCTCCATCTACGGAGGTACTCTCAGGGGTGGAATCAAGGCAGTCCTGCCGAGCACAGGAGTGGGGAGGCAGATCTGAATGCTCCATATAGAGAGCGTGCATCTGCAGCACGATGGGAAGCCCCCTTGATTCAATGCCCAGAAGGCGGATGGGGTGTGTAGGAAGGGAAGGCTTGGTGGGCAGAGCCAGAGGACCACAGTGCAGTGAGCTACTTCAATCACAGTGGAGCATCTCCACAGCCAAAAAAACAAAGCAAACCTAAATTTGTCATTTAAAAGAAAATGTTTGGGAAACTGAGGGTGGCATCCTCAACATCACACAAAGCTGGCGTCACTTTGCTCCCATTAGAGTCAAAGAGGGTCACAGTTTCAGGAGCACCCTTGCAACTTGGGAACCTAAATCCCATTGACTTGAAATGGGATTACGTTCCTAAATCACTTTGGTGTTTTTGAAAGTTCTCCCCGACGGTAAAAATCCAACTGGCCCTATGAGCAGAGTTAGGCCAATGCTGAGCACTTCTGAAAATGCCGCTCTTGTTTCTTTCCGTTTTCACATGCCTCTCTGCTACTTCTTCCAGGCCCAGCTAAATCGTCGTCATGAGAGAGGCTATTCTTGCAGGATTTCTCCTCTAGGAGTTACTGAATATCATGTAATAGGGCTACGGGTGGTAAAATTTCTATTACAAAGAGGTTCAGATGAGCATCCAAACCTTTACATCTATTTGTGTATTCCATTTGCCTCCTTGTAAAAAAGGCAGTGGGTTTAAAGAGAAAGAAAATCAAACACAGAAAATGCAGGGTGATGTCCCGTCAAAATGTGAGAATTCTGAAAACTGTAAAGACCTCAGCAGGAGCAAGGATATTTCAAACAAGGGGACAACACTTTCCCATGGTGCTTAGAAGCTTGCAATGGTCTCAGATTATCAAGTGAAGTGAAGCTTGTGGGTCATTCTGTTTTGGCATGAACCTCACACTGCCTTCAGTGGGCATACACACAGAGAACATGTGGCCCTTTATCTCCATGCAGGACAAAGTGTGCCATCCTGAACCTTCAGCTGCATTGCTTTTGCTGCTTCTGAGGTTACTCACACACGGTTTGGGACGTGTCATCGAGAGACCATCAGCTAGCCAAAGCTCAAGCAGCAGCTGTTATTCTTTCAGCTGAGAAGTGCAAGTAATCATACATAGTACATTCCCCTAGGATGGTTAAAGCAAACGGTGTTGATTACCCAGCAAGGACAGAGGTGTGGGAGAGAGACACTAAAATATTGGGGAGAAACCAAACAATTGCAAAGTTCCCAAGCCAGATAAGGTAGGTGACATACATGCACAGTAACAGGACGTAAACAAGGTTTCAGGGGTCATGCTGCAGGCAAGGCGCTAGTCAGTGCTCCTCTTTCAAAGCTTAGTATGCCAACAAGAAAGTTATTTTAATCTGGAAATAAATTCAGGAAAGCTGTGAGGAGGGTACTCGACAAGCTTACTGTACGTGAGAGGACTCCAGTGATTTCAGGCTCCAAGACTCTGTGCAAAGCCTCCGGGATGGGAGGCACCAGTGGAGGTGGCGGTGAGCATGATGGCAGTTTCGGGCAAACTGGGGGCAAGATGCCAGGTGAGGAGGGCAGATGGTGATGGTGGGGACCCCTCTGGAGGTGAGGGGGAATGAAATCATCTAGTGTCGGAAATGTCAGAGGTGAGCCAGGAGGAACGGTCTCAGGGAACGTGGCACCTTGCCCCAAAGGTACCAGAGGCGGTGGCGGAGTGGAGCTGCCTTCTTGCTCTCTGTCTGTGTTAACCTGGAGCAGTGGAACTACTATAATCTCAGGCTGAGCTGTGGTGGAAGAAATGACATCCTGTGGGAAATAAGGTGGGGTTACGCAAATCCTTCGTGGGGGCACATCGCAGCACTGCCTGGGTAGTGACAGGCTGGCAGGCATTCAAGCCATGGGACGTTCCTTCCTCAGAGAGAGCTATGCCCTTAGGGGTGTTCTGCTTAGCAGCCAAAGGCTCTGTGAACACACTGGATAAGGCATTCCAGCTCTCCCCCGCCCCCCAAGTCCTTTAATTCTCGATCAAACCACAAAGCAGTTCATTTGCATTGCTGCACTTGCTACGGTTACACCTACCTACACAGGAATATTTCCAATAGCTGACCCCTTCACCAACTGATTTTAGCCTGCAAACAACACACACACACACACACACCACACAAACTTCAGTCTTTGGGGGGAAAGTGAGAGGTTATCAAATAGCAGATGACAAGAATCAAGTTGCACAAGAACGACCTGCGTGCAGAAATTAGGAAGAGGTGAATACAGCATGAGGGAACACTGTATGAATTAGAGAACCGTTCGCATGGCTGAAAGAAAACAAGGATATGAAGAAAACATGTACCATGCTGCGTCCCTTTGCCTTGTACGGATGCTGCTGCTGCTGCTGCTGCGTAAGGTAAGGTTCCTTTCTCATCCTGTCCCCACTGCCAGCCGTACTCTGGGGCTCTAGCACTTTGTCCCTCACAGCCTGAGGAGGTGGAGACTGAGTCCTGGAGGAATGGCTTGTATCATAGCTAACTGCGTCTCTACTGAGGACAATGTTAAAGTATGGCCTGGGAGGGACAGGAGGAGGGGGAGGAAGAGATTTTCCAGCATCTGTTACGGAGGAAACAATGTTGGTGGCTGGTGCTTGAGTGACCTCAGTTCCCAAACGGGGGCTCTCTGTTTGGTCATGTGCAATGCTGGTGGAATTTTCAGATGCAGCTGAGCAAGTGCTGTTAGATAAACAAGCCACATATAGACTGCTGACCTTTTTATCCGCTTTAGTCCCATACGTGGAATTCATTCCAGCTTCACTACTAGGATCTGCCCTGGCAAGGTTTTGATGTTTGGATGAAGTGTCTGATAACAAGGAGCTACTTCCCGAAAGTGATGGCCCAGCATGCACCACGTCCTTGGGGATCAAATTGGCTGATGGGGGACGCCCTGCAGAAAAGTATGGCTTCCCATCGGGGACTGTTGCAAAGGGTGCAGGTGATGAGGAGTAACACTGCCTGCTACAACTTGGTGACACACGCTGTGTATAAGGCTTGGGTACATTCAGGTACGCACAGTCCATTATGGGCACTGGCAGCAAGTTGGTTACTTTCATGTCAGTGCGAGGGTGCCATGCAAAGCTCTCCTCTTTTGGAAGAGGAGGACGGGGAGGGGAAAGGGCCTGTCCAATCAGATTCAATGGAAGGAGGGAGTCAGCACCAAAGGAAGGGAAAAAGAAAAAAATTGAAAGAATGAAGTTGGTCATTAAACTTGGGTTAACAGGATTGAATTCAATGAGAACAACATAAGAAGGCCATCCTGGGTCAGACCAAAGGTCCATCTAGCCCAGTAGTATCCTGTCTTTCAACAGTGGCCAATGCCAGGTGCCCCAGAGGGAATGAACAGAACAGGTAATCGTCAAGTGATCCATTCCCTATTGCCCATTCCCGGCTTTTAGCAAACTGAGGCTAGGGACACCATCTCTATTCATCCTGGCTAATACCCACTGATGGACCTATCCTCCATGAACTTACCTACCGTATTTTTCGTCATATTGGACGCTCCGGTGTATAAGACGCCCCCGACTTTTAAAGTAAAAAAGCCGGGGGAAAAAAAAAAAAAAAAAAAAAACCAAAAAAACCCCACCACACACAAAAAGCGCCCCGGTTCCCCCCTCCCCGCCGCGGGCGGGCTGCCGGCGGCGCCCCAGTTCCCCCCTCCCCGCCGCGGGCGGGCTGCCGGCGGCGTCCCGGTTCCCCCCTCCCCGCCGCGGGGGGGAGGGGGGAACCGGGGTGCCGCCGGCAGCCCGCCCGCGGCGGGGAGGGGGGAACCGGGCCGCCGCCGGCAGCCCGCCCGCGGCGGGGAGGGGGGAACCGGGGCGCCGCCGGCAGCCTGCCCGCGGCGGGGAGGGGGGAACCGGGGCGCCGCCGGCAGCCCGCCCGCGGGGGGGAGGGGGGAACCGGGGCGCTGCCGGCAGCCCGCCCGCGGCGGGGAGGGGGGAACCGGGCCGCCGCCGGCAGCCCGCCCGCGGCGGGGAGGGGGGAACCGGGCCGCCGCCGGCAGCCCGCCCGCGGCGGGGAGGGGGGAACCGGGGCGCCGCCGGCAGCCCGCCCGCGGCGGGGAGGGGGGAACCGGGGCGCCGCCGGCAGCCCGCCCGTGGCGGGGAGGGGGGGAACCGGGGCGCACGCACTGTTTTTTTTTTTTTGGTTTTTTTTTTTTTTGTGATGGGGCGAATAGGTATATTCGCCCTATAAGACGCACCAACTTTTCCCCCCCCGTTTTGGGGAAGAAAAAGTGCGTCTTATAGGGCGAAAAATACGGTAGTTCTTTTTTTAATCCTGTTATAGTCTTGGCCTTCACAACATTCTCTGGCAAGGAGTTCCACAGGTTGACTGCACGTTGTGTGAAAAAATACTTCCTTTTGTTTGTTTTAAATCTACTGTCTATTAATTTCATTTGGTGACCCCTAGTTCTTGTGTTATGACAAGGAGTAAATAATACTTCCTTATTTACTTTCTCCACACCGGTCATGATTTTATAGACCTCCATCATATCCCCCCATTAATTGTCTCTTTTCCAAGCTGAAAAGTCCCAGTCTTATTAATCTCTTCTCATGCAGCAGCTATTCCATAACCACTAATAATTTTTGTTGCCCTTTTCTGAACCTTTTCCAATTCCAATATATCTTTTTTGAGATGGGGTGACCACATCTGCACACAGTATTCAAGATGTGGGCATATCATGGATTTATATAAAGGCAATGTGATATTTTTGTTTTATTATTTATCGCTTTCTTAATGATTCTGAACATTGTTTGTTTTTTGACTGCCACTGCACATTGAGTGGATGTTTTCAGAGAACTATCCACAATGACTCCAAAATCTCTTTCTTGAGTGGCAATAGTGAATTTACACCCCATCATTTTCATAGAATCATAGAATATTAGGGCTGGACGGGACCTCAGGAGGCCATCTAGTCCCACCCCCTGCTCAAAGCAGGACCAATGCCCAACTAAATCACCCCAGCCAGGGCTTTATCAAGCCTGACCTTAAAAACCTCTAAGGAAGGAGATTCCACCACCTCCCTAGGTAACCCATTCCCGTGCTTTTTATATATATAATTAGGATTATGTTTTCCAGTGTGCATTACTTTGCATTTATCTACTTTTTAAAGGATGCCCTTTTGCCTCTCAGTGCTTCTTTTACTTTGTTGTTTAGCCACAAGTTAACCACAAGTTAACAACAAGCTAACACAGTATCATCAAGCCCAGCACTCAACTTGCTCACTCTCAATGCTGCTCACTGGGGTTTGAAAAGGTTTTCCAGCTTTTAAGTTCAAACCTCTGAAGAGCATCTCACTTTGCTTTCAGGACTAACCTCACTCTGGGTATCACACGGACTAGTCTGGGTACCCAAGCTCCTAACATTCCCCAGGAACTTTGAAATGCAGAGCTGACCATCATAATCAGACTCTGTGTTCCATGACACCTGGCTCAAGCACTCCCCATTTTTGGACACATTTGGATCTAGCAGGAAATATGAATTCTACGGTCAGGCATTTCTCTACAGCACACTAAGCAGATTGCTGAAATCTGATGCAGTGCCTCTGCTAATGTGAAACCATACTGCAGTGACCTACTATACTGTGGTTGTTCCACTATACAGAGAGGTGAAAAAAAGAGAGTCTCATTTCTTTTGCCAAAGGCTGACACCCCACTTTCCTTCTAAAAAGATCCCTCACTCACAAAGCACCCTCAGAAAAACAGAACAATTTAGCTCTATAGCGGGGTTTCCGGGACCTTGTCTTTAGAGTGAAGTCTTCTGATAGCAAAATCATGTTCCTAGAGAAGCAAAAAGAAACTCCTTCATTGTTTCAGTGTGTCGCAATGTACAGATTGCAACTTTAGAGCACTGTGGAGATTGCAATTCCAGTTAGAGTAAATCTTTGCTTAGAGCCAAATTGTTCTGTAGCAAAAGAAGTGACTTTGCTACATGGAGGTTTCACTGTATTTATTTACAGTGGCAGGTAAAAAACTGTAAATCACCATCTGTTAGAAGGAAAATGACTAGAATGCCAGCCTACAGGATAGGAATTGCCTCTATTCTTCTTTGGAGGCTTTAACAGCTCAGAACTTTATTGCCTTGATCAATGTTCTCTTTTAAAATTCATCCCCCTAGGCAGCTTTGGGGCACCTCAGATATGATTAGACTACAGATTATAGCGCGTTTTTTTATAGCGCTTCCCAATTTAGCGCAATAGGTTTTGCGCTAGAGCCTGGACACATTTGTAGTGTTTCTAGCGGCAGTGACAGTACCGGGATAGGGCAGGTATCCCAGCATTCAGCTGGGTCCAACATGCTTTGCAAAGGGGGGGGGGGTTGAGGGGGAAGTGGGAACATGTTCGCAGGGAGACGAGATCAGGCTGTCAGTGAGTTTTCGTTAGCGAAAACTGACAGGCTGTCTATTTCAGACACACAGCTCCGTCCACAAGCATTTTCAGTGTTTATTTGCTGTGAATTGTTGTAGAGAAACTGAAGAGGGACTTCCGCATTTTCCTTCCATTTACAAAGCAACACTTAACACATCATTTCCCTTAAATGGCTTGTTGATTGCCTTACATGGCTCGGAGGTGTGCCAGAGATCCCTTATCGCATTAGGAGTGATTACACTGTCCCTCTCACGCTACAGGGAATACGCTAAAAGCCTTCTGACTCTCGGAGAGGTGGTTTAACACTAGCGCTTTGAAGGGTGATTAAATGCGCAAAATGTGCCTTTCAAGTGTGTAGGGTCAGATAATTATAGCGCTAATTGAGGGTTTTAGCGCTGCAAAGCGCCAGTCTAACCATTCTCACTTGTACTGGTATAAAATCCGGAGTAACCCCATAGATTTCATAATTGCAGTAGCCATTCTACCAGTGTTATGCTAAACAGAGGCACTCGAGTGGGGGTGGGGAGGAAGGCAGTACAGCACTCCCTGTAAGTGGCCCTTAGCTCTCGCATGGGCTTCCCCACTGGTCCAAAATAGCTCGAGTCTGCTGACCGTCTGGACATGATGTAAGGCGGATGTATTTACGCTGGCTGCTGCGGAGATGGTTAGGGAGGAGAATCGGAGAGGAATGCGGTCTTCTGGGGGTGGTTTAATTTTATTGTTTTTGTAATTTCTGGCAGGGGCTCCCAGAACTTTGGATAGGCCTTTTTTCATCCTTGATGTTCAGCTCACTGAATAAATCAGGAGTTGCCATGGACAACCAGCCAGCAGACACCCTGGTTATCACACTGGGCTACTGCAGATACAGCTGGGCAACTGGAAAAATGCTGCCAAATTCCAGATGCTACAGAGTGGCAAGATGGCTGTTATCAGTGACCATGGTACTCCACATTTACACCCATGTGGCTGAGAGCAGAATTTGGCCCTGTTTCATTTGAAATTAGTTTAAGTGCCCTTGGGACTCTTCTATAAACAGCACTCTGTGAAACTAAAACTGAGCTCTCTCTGTTCACTTATATGCCCAATAACTGACTGAGAAACAGCTGCATATCTCATGCAGGAAGCAGCTCACTCCTTTAGTGCTTCATTACTTCTTACGCCCTCAGTCGACTGGTGCCCTCTTCATCTTTCACTTAACATTTCAGGCGCAGTGTCTGATCCGTGGCTTTGCCAAGAGCAGGCCACGATTAAAGCAATCGCCCTGTACTCGGAATAAGATTTTAATGGGGCTCCATTTCATGTTTAACGGAGCAGAAGGCAGTTTATAAAGAAAGGTTGCTCAGGTTTTCCCATCCCATTGAATTCAACCTGAAAATTGCATCCATACACACTGGTAACACATCCTTAGGTTAACATTTCTCTTTGCTTGGCAGACCAATCCCAACTCTTCAGATTAGATTTGGGAGGAAAATAACCTGTCCACTATGGGCTGACAAAAGGTTATATCATTTCCAGCGTTGAAGTGACAAGGCCTTCTCCGGTCATTTTTTAAGGCCGCTCTGTGGGTTTAGGAAGTTTAATTCAGCCAGCTGCAGTTGGAAGGTCAGCGCGCATACATAAAAGACGTACAATACTGGATCACTACCTCTTGGCTGAGCCTTCCCACACAAACAATGTTGAATGGTACTTTGCCTTGCTACAGCCACCAAGGAGCTCAGCATGCTTTAACACATATTAATGAATTAAGCATCACAGCACTCCTGGGAGCGATGCATTCTCTGCATTTTGCAGACAGGAAAAATGAAGGCACAGAGACTTACCCAACCCTGCAAACTGAACAGAGGTCTCCTGAGTCTGAATCCTGTGCTTGACCCCTCAAGAAAAGCCTCAGATCCTCTGGAAAGATGCTTACCTGTGGTTTGCCCTCGGAGGAGAGGATGGGACGCACACTTCTATAGCCCTTGGCAGCCAGAGAAGATGGCTGGATATCTCCATTAGAGGATAACCTCCAATCATCTAAAAGAGGAAGGAGAACTTCAGGTCTGAGTGAATTCACTCTAGCTAGATGGGGAACAAGGAGAGGGGCTTTTTGCTGGCAACAAGAAAGACATCTGGGGAAACAACAACACAAAGCAACAAGCATGTGTACCTGTTTCTGGTTTTCCTGTCTCCAGAGCTATGTGTGCTGCAGAGAGGAGGGAAGGAAGAATGGAAAAATAAGGGGAAAAAATAAACTGTTACATTTACAGCAAACATGTACCCACTGAATTCAACATTCAGGCTACTTCATTTCACACGCACAATGCTTTCTGACAGGGATGCCAAATTGCCATAGAAACTGGCCTTAAACATGATGCCCTCACAGTTTCTGACCTTTATAAACACAAGGCGATTCATTCAGAGCAATGAAGAAACAATTGGTCATTGACATTCAGCTGAGCTATCTGCTCTCCTTCTGCAGTTTGGAGTCCAAATGCCACATACACAGCTGCAAATGCAGGGTCTCAATGTCAAGCCATGTTGTCGGCTGGATAACCATAGCTGTCCTTTCTAACACTGCCGCATAAGAATACCTGGTGCAGAAACCCATCAACGAATAGGATGTCTATTTTGCGAGTATGGGTGGGAATACAAAACATGATGCCATTTTACAGCTCAGTCCCTGTGGAGAGAGGCACTGAGACTCTCATCCCATCACCCACTGAGTTCCTCCTCCTCTTCCCACATTAGTTGTTTTGGTTGTTCACGTACTGAGCAAAGAGCTCTTCCAGCTCCAACATGCATTTCATAAAGTGATTGAGGGAGTCAGCAAAAGTAGTATTAACAAGCTCATTTCCATAGTAATGGGCTCATTGCCATTCACGCTGCTGGAAATTTATGAAGCCGCCAGCAGGAAGGGTAGGTGAAGGGGGTGGGGGTGAGAAAGCAGAGAATGAAAAGAGGAGAGGTCATGGGTGGAAAAGGAGGGGAGGAGAAGGGGAAGGGAGAAAGCAGCGCATTAGGGCTGGAAAGAATAGAATCACCCTTTCCTAACAACAGGTCCTGTAATTACATGTGCTTCACTTTCAGGGAAGTTGAACAATCCTAACTTTTAATAGAATCTCCCCTTTGGGAGTTCATTCTATATGCAAAATCCAAGGAGCAGGCAGGGTTACTGATGCTTTGCTTGTCTCCTGTAATTAAGTAATTACACATCTGCTATTTAAAGCCGGCAGAAGTCTATGGCAGCACTGTCAACTTGGGACGCATTCCCAGTGCCCTTGACTACTGCAAAAAAATAAATAAATGCCACTGCTGCAGCAACTACACAAGGACACTTCCTATTCCCCCCCAATGGCCCGGGATGAAAGGAGGGATACAAAGACCTACTTGGGAAGAAAGGCAAATTTTTTTGGCACTCCTGCCAGCAACATCAAGCAACAAATATGCCTTTCCCCCAGTAGTGTATCAGTGGTTGTGAAACTCACACTCAGTGGTTCTGGGGCTTTGTCTTCTGCAAGCAGCTTGGCCCATGTAAGCGATTAACAAGTCTGCTTTTGCTCAGGTCTTTAGTGCTAGTGGGAGAGGCTCATGCTTTTTGCACTCAAGCGCCATGCGGGGTCAGTTACAATTGTTGTATCTTATGTTTAACCTTTTACATACTAGTCTTACTTTCTGACTGCTGGTCATCCTGAGAACATGGAGGACTGATGCTTGACCTTTCCTCAGAGGCTGGAGATGCCCGTAGGGTCACAGTCCCTTTTCCAGTGCAGACTTTAGTGGGATCCTTGTCTAAAGAAAACACACACGAAGAAAATGTTTTGGTGCATGAGATTCTGAGCTACTGGAAGCCATCATAGTTCTATGGCAGTAATTCTAATGTGGCTGTCCTGAGTGAACTGTTCTAATTTTTATGCAGTTGAACATTAGCTTTGGCTTTAAAACATTAAGTAGTAACAGCAGTTGTATATTTAAAAAATAAGTAAGATAATTGATGTACACACAACTAAAGTTAAGAGTTAGTGTAACTCAGCTTGGAAAGTGGCAAGACCTGCTGGCTGTTTGGAATAAATTTCACAGGTTTGTTTGTGTTATTAGGCATGGTCTACACTTGGATTTTGTATCGGTATAAATTTTATATCACTATAATTTCATCACACTAGGGGTGAAAAATATACCCACTTTAAATATACTGGTATGAAGCAGCATAACGTGTGTGTGTAGACAAGACCTTAGCAGTGAGTTCCATGCTGGACTGATGGAGAATGAAGTTTTATAGTTATCCAGAATAAGGGATACAGCCCAGGCAGTTCAGCTCATGCCTCCCACACACCCTGCCCACTTACCATACCCACGAGATCACCCTATAGGATCCCCATCAATCAGATCACATCAGCCCTTCGGAGGCAAATATCTTAGGCATGTTCTTAACCATCCACATTTGATTAGTCCCACTGAAGTCCATGGTCTACTCATGTGCTTGCAGTTTGTGCCCAGGTGCTCCTTCTAGACCCAGCCTTCCCCAAGCCAGTGCTGTCTATACTACAGATATAAGCGACCTAGCTAAAACTCAATTATAACCTCATTGTATTGTCCTTGAATCCAGTTACAAATATGGTTCCAGCGTGTAGCAGGGACTAGAGTCTGACAGTTCTTCACACTCAGGTCAATGCCTTGGTCACTCATTGGCCCGGTACCAGAGTTCATGTACTTTTCCAACAGCCATTGCAATATCTTTTATTACACGCAAATTGAAAAATGCATGCCCAGCCCAACACTGATTCAATCACTGAACATCTTTCCTGATGTCTGACTGAATGGTAGTGCCAGGCCTGACCTTACCCGTTATTAGTTTAGGGACATTATCATCTGGAGGTAGGGGTTGATTTACAAAACACACAAGATGTCTAATCTGGGAGTTAGGATATTAAAAATCTCCTCCTTAGTCCTCAGTGTTTTGATTCTATAACCATTTTTACTAGGTCTACCAGAATGTGAATGTGGTTTTATGAATTATACTGTCAAATGGGTCATGAAAACTAGAGAAAACTCAGCCAAAAACCCCAAATCTGAGCAACCCTGAACTTGGGGCTTTGAAACTTCCAAATGAGGATCCAAAGATGCATATACTTATAATTAATTATTCATATTACCGTAGCACCTAGGAGCCCCAGTTGTGGGCCAAGACCTCACTGTGCTACAAGCTGTACCAACACAGAAGAAAAAGCCCCCCAAGAGCAAACAGTCTAAATTGAGGCTCTGTCACTTTTTAGAAAATCAGTTCTTATTTTCAATTTAAAGATTCTTCCCTTGCAGTGCTGGAAACTGCAGCTAGTAGAAAGTTTTTCAACTGAACAATTTTCTATCAGAAAATGTTGTTTTGATGCAACCAAAACATTTCATTTCAGCTTTATTGTTTTGACTTTTATATTATGTACTGTACGTTATAATACAAAAATCCCAACATTTTGACTTTTATATTATAGATCACATAATATCACATCGATACAACTGCAACAAAATATTTTTGGAATATTTCACTTTGCAAAAATAAAAATGCAGTACTTGACTTTATACCCTGATGTGGTACAAAATCAGATTTTGAGATCTCAGAATTACCCACCCGTTTCTTAACCAGCTCTACTGGAAATACAAACACTGAGCATTGTGCGAGTGTGTCAGAACAGGCAAGTGAAAGTGACTAGAAATGACAAATAGAATTGGTTAGTCTGGTTTCATTGTCTAAACTCAGCAAAGTGCCAAAAGGGTTAATGGGGAAGCTTTCACTTTATCGTAGCAAGAGAGGATGTGTGTGTGTGAGAGAGAAAGAGCAATACAGATGCTGAACCAAGATTGAACCTGCAACATAAAATGTCTGATATCTGTTTACTTCTCTAGGGACCTAAGATATACAGGAAATATTTTAGACTCTTCAGGAGTTTGGTTTAAAATGAGGTTACAACAGTAATGTTCATACCAAGCATTAGCAGAAGAGTTTACATAGATCTCAAATTCAAATATGCTTAATTATGCCTGCAGAGAAACTGGATTATTGAGAACAATGAATTGTGTCATCAGGGTTTAACTCTATCAGCTGTTGATGAAATCTACAGCACTGGAAAACAGTGAAAGAAGGATGAAGCTGAAAACTATCTTAATAAGAGGTGAGGCAGAAAGAATGGATGATGGTCTACTAATGCGTTTGGAAAAAAAAGATACCTGTAGGTAGCATTAGGTCAGGAGAACTTTTCACTTTCTTCACAGGGATTATTTTAACAGCAGAAATAGAGCGTGCACATAAAGGGACGTCAATGGCTGCAAACACAAAAGTGTAGTTGGTGCATCCAGAAGGGAAGAACACAATTAAGGAAACATGCCACAAAGTTTTCTAATGTACTTGGGAAACCAGGAATGACAATAGCAGGAAATTTCATATACAAAAGCAGTCCAGAGAGCAGTGATGCAATCATTAAAAATAGCCCCTTGTTCATCCTAATTCAGGATGTGTATCTGTTGTGCAGGGTACAGTACTGCTTAGTGAATTGACTGAGTCCTGGCTGCCAATATACTGTGAGGGAAGAGAATCTCAAACATTCATTTTCAGACGACGTAACTAGAGTTTAGTATAAACCTTTAGCCAAGACACTACATATATTACATGCAAAGATAAAAAAATCTTAAAGTTGCAGAGTTAAAATTATGCAGAGCGAGGAAACAAACAGATTAAGATTCTGAGAACAACATTGATTGGCCATTCTGCACAAATCCTACATTCTTGGTGTAGATTTTACATCATCAATAGCAGGGAGTACAGAATTGTGACCAGGAGTCTTGAAAAGGATCCAGCGCCAAAGGGTACCATCAAGGTACCCAGTCTTGAGAGATCCATTCAGCCAAGCGGTAAATCAGAGAGGTTCTGTTTAAACTCCCTTTTTCTGCATACTAATTTTATCAGAAACATTGGATGTTATCAGCAAACACTGAACATTGTCTTAGAGCAGGGGTCTCAAACATGCGGTCCGCAAAGCCCTTCCCTGCGACCCGTGAAGCCTCCTGTCTCCCCCCCATAGCAGTTTCCGGGAATTGAGGGGACAGAAGCGGAAGTTTCTCTGCTGCCTGGCTGGGCTGCTGCCGATTCCCAGCTACCAGGCACTACTGCTGCGGCTTCAATAAATGAGCTGGGGCAGCACCTCCCAGGAGCCCTCTGCAGCGGCGGCCAGGAGCGGTAAGCCAGGCTCCCTGCCACCCTCCCGCCTTCCTCTGCGGGAGACTTAACGCTCCTGGCCACCGCTGCAGAGGGCTCCTGCGAAGCACCCTGGCTGGGCCGCTGCCGAGCCCTGGCTTCCAGGTGCTGCTGCTGTGACCTCAATGAACAAGCTGGGGCGGTGCTTTGCAAGAGCCCTCTGCAGCGACAGCCAGGAGCTCAGAGGAGAAGGCAGGGCAGGGCCGGGACCTCATGGAAGGGGTGGAGTGGAGGCGGGGCCAGGGACAGCGGGGGGTGGGGTGGGGTTGTCAGTGATGCGGTCCTCAGGCCAGTGCACTAGTCCTCATGCGGCCCTCATGGTCATTTGAGTTTGAGACCCCTGTCTTAGAGGGATTTTTCTTGGTTATGCAGCACTGTGAAAAATTCTAGCACTTGCTGAATATTGCTAAAGGTTGCTCACTTCTCCAAAGCATCTGGTTCCTTCTCCCCTACTCTTCCTAATGTGGCCTTGAATGAGCAACACTGAACTCTATCTATCCTCATGGGACACAGGCAAAGTTAGTGATGTGTGAACTTCAAGAGGTTCATCTGGAATAAAATACCTGAGGGGAAATCATGGTGCCGGTGAAGTCAATGGGAGTTTTGCTACTGACTTCAGTGTAGCCAGGATTTTACCTCTGGGACAGGGGTGGGCAAACTACCGCCCACGGGCCACATCCGGCCTGTGAGCTAATTTTTCCCGCCCCCGTGAGCTCCCGGCTGGGGAGGCTACCCCTGGCCCCTCCCCTGCTGTCCTCCCTCCCCCGCCTTCCCAGAGCTTCAGCACACCGTGTCTAGGAGCGGCCCTGGACAACGCTACAGTGGCGTGGCTCAGGGGCGGGAAGTGAGCTCCTGCCACACGGCCCGCCAGAGCTCGCAGTCCTGCCCCCTTACCACACTGTTCCCGCATCCCCCAGAGCCTCTGCATGCCATGTCCAGGAGCGGCCCTGGACAACGCTGCAGCGGCATGGCTCCAGCGGGGTCTGAGCTGCTGCTGGGAGCGGCGTGGTAAGGGGGCGTGGTTAAGGCTCCGAGAGAGGGGGGAGGAGGGGATAAGTGGCATGGTAAAGGGGGGGAGTTCCAGGGGAAGTCAGGGGACGGGGGGGAGGGGGGGTTGGATGGGGAAGAGGCTCTGGGGGGGCAGTCAGGGGACATGGAAAAAGGGATATGTTGGGGGAGTCCCGGGGGTCTGTCAGGAGGATGTGGGGTGGATAGGGATCGGGGCAGTTAGTGGATGGGGGGGGTTGGGAGGGGGCTTTCAGGGGACAAAGGGCAGGATGGGTTGGGTATTCTGAGAGGGGAAGTCAGGGACAGGAAGTGGGTGGGGGTTGGATAGGGGGCGGGGCCTTCCCTACCCGCTCTCCATACAATTTTGGAACCCTGATGTGGCCCTTGGGCCAAAACGTTTGCCCACCCCTGCTCTAGGATCTGACCTCGTAAGGCCTCTGCATACAGAACACTCATTGATTTCAAAAGGTTGGAAGCCTCCCTGAGCTTTATCCAAAACTGCTTTTGGTCTGCAACATTAGGCTCAGAAAACAGCTTTGTCTTATGGTGGTCTTGTGGCACTTTGGCTGCAGTTCTGGATAAAACCTGAAAATGCAGAGGCTGCCCCAGAATGGAAAGGTACCGAGAAGAATGATGTGGGGAAGAACTTGGCTGAATTCTTTCAAACCTCAAGAAAGTTTGACTTCCAGTTTTGGGGCACAGTTCTGAACTAATTTATATTAGAGATGTGCTTAAATCAGAGACTATTATCTATCCCGTCACTGGACTTCAAGGGGAGGTTTGTACACAGTGTGACCCTGTACCAAGCTGCCTTTTCTTTGGGGAATAATCCCACTAACAAGGTTTCGTAAAAGCAAAATATAGACTCTGTCAAGCTCTTATTCTGTTTTACTCGGAACCAGCTCATTCATTCATTCATTCATCTATAATAAATAGACTGCCTGTCATAAAAAGCCATCAAAGGAGAGGAAAGGGCATGAATATCAGAGCAGAAGCCTGGGGTAAAAATCTTCCCACCGCAAATATACTAAAAAATTTTTTTAAAAAATCTAATGGTGCAAGGCCATGTTCCAAAGTCTATTGGAAAAGCTCATGTCCTTCAACAAGTTTGGGGTCAGGCCCTTGCTGACAAAGATAGTTTTCCTTAACACATTAATGCTAGTTTAATACTGGGTCGGTCCCCTCATGCTGTGGTTGCAGCTGAGCGCAATAAGACACTGTAATGATTCAACTGCGGGGAAACAGATGTGCCACTCCAACTGACGTGCAGGGGGAGCTACAGAGATTATTTTGAATGTACTTGACTCACCTTGCTCTTGTCCATTGCTGCTTGATATCAGCCCATTGACCACAGTTTTCACAACTTCAGCTCCTTGTTCTGAAAGACAAAGGGAAAGCCGGGGCTCCCTAAGATAAGTGAACTCATGCTGACCACACTGCAGGGCCTGACAATATTCAGGATTTCAAAAAAAGCATTTCCACTGTCTACAGCAGAAATACAGGAGAGATACAAGAAAGGAACAAGACAGAGAAGAGCAAAACACTGTGGATATACATGTAATTTATTAAGCTTAACAAGTAGCAGCAATAAACTGTAAAATCGGTGATATAATTTAATCATTGACAACAAAAGGCTGACATGAGTCAAAAATCACCCACAGAACACAGGTATTATGAGGTGAGCAAGTGGATACCATGCTTACCCATTTGTCCAGTGTGAGCTGATCACCAGACCTAGAGACAGAAATTCACTTCCACTCTCATTCTTGCCCATTGAGACTGAGCTTCTGGGGGCAGGGACTGTCTGTGTGTTTGTACAGCACCTGGCACAACTGAGTTCCAGCCCAGACAGGAGCCTCTAGACACCCCCATAAAAAAAATTAAAATACCCATCCCAGTCACTATTTACTAATCCGCTACCCTCATACAAACCCATGGGAGATCAAGGGTCTGTCCAGATGCCCAGTACTATTCCAGAAGTATCTTCTGAAGTGACACACACGGCTAGCGGCAATGGGGACTCTAAACCAATGGTCCCTAATTGTGGGGCGCATCCCCCTAGGGGGTTGTGGAGGACGGTTGGGAGGGTGCACAGTGGGGCCTGGGGCAGCCCCTTGGCACCAGGGAGAGAGTGCCACCCAGTCCTGCTCTGCCCCCAGTCCAGCTCCAGCCACAGCTCCACTTCGCCTCCAATCCAGCCTCCAGCCCAGATCTGCCCTCATTCCCTCTCCACCCACAAGCCAAGCTCCGCTTCTAGCTCCAGCTCCTTCCTCATCCCCACTTCTGCCCCCAGCTCCACCTTCAGCCCAAGCTCCATGGCTGAGCCAGCTGTGCTGTAATGTGGGGGTGGGGGCATGGGCAGATTCCACTGGGGAGGGGGGGCGCAACAGGAAAGATTTGGCACCACTGTCCTAAACAGACCGACTGCTAAAACTGAATGAAACTCAGTAGTTTGGGGTCACAGAATTTTGTGGGATCCTTTTTCTGGTTCACATCTCCCAAGTCTGAGAGATGAATGAAGCTCAAAGGGGAAGAGCTAGATTGTGCCAGGTCTCAAGTTAATAAAATACGTGGGCCTAAGCTCATGGAAAGGGGAGATTTTCAAAGCTACAGTCAGTCGCTCTGCTGGGGTCAGTCAGCCTAGCTCCCACGGAGTCAAAGGGGCCACACTGACTGACCCCAGCTCAGGATTGGTCCTTTTCTCATCATCTTGGTGCTGATATGGGGGGGGGGGGGGGGGGGTTTAAGAGGGAAATGACAACCTGAAACCAGAGTTTGTTTTTTTATTATGAGGTCCACAAGACGTTTTCTCAACAGTGGAATCCCACACAGGAATGGCGGATTCAGAGAGAACAGATAAAGACACAAAACAGTCACACCATTAGAACTGGACTAGAGGGTTTCTGTAGTTAAAGGCAGGCATGCAGGGAGCAGTGACTTACCAGAGCTCATTGTGCCAAAGGAATTTGTCTTCTGCACGTCCAGGTTCTGGTTTTCTCTGTTTAAATGAAAGAGAGAATCATGTCGTGATGCTGTCTGTGCTGTTTATACTGATGGAAGCTTGCAGCACTCTTCTTGCAGATTGTGTGCTGGCTCCCAACCTCCTCTCCCCACAAGGCTGATGAGACTCTGTTCCAGAGATAGGCCACAATCTTCTCCTGAGAGCTGTCTGGAAAACCAGCTGTCATACACACCTATTTTTGCCTCAAAGGTAGGTATGACCTAGAGTAGCACTGAACACCCTTCACTCTCTCTGAAGCCAGGCCAACAGTTCCATTTCCTTCAGGAGCAGCAGCCACTAATTTCCCAGCCTAAAGAAAGGCAGAACCCGACTGAGTTTAGATCAAAGAGAAGCAGCATTTGTTGGTAATTTGCAGAATGGAGAGAAGACAGAAATAAATAGGATTTCTGCCTAATGTGGATACTATTGAAGGAGCCTTTAGACCAGTGATACTCAGATCTCAGTGGTTCAGGAGCCAAATTAGCAATCAACATTACCCAAAAGAGCTACAGAAGTGTAAATTCATTGTTTCATTTACTACAGTACTATATATTCATATTTCATATAATTATTCTCACAGAAAAATGTCTGACCAAGTAGTATTATTTTATCATCTACAGTTGGTTAATAACATAGGAAGCATCTCGATCGGTTAATAACTTAGACTGGCGAATATTTAAAACACACAGTGTTTTAATATCATGCACTACAAAAAGCCACAGAAGACACATTAAAGAGCCACTTGAGACTCGTAAGCTGCAGTCTGAGTATCACTACTTTAGACTATCCCTAAACTTTAAATCACAAGATCTGGATTATATGCAAGGTCATCTGCACTAACAACTTAGAAAGATGTCTGGCCTCTGATAGCCTGTGAGATGTGCAGCATTTTTATTAAGTTTTTCATCTACAGATGTGCAAATAATGTTTTTTTCAGGTCACTAGCAATTTGGAACAATTAAAAAATAATAATTTCAGGTCTATCCAAAAACTAAATTTTTCAGCAAATTCAAAAATTAAAAGGTTTGGGTCAAATGAAACATTTCGCTTTGATTTCAAGCATTTTGTTTTTAACTTTTTTAATTGTTTAAAATTTATTTTGAAATTTCCTTCAAATGTATATTTTCACTTTTTCAGACTGTTTGTGATTTCTCTCCCACAACATGAATTTGTGAAATATTTTGCCATTTTGCCAAAAAAAGTTTTAGATGATTTTTTTTGTCTATATCTAATCTCATTGGAGGGAAAATCTCTGAGCAGGGAACCCCAGCACATTGGTGCTTAGGTACCAACATGACTGATCATGGAGAAATAGGGTGGGAGGTCTTTCTTCTATGTAGTAACATCTTCAGAAACAAGGAAAGATGTTAGTTTCCCTACTGTGTTGTCAAATACACGTTAACTTTTGTCTCAGTCATTCCCAGCTTCTCTAGCCCTATTTGAAGTTCATAGAACATAGAAAATGCTCACTTGCTCCATGTTCCCAATACAAAATGTGCATTGACTTGCCAGTGAAAGTGTCTTCAGTGATGGATTTCTCTTTTCCTTTACTGAGTCATTGTTTCTGGCTACATGAACATTCTGATGTATTCTTCAACTCCCTTGTCTTGGAGCATTTCTTCTCATTATATTTCTCGCCTTTTGCGAGTGGAAGAATTCTTGGTCACCTTTTCTGGCCCAGCTTCAGCGACATATCAGTTACCCCTCCTGTGCTCTGGAGATGTAAGCTGCACACATACAAGCCTAAGTAAAGGTCTTTGTATAGGAAGCTGCAAGAACGCTGTTGGGATGGAGGAGGAGATACAGAGTTCCCCAGCAACCTGCAAACAGCCTTGCTCTAGCTACTGAGCCAGGCTGTAGGCAGAAATAGGGGCCATGACCAAGGGTACTAGAACAGGGAGAGCCAGGGGGGCCTGACCCCCTCCACCCTTTTAAAAATGAGAGGGCTATGTCCTCCCAATTTTTACCAGCGGTGTGAGCAAGGGGGGGACAATAGCAGAAGCTCTCTCACAAATTGCTGCTATCGATATACTGGGAGGCATCTGGGGCACATACTTTGCTGGGTGAATATCATCCCAGAGGAATACAGCACTTGCATTTAAAAAGAAGGCAGAATTATAAACAAAAATCCCTACTAAACATTAGCAACCAGAGAGACAGTTAATTTTTCCTACTGTAAGTACTTTGTGAGAGGGACTGTTTTGGGGTATATGTCTGTACAGCATCTGGAACAATGGGGACCCCAGGAGCTACTATAACATAAATAATAAACAAGCGATTTCAACATCAATCCAGAGATAGTCGTGCACAGCATAAGGAGGATACATTCTAACAATATAAACCTGCATTTTCAAGGGTGTACTGTGTCCAGGGAGCCAGCATTGAGGATTTCCTGCAGAAACAACATAATGTCTTTTTGCAAATACAATGTATTTTATTTCCCCAAAAATGTAACACCAAAGAGTCCTGTGGCACCTTACAGACTAACGGATGTATTACAGCATAAGCTTTCGTGGGTGAATACCCACTTCGTTCTGCATCCGACGAAATGTCTACAAAAGCTGATGCTCTAATTGAGCCTAATACATCAGTTAGTCTATAAGGTGTCACAGGACTCTTTGTCACTTTTGCAGATCCAGACTAACATGGCTACCCCTCTGATACTGAACACCAAAGAAATGTAAACTAAGAGTAAGCCAGGCTCACACTGACTCTCCAGCCTTCTCAAGTGGGCCTACATACAGATATTTATAAGCCTGTCTATTGCCCACAGGCTAGCGGACCTGGTCCTTTAGCTCAAGCAGGAGCAGCTCATGCTTTTAAATCAAAAAGTACCAGGTTCCAACCCCTTCAGGGCCATCTGTACAAGTTGGAGTCAGAGACTATTCAGAGACACATGTACAAAACCCTGGGTCTATTTGCCATGCTCAATGCCAGCCTGAGTTAATGGCTATGTTCGATTTCAAATACTTGGTGGTCTAGGTGAAGAAAATTCAACAGGCAAACTTAGAATGAGAACAGTCTCTTTCACGCTAGGACGGGCCAATAGCTGGGTCCTCTGTCACGTGTCTGTCACAACAGATGACGGCACTTAATTATTTAAATTATTTTATTCCCTGAAATAACCACAAGGAATACCCACTATGCCTTCGTGAGGACCCCAAGGGGCGTGCCTCCAAACAGATCTCAGGACAACATAAACAATGCAACATGGGGCACTCACTCTAAAAAGGGACAGCAACAGCAGCCAAATACAAGCCACAGATAGGCTGCCTGGCTCTACATGTGGATGTAACATCTGCTTTATGTTTCTGCTTCTCCACATGAGACACAATGGGCCAGATCCTGAGCGAATGTTAACGGCATAGCTTCACTGGTGGAGAATGTGGCCCAATGTATGTTCCTAACAAGGCTTATTCTGAGCCCTATGAAGCCCTCATTAGGTGGAGGATACAAATATTTAGCAATCGTTGGGAGAGAAGGGGTACATTAAACTAATTCAGCTCTCTCCAGCCTGGATCCAATATCTGCGTTCAAGCATATGTAGAAGAGCATAAAATTCCTATATACAACCAGCTATCATGAATCAAACCACAGGCCAAGTTGGTCCCTTTGTGGGGCTCAGGGAAACACACAGCAATGGCCAGTAACTTCAGGACTTTCAACTCATTGTTTCCTACCAATCATCCCCACTTTAGGGACTTGCCTTTGGGAGCAAGGCCTGCAAAAAGCTGTTTTGACGGCAACAGAAGCATAAAAATTTCTCAGGCTACAGAGGTCTCATCAATGGGACTGTTCACATGCTGCAAGTTAAGCTTGTGCTTAAGTGCTTTGCTGCACTGAGGCCTGAATTCTCCATCATTCCAATTGGCTAAGAGATTCCTCATCACTTCCTGTCCTAAACTACTAACAGCTGCTCCATTCCAGAGGTGGATGCATTTCTGTGTACCAGTGATCCTGACATATAAAATTTCTACACCCTGGGGTGAAAGATACTACATAAATATAAAAAAAACCTTAAGTGTCTATTGCAGAAAAATCCTGAGTGGTAAGAAAATGTGAAAGTTAGATCACCCCCTCAATAAGTCCTTGAACATTATAATGACTTCTTTATTTAACTCACCTAGCTCTTTAACTCTGAATGTTTTTTAGGAAAGAAGCTGAGCTGGAAAATTAAATATATCAAGAGAGAAATACAGTAAAATGGAGTCAAGGACTCCATACAATTAGCCTAATTTTGCAGTTTTCATTTTCTGTGCAAGTGCCTTTTGTGAAGCCAGGTCGACACTAAGGGTATGTCTTCATTACCCGCCGGATCGGCGGGTAGCGATTGATCTTCTGGCGATCGATTTCTCACGTCTTGTGAAGACGCGAGAAATTGATTGCTCGCGGCGCCCCCGTCGACTCCGGAACTCCAGCTTGCCGGGAGGCGCAAACTGGAGTCGATGGGGAAGCGCCTCCGACTGCCGCCGCCATGAGGACGGACGGTAAGTCGGCTGCAGATACGCAAACTTCAGCTACGTGATTCACGTAGCTGAAGTTGCGTATCTGCAGTCGATCCCCCCCTCTGCCTCCCGTAGTGGGGACCAGCCCTATAGAGTTAGGTCAACCCAGCCACATTACTCAGGGGTGTGAAAAATCCACACTCTGAACAGTGTAGTTAAGCTGACCTAACCCGCAGTGTAGACAGTGTTAGATCGATGGAAGAATCCGGAGGAGGATTGACTGCGATGATGGGAGAGTCACTCCATTGCTGTTGTAAACGGCTACACTGACAGAGCCGTGCAGATTCAGCACAGCAGCTGTAGTGTTTGAAGTACAGACATAGCCTGACATTCTTTGATTTAAAGGGGAAAGCACTATATGCTTGTGTCTACACATTTCACTGAGGGCCTGGTCAAAAACCCACTGATGTCAGTGGAAAGAGTCACAGTCATTAGAAAGGCTTCATCAAGTTCAGGCTTCTGTAATTGTACGGGTTTCACACAAAATGTGAGCCAGCGCTGAAGGCTCCGTGTTGTTAAAACTGTCAAGTCTCTCTTTAGGAAAACTGGTACCAGGACTGCAAGGAGACTGAATTCAGTGGAATCACCGATCTTGGCATCAGTTGGGATATAAACCCATAATTAAGAAGAAATACTTTTCAGTGGAAGAAATTCTGGGTATAAAAATAAAACGGCAATTAAAGGAATCAATAATCAGAGAGGTAGCCGTGTTAGTCTGGAATAGCAGAGGTAACAAAGAGTCCTGTGGCACCTTAAAGACTAACTAAAGTATTGGAGCATAAGCTTTCGTGGGCTAATACCCACTTCGTCGGATGCAAGCAGTGGAAGTGTCCAAGGGCAGGTATAGATAAATAGTCAAGAATCAGGTAGGAGGTAACAAGGTTAGTCCAATCATGCTGACCCAGCTTGTTATCTCAAATCAGGGAGGTGAGGTATTCTTCTAGCAGCTGAATTGAAGGTGTGAACTCAGAGGGAGGAGAAGCTATTTTTGTAATTAGCAAGCCACTCAAGGTCTTTGTTCAGTCCCAGATTGATTGTGTTAAATTTGCAAATGAATTGCTGCTCTGCAGTTTCTCTTTGCAGTCTGGACTGGAAGTTTTTTTGCTGCAGTATGGTGACTTTTAAATCTGTAATTGTGTGTCCAGGCAGGTTGAAGTGTTCTCCTACAGGTTTTTGTATACTGCCATTCCTAATATCTGATTTGTGTGCATTTATCCTTTTTCGTAGGGACTGTCCAGTTTGGCCGATGTACATAGCAGAGGGACATTGGTGGCATATAATGGCATATATGACATTGGTAGATGTGCAGGTGAATGAACCAGTGCTGGTATGGTTGATCTGGTTAGGTCCTGTGATGGTGTTGCTGGTGTAGATATGTGGGCAGAGTTGGCCAAAAGTGAATGAAGGAGGAGGGGCAAACTAATTGCAATCTGCCCTAGAAAAATGATGTTTCACACATTCCCCAAACTTATTGGCATTTGTAGAATTTAATTAATATAATACACACTTAGTGTTTGTTCACTGTGAAGTTAATCAATGTTATCAGCTGAATTTGCTAATAGGTCAGGTGGCGGGAGTGAGATGTGTGGCTGGTAGGAATCAGCATGTTCCACAGACTGCAGTTTGCGAAGCTGATTTACCCCGGGCAAGGCACTGAGTGTTAGGTTTTATTACAAACAGGCAGCAAGCAGTAGCTATGGTCCCGAATCAGGATATTCTTCAAGTTTAGCATGTGCTTGAAGCGTTCCTAAATCAGGCCCACAGTTATTACTGCTGGTCTCCAAGGTGCTTAAAGTTAAGCATGGGTTTCAGTCTCACTGCCTTTGAAGTTAAGCAGGCGCTTAAGTGCTTTAATGAATGGAGACTGTTTTCCAGAATTGGAACCTATGTCCTTAATATATATTCAAACACACACACACACACACACAGCGGTAGTAGTGTTTAAACATATATACCTGTACAGTGGTAGTAGTGTATGTCACCCACACACCTCCGGGGTGTGGTGCTCTGTCCTCTCTAGTGGCACTGAGACATACAGTAGACTCTCGATTATTTGGGATGATAGGGAAAAACTTAATCCCGGTTAATAAAATCCTGGATAATCAAGAGTCTACTGTGGGGACCTCGGGGAAGGGGGGGGGGGGTGCGTCGCTGGCCCTGCGGTGGGGGAGGGGGAGGTCCCAACACCTGCCCCAGTCAGCTCCCCCTGCTAACCCGGGCATAGGAAGCCCAGGCTGGCAGTGGGAGCTGAGAGCCCCCCGCTGGCAGGAGCCTCAGGGAAACTCTAAAGGCGCATCGGGCGGAGAAGCGGCAGCGGGCTGAGTGCTTAACCTGCTGCGGCTTTAGAGTTTCCCCGCAGGCTCCTGCCAGCGGGGACGGGAGGGGGGGGACGGGGGGGGGGACGGGGAGGTCTCAGCTCCCGCTGCCAGCCTGGGCTTCCTACACCCAGGCTAGCAATGGGAGCTGAGACCCCAGCTGGCAAGGGGCCCAGCAGGGGAAACCCCAAAGCAGTGGCAGGCTGAGCGCTCAGTCCGCTGCCGCGTTGGGCTTTCCCCCGCTGGCCCCTTGCCAGCCGGGGTCCTGCCACCTGCCCCAGTCAGCTCCCGCTGTCAGCCTGTAGGGAACCCAGGCTGACAGCGGGAGCTGAGACCCCGGATGGCAGGAGCTTGGGGGGAAAGCCCAAAGCGGCGGTAGGCTAAGCGCTCAGCCCGCTGCCGCTTTGGGCTCTATCCCCAGGCTCCTGCCACCCGGGGTCCTGCCGCCTGCCGCACTCAGCTCCCGCTGCCAGCCTGGGTGTAGGGAACCCAGGCTGATAGTGGGAGCAGACAGGCAGGCAGCGGGACCACGGCTGGTAAGGGGCCAGTGGGAGAAACCCCAAAGTGGCGGCGGGCTGAGCGCTAAGCCTGCTGCTGCTTTGGGGTTTCCCCCGCTGGCCCCTTGCCAGCGGGGGGTCTCAGCTCCCACTGCCAGCCTCGGCTTCCTACACCCAGGCTAGCAGCAGGAGCTGAGACCCCAGCTGGCAAGGGGCCAGCGGGGGAAACCCCAAAACGGCCTCAGGCTAAGTGCTCAGCCCGCCGCCATTTTAGGGCTTCCCCTGCCTAACCCTGTTAGACATCCCGGTTAATCCGCAGCCCGGTTAACCCGAGCCCGGATAATCGGGAGTCTACTGTACTTAGAGATGAAGGAGTCTGTTCTACAGCCTTAGCTAAGGGCCATGTGGCTTTTAGCTCATGCAGTAGAGGCACATCCACTAAGCTCCAGAGAGCCAAGGTTTGGTCCTGCCCACTGACAACCAGGGTTTGTCGATGTTACACCTTAAATGAGGTCGATGTTACACCCTCAAGGGGCTCAAGAAGGTGGGATCCATCATATCCATTTTATAGCTAGAGGAAGTAATTCAGCAAAACTAGAAACAGATCCCCAGTTTCCTTCCTTCCTTCCAGCATCCTGCGCTAGCCAGTAGACAGTGTTACCTCACAAGCAAACCTTAAATAATGCCTTTACTGAAATGTAACAGAAATAGCACTAAAAGCTTCTGCTGTACAAATTTAAGACATGATGGCAGGTAATGAATTCCCAAGGGTACAAGCCAGACGTTTCTGATCTTAAATGTGCCTACATCTACATGTTACATGTACTAATTCCTTGCCAACACCCCTCTACCTCTAGGCAGACTTTTAAAGACTTCTTCATCCCTTTTAGTGTCGCACATTTCTTCCAAGACCACAGTTCTTTCCCTACTTGGTGTGGAAAAGTGTGGTGGAGTCCTAGTTAGAAGGAATGCAGATACGCAGGGACCACTTCTGTACAGCATGTCTCTGGATTATCTCATATGTTTCACACATTCCAGGATCTCTCCCTACAATAGCAATAGATAACAAACAACTCATTAATAGTTCAGTGTAAGGACACATGCTTTTAAGTCACTGGGAGCACTGTAGAATCTGTCCCTACGGTAGGAATCTCATGAATGTGTTATTTTGGGTGAGGGGTTGTTTCCTTGGGTGTATACTCGTTTAGAAGCCTGGGCTGAGGTTTGAATCCTTTGTGGCCATACAAACACCCAGTCCCTACTACATGGGCATCAAAATCCACTAGACAACTTTGCAAGTCTCAGCCTAAAAGGGGCAAAGCTGGTTAAAAAAACCCTATTTTTTAAAAACAAGGTTTCCTTCCCTTGTTAGTAGTGACACCTCCACTTATTCAAATAAGATTTTTAGGATTTTTCACATGTAAATTGCCAACCCCACACAGTCAAAAATCATGAGTCAGGTGACTCAAAAATCATGAGATTGGCTCAAAAATGCTGAGGTCTTTTAAAGGTGAGCAATACTTCCCAACACACCTGACCTGCACTATGTTGCATGTATCCTGTGCCTTACTGGAGGGAGGCCTTGCTTTCCACATGGAGCTTGATCCTGAACACTGTGTCCACCATCCAGCAAAGCACTTAAGCACATGGTTAATTTGCAACCAGAGGGGTAGTCACATTGGCTTGAAGCTAAGCATGTGTTTAAGAGATTTGCTGGATCAGAGTCTCCTCTAGATCGGAGAGGGCAGTTCAGTGTCCACGGGTCATTCCGTCTCTGGCCTATTGGCTGAGGCAGCCAACAAAGGTGGCAGGTAGCATCAGCTGGGATAATGGTGGGCTGATAGATTCCTCTTCACAAGGAAATGGACTGGAACCACTGAATCCCATTTCACAGAGATTCACACACACACACACACACACACACACACACACCCCCCGCGACGTCCAGTCCCCTGAACCTTGTGTAACAGAACAGGAAGTAATAAGTCCATGATTTGTTCATGTGTGGACTACGCACTCGGAATTGGAAGCAGCTTTGCATTGCTTGACAAGATCCCTTTGGGTAAGAGTTCTGTTCTTCCTGGTAGCCCAGGGCTGAAAACACCCCTTTCCAGGATAGCAGATTTTACACGAGTGTAATTTGGTACCTATTTATTCTGACCCGGTCATGCCTGTCCTCTGACTTTTGTGCTTGGTAGCTAGATGAGATAATTGTGGCGTTAGCTGACAGTGCAGTACACCCCATAGAGAAATTGGAGACATAATGCTAAAGTCTCCATAAAGTCATGTGTCATGCCTGTCTGTGTGCACGTGTACACAACCACATCACAGCCTCAAACATCAGACAAAGAAATTAGAGATGTAAAAGCAGACCCTGAAGTGTCTTAATCATATTGTGCATTTATATTAGTGAGACAGTATGAAGAGACAGCTGTTTGAAGTATTGGGATCTGAGGTTTTGTTCAAATCCACCTGATTTATATAACTGCTCCCATCACACAGACTCCCAGGGCACCATACAAACTTACGCTGATGTACAATTTACACAAGGGAACTCATCATGTGCAGCTGAAGTGCTGCCACCTCTAGGGAGAAAGCAGGACATAACTGATAGTACACAGCGACACTGAACAGTTTTGGGGACCTAATGTTACTGAGACTGTAGGGGGAATTTAGGCAGGGAGAATGTAATTAGCAGGAATCCAGTTTGGACAGAGTTAACGAGAGGAAGTAAAGTTAATGACACCAGGTTATACCCCTTGCTCTTGCAAAAAGTGCCCTGGGATCCTTACAGGCCACATAAAGGGGGTCAGGAGGATGTCAGTTTTCCATTTCACTTCATAAATTGTACATACAAGCGAGTCGCATCTTAGGTGCATTTAACATGCGGGAATTTGGCTTTATGTGGTTGGCAAAAACAGAAAAAAAAAACAAAAAAAACCCCAACAATTTAAAAACTCCATCTGTAGTGTGGGTGATTCCGCCCGCCATTCAACTCAATGAGAGTTTTACTGTATGCGATTTCTGCTTTACAGGGTAACTGCGGAACGTAACTCTTGCGTAAGACGCAACACCTGTACTGGATTCATTTGGTCCCAGTTGTTTCAAAGCTACTTGGAGTATCTATGTACATATGGGGCTTCTTGTGCCTAAAAAATTGGATTTGTGGGTCCCCGCTGCTCCCCTCAACATAAGAAGCTAGAGCACCCTAAGGGTTGCTCTAACTCCTGCAAAGCTCCAACAACTCCATGGGGGCACTGCAAAAGCTAAGGCCAACCTGAGGGCAGAGGTACTCCGTGTCTCTCCTGACATGTTTCTTTGTCAGGTGCTGCAAGGGGAGGTGGAGTAGGGTCATTCTGCTGGGTCTTTGTCACCTATGAGACCCTCCTATGTCAGAGGAATTCCCAGGGAGGGCTGTTCATCTGGCTTTACAGACAGCCCAGTTAGCACGAAGAGGCTGCACCAGAACCCCAGAATGATGGCCAAAACCATACAAACCAGTGGCCCAGGTAGGAATAGAACCAGGTGTCTTGACTGCCTGTCCTATGCTCAGTCCAACAGACCCTGCTGCCTCTTACAGCAGCTTCAAGAATGGAATCAAGGACACAGAGGCTATCTATATGCCCAGTACTGGAGATGTCCTAGGAAGGAGGCCTCAGCTGGGCGCAGGTCTAAAATGCGATGGTCTTAGAGGCTGCAGGCTAAATTCTGATCTCCGATTACAAATCCCTTCAGGAACAGCAGAACATCCAACTCAAAAACCCCTTATAAATTCACATCATTCTCATTTTTCCATCTCAATAACCAGACTAACGTACAGCCCAGATTCAGTAAGTCAAAGACAAAAAACAAACAGGCTTGCCATCTGAGGCCAATCAGCATGGGCCTGCACCAAAGCACCAGATTTGTTCCCATCACTTTAATTTTAGAAACAGGCCAAAAAAGCAAAATTTGGGTATTGACTTTGGTCATTCACCAGGGGCTGGCAGGGAGGTGGTAGAAATCTAGGCCAGGATTCATCCATCTCCAGTTATCAGAACATAGATCCATTGTAAAGCCATCTAGAGAACTCTTTTCCTCAAACTGTAGCTTGTGATACACCAAGAGAACTGGCAGGTCACCTGTATCACCCCAGCTAACATGGCATTAAGCCAGCAGCGGTACTACATAAAGTCCTGGGAGCTCTAAGCAGCCAGCTGATTACTAGTCAGAAAACAGACTGTGTCCTTACCTTTGATCAGGCTTTTCAGTTAAAGGTGCCATTTGCTGGGTCTCCCTTCCACCCCCAGTTTGAACTCCAGAGATGAGGTGTAAAAGAGTTAATTAGGATTTGCTCTGTGCTGCTCAGTTCACTGAAGTTGAACAACAACAAGAGGTTTGGGGAGGCCTTTCTCTCTCTGGCACCCTTAAATACACTTTGCTCCTCCCACCTCTGTGCTTTAATTAGCCAGCAGGCTCTTAATCATGTCAGCCTGTCACTTGGCTTGCTCACAATCAACCTCCTCCTCCCGCCTGCCTGGCATTCCTTCTCCCTTGACATCATGCAGACACTGAAAGTTCCAGCTGATGGGGGGGGAGGGGGCTCAGTGGGGGAGGGTAGGATAGGGATGCACTGGGGGAAGGAACGTGACAGACGAAACTTTATAAAATAGTTGGGTAAAACACATGGAAAGCGCTTTGTAAAACAACAACACACCAAAGCAGCATGTGACTGTCCATGAGGGAACATTTTCATTAGCATCTGGCTATAGGCACTGGAGATCCTTTTACAATGAGTAAGATCACAGGGATTGGCTAATGTTTCCGCAGTTGGCAGAGTTAGGTCTGTAGTATAAATACTTGATAGGATACAGAGAGAAACGATCGGCTTGAAAACAAGAGAGATTAAGCCCAGGAGCTTGGGAACCACAGCCGTGTTGGGGCTTCCGTGCAGGGCAGAGAGGGAGTGGTGCCAAATGTCATAGGGTGTAGTTGTGCTCCTCTGGTCCAGCTGGTAAGAAAGGAGGGGGAGACGAAGGCCTCACCCTCTTTTGGGAGCAATTCTTCCAGTGCTATTGGGATGGAGCTAGAAGGGAACAAGAAGACTGGGATTGTGCTGTCCTGTGTCCAGAGTCTGGGTTAAGGCCACATAGGAGGTCAGTGGCAAGTCCAACCTGGGGTAGAACCTGGGATTCTTGGCTCCTCGTCCTGCTTTTATCAGCAGACCATCTATTCCAGGCCAGCAGTTTTCAAATGGCCCAGGGACTGGTGCTGAAGCTTCAGGGTTGCATGACCGGGATTCTAGGCTCCGTCTCTCCCTTACCCCTTTGAGACTCATTGCACTGCCCTATGTCCCGTTCAGCAGTGTGCTCTCTAATCTGCAGCTGCTTCAGACCCATCGCTTAAGTCTGAAGTGCTACAAACCATGCTGCAGACAGAGCATTCACAAATCTCTGGAAGGCAAGGGTCTCCCCAGGGAGACTAGCCCAAGGAAGCATCACTAATGGAGAGAAGGTTGCTGACTGTAGATGAACACAGGCCAGGGAAGTCTCTGGCTGGGTGCTTAATCTAACTTCAGAACCTTCTGGTACATAACATGCTAGCGAGGGGTCTGAACAAAAGCCCTAGAGGTGAAAACAAATATGCACTTTAGGGCTGTTTGAAATCTAGATCCAGCTTTAGATTTTGCCGCTCAAGCCCGTTCTATTTTCCAGCCTCGCTGGTTAGCATCCCTATCCATAGCCTTCAAAGACAGCTGAGCTGGTACAGCTAATATCCTGGTCTGGTAAACAGGCACAAGTGCATAAGGAGGCTGGGTAAGCCCTGTTCTAGTCTACTATTTATTTAGTATTGATCATACACCTCACGATGGCTGATCAGTGTTCTCAGTTATCTACCAGTATTAGAGAGGAGCCCAGTACTCAGAATTCACACCTGGATTTCAAATGACCTAATGTTTTGGCGGTTTTGGTTGGGCCCATTCTACAGATGAGGACATTTGCAAAATTCAGATCTGGCTCTAGGGTTAGATTGCAAACATGCTGACATTCGGGTGTGTTTGGACTGAGAAAGGGAGTTAATTCAGGCCTATCTACAGCCAGACCAAAGGATGATAGAAAGCGCTCCCCACTACAGGGGGAAAAACCCTGATTTCACTAGTAAAACCAGAAAGGCGGACAGAACACATGGAATAGACTCCAAAGTAAATGGTGCACATTAGCAGTTCAGATTAGATTCACTGCATATTGTTTACATGTCAAAAAATAACAAGGAGACCTAGACTGATCTTGGATCCTCTCCTCCAAGTCTATTTCTGGTGTCCCTGGCCACAGGAGAAGGTCTGTCATGTCAGTGCAATGCCTGCTGAGTACCAGGGGTTTGTAAACAAGTCCCAGACAGTTCGTCGTCAGGTAGGAAAAAAGGCGCACCATTAAAATGTCAAGAGAGCATAAGCGGAATTCTATGTAACATTAATGGGTGGAGAACTCAAACGGGATGCGGGAGAGAGTCTCATTACAGAGGTGCCTGGCAGGCAAAATTTGGATCTTGATTCAAAGTTCAGGGGAGTTCAGATCAAGGGCTGGGATTTTGAGTTCCTCCTGGGCTTTGGGATTTGCAGGGTCCCAACTGTGGAGGCTACAAACACTGCAATGCTACCATAAGCTCCACTGCCGGAGAGAAGTCAGGCTTTGGGTGCTTTCACTTGGGAGTTCTGCTGCCAGATGGACTAAGGCAGAACCAGGCAGGGAGTTGCTGAGAGTGCTGCATTGCTCCAAGCAGTCACACATCCTGCTTGAGTTTAAAGCCAACACTCAGGCTATGGCTACACTAGACAGCTTACAGTGGAGCCGCTGCACCGATGCAGCTCCAAGTCCGTGGGAGAGAGCTCTCCCACCGACTTAATTAATGCACCCCCAACGAGCAGTGGGAGAAGCTCTCCTGCGGTATGAATGCTTTGCCCACCGGTACTTAGCTCAGTGCAACTTATGTCACTCGGGAGATAGCTTATTCACACCACTGAGTGACTTGAGTAATACCGACATAAGTGGTTGTATAGCGATAACCTTAGTGCAGGGGTGGGCACACTACGTCCCGTGGGTCACATCCGGCCCTTCAGATGTTTTAATACGGCTCTGCTATGGCACTCCTGCTGGGGGAGTGGGGTTGGGGGCTTGCACTGCTCTGCATGTGCCATGGTGCTGAGTGGCTCCCAGAAGCTGTGGCATGTCCCCACTCCAGCTCCTATGCGTGGGTGTAACCAGAGGGCTCCACATGCTGCCCCCACACCATGCACCATCTCCATAGTTCCCATTGGCCGGGAACCGCAACCAATGGGAGCTGGGGTGGGGCATACTTGCAGACAGGGCAGCACACAGAGCTGCCTGGCTGCACCTCCGTGTAGGAGCTGGAGGAGGGACATGACGTTGCTTCTGGGAGCTGCCTGAGGTAAGCACTACCCGGAGCCTCCACCCCTGAAACCCTCCTGTGCCCCAACCCCCTGTCCCAGCCCTGATCCCCCTCCCACCCTCCAAACCCCTCTGTCCCAGCCCAGAGTACCCTCCTGCACCCCAACCCCACACCCCCTGCCTCACCCCAAAGCCTGCATCCCCATCCAGAGCACTCATCTACCTCCGCACTCCAACCCCCTGCCCCAGCCTGGAATCCCTTCCCGCAGCCTGAACTAATTTTTGGTCCTACCTCAGATCCCGCACCCCCAACTGGAGCCCTCACCCCCCAGCCCAAACCCCAACCTCCAATTCTGTGAGCATTCATGGCCTGCCATATCATTTCCATACCCAGATGTGGCCTTTGGGCCAAAAAGTTGCCCACCCTTGCCTTAGTGTGAGATGAAGTGTCTTAGTGGGTTGAGAAAGAGCAACAACATTGGCTGACATTTGCAGCCAAGCTGCAATAATCAAAAACTAACCTACAGCAGAGTCCACTTAACCATCCAGTTAGCAAATGCAAAATGTGTCCTGCCTAAGGCACTTAGACAGCTCCATCCCCATGGCACCTCTGCATCTCTCAACCGCTAACGTATTAATCCTCACAACGTCCTGCAAAGCGAGGCAGTGCCATTATCCTCATTGGACAGATGGGGAACTTAGGCCCAGACAGGCTGAGGGTGCGTCTACACAGCAAAAAGGGGCTCAAGTCCCAATGCCTAGGCAGGTTTTTTAGCCCTGCGAGCCCCAGGCAGTTGACACAGGCCTGAGACTCGCTGCCACAGGGTTTTGGGGTTTTATTTATTTTTTACTGTGCAGACATATCCTCGGTCCTTAGCTCCACATCTAGTGACTTGTCCAACGCCACACAATGTCTGTAGCACGGTAGTGAATTAAACCCAGTCTCCGAGGCTCCAAGCTAGTGTCTTACCCAGTGGACCATCCTTTCGTTCTGCCTTGCTTCCAATATGAAAATCATGTGCAAAACCCAAACTAGATGATTTTCCAGTTCCAAAACAGATAGGAAAACTTACATGCAGGAGTTACACATTTTCATATCTTGATCACTTCATACAGCCATTTGCACGTGATATCCTCCAATGCATCCCCACATTTGCTGTGCTAGTCCCTTAGGGCTTCAAAGAGGGTGCCAGGTGTTGAATTATTTCAAAAGCGGTGCCACAGAATGCTGTGCAGTAGTTTATGGGGGACGTGGGGCTTGTTCCTGGGGAGGAGCTAGAGTGACCAGATGTCGTGATTTTATAGGGACAGTCACGATTTTGGGGCCTTTTTCTTATATAAGGTCCTATTACCCCCCAACCCCATCCCAATTTTTCACATTTGCTGTCTAGTCACCTTAACTCATGCTGCTGCGCTGCACTCCATTTCTAGTGTTAGTGTTGTTCTGTGCATCACAGAAAATACTGGGCCCCAATTCGCTTGTGTTCAAAATACAGCCCACTCAGGATATATAAAAGCTTGAGTATTTAGAGAAGTGTCTTCTTCTTCTCTTCTCTTCTTTCTTCTTCGAAGACACAGTGGATGTGAAATGATCACTGCACAGAGGGACGGATACTCTTGAACGGTGAAGCGCTGGAAGAAGTAGATGCCTACATGTACCTTGGACACCTTCTAGCGAAGACCAACAAATTCGATGGAGAGTGCGCAAGACGGAGAAAGGCAGCGTGGGGTAGTTTTAATCGAATTAAAACCTCGCTGTTGGACTTGAAGATTCCCATGCGATTGCGTAAAGAATTGTTTGACTCTACCGTTCTTCCAGCAATGACATACGGTTCAGAGTGCTGGAGTACTACACAGGCCGACGAAGACAAATTAGCAGTCACGCAAAGAGCCATGGAACGCAGAATGTGTGGAATTTCCCTTCGAGACCACATTCCAAACGTAGTCATTCGACAACGAAGTGGAGTTAAGGATGTGATTCAGTCAATCTACGAAAATAAGCGCAGGTGGGCTGGTCACGTAGCGCGACTCCAGGACAACAGATGGACCGTACGGTTAACAGAATGGATTCCGCGAGGACAATCGCGCCAACGTGGTCGCCCTCGACGACACTGGGAGGATCCTATGGTCAAGATGTTTGGGCAGAGATGGCATCGACTTGCGCAAGATGGTGGAGCGGTATCGATTTGCGTTCATGGCAGAATCAAGACGCCGTGCAACGATGACAAATTCGATCCAAGTAATCCAAGTAATTTAGAGAAGTAGCAGTGGTCTAATCTAGTGGACTGGGACAGAGTTGGGAGACAGGAGTTCCCGGGTTTTCATATCAGTTCTACAGAGGAGTAGCCAAGTTCTTTTCTGGCTCTGTCACCAGGATATCTGAGGGCCTCACAAACATTGGTGCATTTACATTTCCAACACCCCAGTTAGGTCAGGAAGTCTCATCCCTGCTCCATAATCAAGCAGCTGAACCACAGAGAGATTAAGGGTTTGGTTTTTCACACATGCGGCGAACAGCCCCACTTGTACAGGAGAGGAACTGGCAGTGTCCTGTTGAAGGTGGTTTAGACTGGGGGGCCCAAATACTGAAAGTCCCAAAACTCAGAGGTTGCTTTTGAAGAGGCTGGACTAAGTGGCTTGCCCATGGACAGACAAGAAATCACTGGCGCAGCTGGGAACAGAACCTGTGGGTGTCCAAATCCCCTACATGACTTTACAAATCTCACCCCAATTCTCCTCCAGTAACTGAAGGCTTGACCTAGATTAAAGCAAACAAGAATTTTCCCATCAAGCCATGAGTTGCACCAATGATACCTTGTCACTGGGCGTATGACCCACTCAACATAGCTCAGCAGAGCTCAGCAAACATTTCCCTCCAGATAACTGCAGATATTTCAGTTTTTGGGTTCTTGCTGTCTGCCATACGGAATCAATAAGAGCTGTGAATCTAAGAGCAGATTGGGACGACACTAAGAAAAACATTTGAAACATACCATCCCTTCCAGCATCTCTGCCTCATAGATTCCCCATCTGTTCCCAAACCTCAGTTGATAAAAATCTTATTTCTGCACTGCTCTGTATTACTTAGCTCTGTCTGGCAGGGGCAAAGTGGGCATGAAAGATGTGTGACACTGGGTTCAGATACCAGTCGCTGCTCCCTCTGGAGGAAACCTTGCCCTGGGCAACAATAGGGACATAGTGAAGGAGCAGATCATGCCTCCTCCCTCTGTGCAGCTTTCCAGCACTCACTGAAAGCCCAAGGCTTGGACACCTAATAAGGTGGCTGCTACTCCACGGGTCCAGTGGGATGTGGTCCATCAGTTGGGTGGGGCATTCATGCCCCCAGCCCTTCAGAAATTATGCAACAGCCTCTTGTATGCAAAGTATGGGTAGAGAAGCAGGAGGGGAATGATGGTAAGAGCCCGCAGCTTGATAGCTCAGAGATCCACCAAGCTCTAAGCACATTCCAATTCCTGTCCAGTGCAGAGACTATGAGTATCCGTAAGGGCTGGATTTCACTGGCTACATTCTGATGAGCTCACCTTTGTTACCTGTCTCCCCATCTATAGCTATAACCTTCACACGAATCATTTAGTGATCAGAGTTCTCCATCCCCTCTGCCTCACGGACAACAGCTGAATCGTATTAATCTCCCGTGCAAGCCATACGCAGCATTTAGATTATTTCTTCCCTGCCTTTGCTCCAGATTGCCAGACCTGGATTGCTCTTTAATCTCCTATGACTGCCAGATGCTAAGGTTGCAGGTTGCACATGAAAACAAATTACATGTTAAACAAAAGAAAGGAGAAACAGAACTGACTGGGAGTTCTCTCCAGTGTCCTATGTGCCTCTGGCAAAAAATTTATACTAGACCAAAATATGTTGCAGCCTCTAAGTTTGTTTAGTTACTCAGAAATAAAAATACTAGACTAGCTAGACCTAGCCAGGGCCTGGGTCTGGGGGGTTTTGCAGGACACCCACCCATACACTGAGAGCTGGCTGCCCACTCCCTCCCTCCTCAGAGCAGGGCAGGAGAGAGTGCAGGTGACCAACAAAGCTGAGCTGGCACGGGAGGTGTCATTGATTATTCCTGGGGTCGGCCAGCAGCAAATTATTAACAGTTCTCTCCCCTCCCCACTCCCAACCAAGGAAGAAGTGGGAAGGAATTGTGACTTAGAGGTGCCTCTCGGAGCTCCTTTTTGGCTCTGCGACTGGCCCCTTACTTGAGGAAATGCCTGACAATACAGCCTGTCCCTGGAATAACATTCATTAATGGTTCCCAAATTCTGATTAGAAAAAAATATTGCGATGAGAACACAGGGGTCAGATTCAGGCCTGATGTAAAACGGCGCCACTCCATCAACATAATGCAGCGGCTATGGGAGCTGGTGCTGAAAGTCAGGGTTTGATTCCCCTCCGCCAGTAGGGTGCCACCTATCCAAGGTTTCCTACCCCAGGTCCCTTTTTTGAGGTAGCTGTCCCAGATAAAATGGTTCAGATGTCTCATTTTTGTGTATGTGACAGATGGCAACCCTATCCCCCATTAATCCCCCCACCCCCTGTAGTGTACTCACTTTAATCAACTGGCTGAACTATTCAGGCCCAGTGGAAACAGTCAGGATTCTCAGCCAGTGATTCCGGTTTCTTTTCACATGTAACAATTACATAATAATGCATACCTACAAGAGAGAGAGAGACGGAGGGAAACGTGTTATATTAATGTCATTGCCCCTGGCATTCATTGCACTTACCGAGCGGTTTGGGATAGAAAAATCATCCCCGAGCAGAAATGCAGATATTTGTAATATACTCATTCCACTAGCTTACCAGGTGAGAGGTACTGTTAATATAGAGAGTGGGCCGAACAGGGCTGCATGCCTCCAGGGATGGAACTGTAATATATTTGCATGTTTTGTTTTTTTATAAAAGTTAGTAGGCTGGAACATTTGCTGCTTAGATACCTGGGCCTGATCCTGCCTTCCTTACCTATTCACAACTCCCACCGGCTTCACTGGGTGGGCGAGGAAAGAAGGAATGGCTCCCTGCTGCCATCTCTGGCTCACTGAAGTCAGCAGTGGGTCAAAGAGATGGAGTTTGGATCCATATTCAGGTTAGCTTTAGACTGGCAGTTGGGTGCAATGCCAATTCAACATGGGGGAGGAGGGGGGGGGTCGGTTGAGACAAACAAGAGAGTCACAGCGGAGGCTTTAAAAGGGGTTCAAGTCCCAGCTCTGACCTGGGCCTGGTCCCTGTCCTGCCCCAATCAAAGGAATTCTGGAATTTGTAGGTTGGGAGAAAAGTCACAGATTCTGTGACTTCCGTAACCTCTGTGACAAAATCATAATCTTAATCATGACCTCCATTTGCGTGAGGCATCGCTGTGGATTGAACACGTGCCCTCTAGAGGGAAAAGGCAGCACTACTGAATTTTGTTCAATAAGCAAAAGCCAAAACCACGAGACCACTGATACCATTCAACCACTTAGTATTGAGAGAGGAATAGTTTGTACTGGAATACAGAGCCTATCTAAAATATAAAATGTCATGTTTCAAGTGGGTTTCATTGATGGGATTTAAAGTAAATTTCTTCTGTCAAGATGAAGATTCCAGAAGATAAGATATTTTGCTTATAGCCCTAAGTGAAACTTCCACCTTGCGCAGCTCCCTGCCCCAGCTCACCTCCGCTTTGCCTCCTCCCCTGAACACGCCAGCACCGCTCCACTTCTCCCGGCTCCCAAGCGCCAATCAGCTGTTTGGCATGGCAAGCCTAGGAGGGGAGGAGAATTAGAGCGGGCGCGGCATGCTCAGGGGGAAGGCGGAGCAGAGGTGACGTGGGGCAGGGAGCGGTTTCCCCTGTGCGCCCCCCGTTACTTGCTGCAGGTGGCCCTCCCCGCGCCCCCCGCCTCAGCTCACCTCCGCTCTGCCACCTCTCCTGAGTGTGCTTTTTGGTGACTCCAACCACTTGGCGTCCTAGGCGGCTGCCTAGTTCGCCTAGTGGTTGCACAAGTCCTGCTTATAGCCCAGTTCTACAATAGAAAAAATACTGCAAATGTCTCAGAAGGAACTGTAGGTGGTGAAATGGAATATATCGTTTTATTTTTAATGTTGCTGATGGATAAATATTGAGTGACTCAGCTTTTTGCTACTTTCCCCCCTTCCCAATTAGCTATTTTTATAGGATATTTACATTGAATTTTACATAAACTGGTGATACAATATAATCTCAAGATTTTTTCCACCCAGATAAGACCATGTTATGGTCCTTTTTTTTTTCTTTCTTTTTTTAAGCTGTGAGACATCTCAAGCCTTTTTATTCTTTTTCATGTAGGGTGTGAAAGTGAAAGTGTGGCTGCGAGCATGCATGTGTGTATGAGCATCCATACAACTCACATGGGGAAGGTGCCTGAAAGAAATGTTCTCCAGGTTTAAACAGTCCTAAATGATGTCTCATAAAATTACCCTACATTGTGTTCTGTGTTTTATGTTTAAAAATCTTGCGAGACTTCAGGTTGTCCTCTGTTATTTCTGGTAAACACAGTGTCAAACTTCTAGTTATCAAAAGTATTCCATTCAAGCTTTTGTTATAATTAGGGCTATGATTTTGTCAGAGGGGTCACAGAAATCACAGGATCTATAACTTCCAGAGATCTCTGTGACTTGAGCCCGCAGCGCCTGAGAGTTGTAGGGTCCCTCACCACCATGGTGGCTGGGAACTGTGGCAGCCAAGCTCCCAGATGCAGAGGGCAGCAGGGGTGTCTTACAGCTCCCAGCTGGGGTAGGGGTTCCCCAGTGCTCCCAGGCAGCGGTGCTCCCAGGCAGTGGGGAAACTCCGAGCTCCCAGCCACTGCAGGCAGCCGGGGCTCCCCACATCAAGGAGCTGCCGTGGGTGGCCAGGATGTCCCGGAGCTCTGAGCCGCTGTGGGCAGTGGAGGGACACTGCCATTCTGAGCCAGGCCTCCCTGGGTGATGTGGGGAGCCTGCAGCTCCCCATTTTGTCATGCATATTTATAGTAAAAGTCATGGACAGGTCACAGGCTTCCATTAGTTTTTCTTTATTGCCTGTCACCTGTCCATGACTTTTACTAAAAATGTGTGTGACAAAATCTTAGGCTTAGTTATAATCCCTCTCTGGTGGGGGGAGGAAAGGGTTAGCCACCACATAACAATTCAGTTCCAAGGTTGTGATACAGACATTAGGTAATAATTTGGTTTCATATTAAGCTACTTAACCATTCAAATGATAACTCTGATTGATTTTGGTCACCTTCTTTAGTTGGGTTTATAAGCAAACAGACACCTTTTTAGAATTTGTATAAGGACTGATTATTGTTGATATTATTAAGCCTAACTTATTTAGTTTGTTGATTTCACCTTGACTGGACAGTTGTTTTGCTTTATTCTTAATGTAGTTTAATATTATTAACAGTAGCTTAGCTTTGGTGATAACGTTTCCTTGCTTTTATCCTGGTTTAAGTGTTCTAATTATAAAAAGTCATATTTCTTTTAACCAGCAATCTGGGTCCAGAACCCTTTGAGACCTGGAATAGATACCAGCCTGTCAACCTAAAATCCTGTCCTGCTCCCCTACTTAGCCTATGGCTCTCATAGGATATACCCTGGACACACATGATGGGGAGGAGAAGGGAAGTGGGGGCCACAGATAAAAAAAATATCAGAGAACAGAGAGGAAGCAAAGAAGCAGCAGGAAGCTTCTCACAGGGATGTTAGAGAGCTTATCTGAATGGAGACATGATGTTTTACAGGCCTCAAGAGTTATTTCAGGATCTGCTGGCATCCTGAAAGATAAGCCTGGAAGAACCATGACTGCTGCCCAAATTAGAGTGGGTCCAGAGAGAGAGAGAGAGAGAGAGAGATGGAACCTGCAGCATGAGGTCTGCTGGATAGGTTTCTGCTCTATACTGGGGTAAATTTTAATCTGGGCTGTGCCCCTTTACAGGCAGCCTCCCACTATATATAACATCATATAAAATGTTTGTTTCCAGATACTGGGGGAAAATCCTACCAACTGCTCCAGATATGCACCAAGAAAATGTTCTTTGGTCAAGTGATCCACGATCCAACAGCACTGAGTTTGTTGTGACCTGACCAGACGGCAGGCTGTCATTGGCACCGTCCCTTTGCTCTTCCAACCCGCTCTGTCCCGGTGGTTGGCAAGGCATTGAACCTGATGCTGCTCAAAGCAGAGAGCTCAATACTGACCACATGGGAGAAGAGGTGGGTTTGGGTGTGGAGAGAGAAACTGGAACCTGGATACACCATACAGAAAGCCTCTCCCATGTGATGGTTCTTACACCAAAGCTTGAACCTCAATACACAGCATGGGGTGTGCCAGAGAGGAGATGGGGAGCACAGGAAGCCACTCAGGGGCCTTTGGAAGAGGTAAAACGAGTAATGAGTAGCAGCAGCTTGTGGGTGGTTCTTCTTTCCCATTCTAAAGATGTTCAGCTAAGCATCCAAATGTTGGCACCTTTGGAGGTCTGCCCACCACTGGCTCCTGGCGGGTTCTAAAGAACTTGGATGTGGATGGAGATCCAGAGTGGATATCCATAAGCACTAAACCTTGGTCTAACTCTGCTCCCATAGCTACATTGGAAAAACTCCCATTAGCATCGATGGCAGCAGCGTTAGGCCAACTGTGATACAGAGCCCCACTGATGGTTTACTGTTCTACGTCAGCAACTCATCGAGCCTGATACACTGAGTATATTTCAACTCACCCTTGTCATTATCTGTATCTAGAAGGGGTCAAGTCATATGTCACTGGAAAGCTAGTTACCTATGGATTGTTAATATTCTAGCATGACGTATGTACAATACACCCACAAAGGACTTTGTAGATATGTGCTGTAATATGTTCTTAACATGTATTTGGCAAACAGTGTCGAAGCCAATGCCTCTTCCAGGCACAGGAATGTGGTTCCGCTTGCTGGAATGGGTCTCCCATGTAAATGGAGCAAGGTGTGACCAAAGACAATGAAAAGCACATTCACATTTTGAGAGGGGACGGACAGAGGTGGATTATAGTCTTATGGGGCCCTAGGACAAAGCAAGTGGGGACCCTTCCCCACTCCTTCTGCCTATAGCGCCCCACCACTCCTGCCAGGGAGCTGGGTTGGGACAAAGGGGCTTCCCCCACTCCTAGTAAGAGCACTAGGTGGGCGGGGGAAGCCCCCACAACCTGACCCCCGTCCCTGGCAGCCGTGCTGGCTGGGTGGGCAGAGCAGGGCAAGCCCCCGCGTTCTGACCCTGCTCCCTGACAGGAACGCCGGGCAGGTAGAGCAGGTTGGGGCACAGAGGTGCCCATTTTTCCCAGGCCCCCAATTGGCTGGGGCCCTGGGCATGGGTCCTGTTGGCCCAATGGCTGATCTGCCACTGGGGATGGAGCCTGCACCCCCAGGAAGCTTCTTGAAGCAGGGTCAGTGACCTTTGGGAAGATAAGGAGAGAGAAAAAGCCATTCTGGCACCGTTCATCTAAAAAGACAAAGAAAGGAACTGAGCACTCTGAGCTTTGTGAAGGGTCCTGACCAACCATCCTGGAAAAAAGATTTGGTGAGAAACACGTCTTTGAACAAGAGACTAGTGTGTTAAATCAGGTTTTAGTCTTAGAAGTGTATTGTCACTTTTGTAGCTTGTCACCCTTTCTACCTTTATTCCTTATACTTGGTGTCACCTAATCCTACGATTTGGTGTTTAATAAGCTTGTTCTACATTTACTATAAACCAACTGAGTGCTTGGATTAAAACGGTGTTTGTTAACCTGTCACAGTACTGTCCCTTTAAGGGAACTTCTGTAACTGTTCACCGAGAGGGCGGGACACCCCAGGCAGATGGTCTGGGAGAAATTCAGGACGGATTACCTACACAAGGTAACTGGGTGGTAGAAGCCAGGGTATGACCTGCATGTTTGTCTGCTGGCTGTTGGGGTCCAGGCTGTGTGCCACAGCAGCACAGCATTCTAGGCACCCAGAGTTGCAAGGCAGGTGGTGACAACCCCTCACTGGGGTTGAACCCCCAAAGTGTCACACCAATCCTGTGCACTTGTGAACCTTTCCTGCTCCCATCCTCCAGGAATGGTGGATGTAATTAGAGACGGGTGAATGCTGAAGACAAAGTGCCCACAAATATTCTTTTGAATTTTTACAGTAATTTGTTTCAACTGTGATCACATACCACCAGAAAGCTGACTGCAAGAACAATGCTCAATCAGGGAAGAGAAACATACCGTGAGTAGACCTCTGTCTCCAATCAAAACACCAACTCTCTGATACACAGATAAAAAAGAACTCCAAGAAAAGATTTGAACAAGCTGAGAAAAATCCCAGTCTGTTTGCAAACAAGTCAAACAGGAAGAGTAAACATGTTAAATATGCTTCTAGCATGCTCACTTTTGAGCAAGGATTTCCCCCTATTTAAATACACTTAAGAGTCAGATGCTCAGCCACTCTAGCACAGAGGAGACCAAAGCTTGCATAGATCTGATGTAGCCTGCTATTCATCAGCCGCGCCTGCTTCCCCACCCCAAAATAGGGGACATTCCAGGGCAGGGAGGTGGCATGGCATGGCAGGAACAAGAGGGGCTGGGCCAAAGCACAAAGTGTTCCAGTGTTTCTATTATCCACCCGTGCTCCCTGAGGCTGCTCTAACTTTTGTATGGATAGGTCAATCCCGGCAGCCCCTAGGCATTTATGCCCTTTCCCCAGATGTGCCAATCACTTTCCTGGCACCACTTTGAGGTGCCAGATAAAGTTTCAATAGCATTTAAAAAACCCTTCACTGCAGAGACAGTCAGAACATCTGAAGAGAATGAAGTGAGGAAATTCCTTATTACATAGGGTCATCCTGTTTTAATCAGTGGCTTAATTCAGTGGGGGGAGGGGGGTTAACCTTTTTTAACTTGCAGCCCTCACAAAAATTTCAAATGGAGGTGCAGACACCTTCAGAAATCTTAGACAAAGTTTGCGGAACTGCAAGGGTCTGCGGACCACAGGTTGAAAACCACTGGCCTAATGTGATCCAGTGAGTCCACCTGCAGGGCTACATCCTTTAACCCAGGTAGATTTAACTAGGCACAGCTAATCAACTGTGTATGCATTTGTCACAGTTCAACACTTCTTCATTCTCACATTAATTTTCGTCACTACACAGTTTGATCTCCTAGAGCAGCCATCAAACAGGCAGCACCGCATCCAATACCACCACGGGCAGCAGTGACAAACACCTTGAGTGAGCTCAGACCTGGAGTCAGCAGGAAGAAGCAAAGGTCCACACACAGCCTCCAGCACCAGAACCAGCTCAGCCATGTTAAAGAAACATAAGAGTTTTGCATTGTTTCCGAGGTAAAGCATGCGAGAAGCTAATCCTGATTGACATAATACTGTTATTTATACAGCGCCTGCCTGCCAAAGTGCTTGAGGCACTGTGCTGCAAAAATCAAAGCAAATGCTATGCAATGAAAACATAATCAAATATGAACACTTCGCAAAGGAGGAGGCCAATTCTAAAATAGGAGAGAAAGGGATCAGAAGGGACTAAGTATATGCCATTCAACAAGCTTTTAAAGACAGAAAATGTTAAGGAGCTCTTTAAGAGACAGTTATTGCTATTTATATGTTGTACACACAGCAACAGACAGGCCCTGCCCTGAAGAGCCTACAGTATAATTGGACAACATGAACAAAAGATGGCGGGGGCGGGAGGGGGGGGGGAACAGAAACAAAAGGGATAAATGATTTCCTAGGGTCCTTCAGCAGGACAATGGCAGAGTTGAATAGAGCTGACTGGAGATATCTGAGCCATTAGTGATTATCTTAAAAAAGTTATTGAAGACAGGAGAGATTCCAGATGACTGGAAAAAGGCAAAAATAGTGCCAATCTATAAAAAGGGAAATAAGAACAACCCAGGGAATTACAGACCAGTCAGCTTAACTTTTGTATTGGAAAGATGGAGCAAATAATTAAGCAATCAATTTACAAACATCTAGAAGATAATAAGGTGATAAGTAACAGCATAGATTTGTCAAGAGCAAGTTGTGTCAAATCAACCTGATAGCTTTCTTTGACAGGGTAACAAGCCTTGTGGATATGGGGGAAGCAGCAGATGTTATATATCTTGACTTTAGTAAAGCTTTTGATACTCTCTTGCATGACCTTCTGATAAACAAGCGAGGGAAATATAACCTAGATGGTGCTACTATAACTTGGATGCATAACTGGTTGGATAACCATTTCCAGAGAGTGGTTGTTTCCAAATCAGTGGTTCACAGTCATGCTGGAAGGGCTTAACAAGTGGGATCCCACAGGGATCAGCTCTGGGTCCAGTTCTGTTTAATATCTTCATAAATGATTTAGATAATGGCATAGTGAGTACAGTTATAAAGTTTGTGGATGATACCAAGCTGGGATGATACCAAGGTGGATGATACCAAGTGCAAGTGCTTTAGAGAATTGGGTTATAATTCAAAATGATTTGGACAAGCTGGAGAAATGATCTGAAGTAAATAAGATGAAATTCAATAAGGACAAATGCAAATTACTCCTCTTAGGAAGGAACAATCAGTTGCACATATACAAAATCAGAAATGACTGCCTAAGAAGGAATACTGCGTAAAGGGAGCCGGAGGTCATAGTGGACCATAAGCTTAATATGAGTCAACAGTGTAACACTGTTGCAAAAGAACGGAACCTCATTCTTGGATGTATTTGCAGGAATGTTGTAAACTAGACACAAGAAGTAATTCTTCTGCTCTGCTCCGTGCTGATCAGGCCTGTGTCCGGTTCTGGGTACCACATTTCAGGAAAGATGAGGACAAATTGAAGAAAGTCCAGAGAAGAGCAACAAAAATGATTAAAGGTCTAGAAAACATGACCTATGAGGAAAGATTGAAAAAATTGGGTTTGTTTAGTCTGGAAAAGAGAAGACAGAGGGGACATGATAACAGTTTCAAGTACAGTAAACCCTCGATTTAACGGACCCCAATTTAACGGACTTCGGATGCAACGGACAAAATTTCCGATGCATCCAAAATCCGTTATTCGGGGGCTGCCGGCTCCCGCCCCGGGGAGCCGGGCAGGAGCTGTCAACCCGGCTGCCCGGCTCCCCGCAGCGGGGAGCCGGGCGGGGGGTGGGGGTTGACAGCTCCCGCCGGGCTCCCCACTGCGGGAAGCCGGGCGGGGGGGTTGACATCTCGCTCCCGGCTGTGATCAGTAAAACCTCTATATAACGGACTAATTCGGGTGAGGGGGGTGTCCGTTAAAGCCAAAAGTCCTGTTATTTAATGATTTTAAAAAATTATTAAATAACGGACTTTCGGCTTTAACGGACACCCCCTCGCCCGAATTAGTCCGTTAAATCGAGGTTTCACTGTACATAAAAGGTTGTTACAAGGAGGAGGGAGAAAAATTGTTCTTCTTAATCTCTGAGGATAGGACAAGAAACAATGGGCTTAAACTGCAGCAAGGGTGGTTTAGTCTGGACATTAGGAACAACTTTCTAGCTGTCAGGGTGGTTAAACACTGGAACAAATTCCCCCAGGGAGGTTGTGAAATTGCCATCATTGGTAGGGTGACCATAGTTCCCAAAGAGAAAATGGAACACCCCCCCAGCTGCTTGCCAGAGGCCCTCCATCCCAATGCTATTGTCAATTGCTGGAACCCTCCAGGTTCTCCCTATGCTGTTGCTGGAACGCTGCTTCCCCCACCAGCCTTGACCCCCCCCCCCCCCGCGAGGGACTGGCATCTCCATTTGCCCCCTCTGCACTGCACCCCACTTTTTTGACAAAAGTGGACATTTTTCCTGTTCGTCTTGCCAACTAATCAAGTCAGCAAGAACAAATGGGATAAAAAAAGAGGTCAGGACAGCCGGGACAGGGATTAAAAAAGGGAATGTCCCAGCCAAAATGGGACGTATGGTCACCCTAATGACTGGGGACTTTTAAGAGCAGGTTAGACAAACACCTGTCAGGGAGCATCTAGATAATATTTAGTCCTGCCATGAGTGCACGGGACTGAACTAGATGACCTCTCGAGGTCCCTTCCAGTCCTACAACTCTGATTTTAGATCTCCTCATTTCAGTCCAGTTCACTAGACAAATGTTGCCTCTCACATGTGGCTGTATAAATAAGAGGAGCTATGCATTTGAGCTTTGCAAGTGTTTCAGTCACAAGGTGGAGTCGCTGTGGCCCAAATGAGACAAGGTGTTAGCAGATCTTTTACATTTCCTCATCTATCTTGTGACTTCCAGTTTAATAGGTATCACAAATAGCAGCAAATATGCTATTTCCAGCTGGAATGGCAAGGATGAGATTCTGTTATCACTGTGCCAATTAAAAGAAAATATTGAGGATGACTTTGTTAGTAGCAGGCCGTCACTAACAATGATTTTCTTCTTTTTATATATAGTTTAATCCGGAGGCGGATTACAGTTTTATGGGGCTCTGGGCCAAGGCAAGTGGGGACCCCTTCTGCCTGCATTCTCCCCACCCCCACCTGGTGCTCCTGCCCGGAGCTCCTGCTACAGAGTGGGGTCAGAAGTGCTGGGTAGGCGGAGGAGACCCCTGACCCCGCTCCCCGGCAGAAGCATCAGGCAGGTGGACAGAGCAGGACAAGTCCCCGCACCCTGAGCCCATTCCCTGGCTGGAGTGTCAGGCAGGTGGAGCAGGGCACTGGGGTGGCCATTTTTCCAGGGCACCCTAGTTGGCCGGGATGCTTGGACATGAGCCCCATTGGCCCAGTGGCTAATCTGCCGCTGGTTTAATGGGATAGTGAATTTATCAATGGTAAACTATTCTCTGCCATTAGTGTGAAGCACCTGGTGAACTGCAGCCAATTGAACTGCTCAGTCCGTGTCACTTAATGGAATGTCCCACAGACCACTGAATTACCTGATAAGGTGATAAAGAGGGGAAGTATGGAAAAATTAATAATAATTAGCATATTAGACTAAATCCTGGTCTCCAACAACGGCACATGGCTTGCCACTCAAGTCAATGGGGGCTGCACAAGCATATTCTGAGAGCACTCTCACCCCTCTGATGAGTATCTGGACAGGGTAACAAGTCACATGTCTCAGTGAGTAAGCAGAATCCATTCAGCCGCTTTCCCAGCATAATCAACACCTGGTGCGTGTGCTAATTCAGGCAAACCTTGCCAGTCTGTAAGACATCCATTCTTTAATTAGATGTGATGGTCCTTTTGGTTTCACCCATGGTACACACAGGTTCACACTCACACGCAGAAAGACATAGTTGGGAAGTTGCCAATATGTACCAGAAAAGCATCTAATAATACAGGCAGCCTAATAAGTTGCTGTGAAACAAATTGACACACAAAGAGGTTGGCAGTGGAGAATGGTCAGTGAGGACTCTTCCTCTAAAAATACCACCTGCATGAGACTGGCGATCTCCTGGAGGTGATATGGCATGGTGCTTCCAAGACCCCCTGCTATCTGTAGTAAGGTAGCACTATTGTCAGCTGGCCTAAGAGAGAGTAAACTCATGAGTCTCCATCCCAACCGCAAGGACTCTCCATTTTAGCCCTGAGGATTCTGGGAGAGAGGAGTTAGCAGAGAACCAGAAAGGTGGGTGAACACACAAAAACTCCCCTTAGATCGATGTGGCCAATTCTCTGGGGCCTTAGAAAGAAGGGAGATCTATTATCCTTTTCCAGCTGACGCCAGGGAGCCAAAACAGAGCATGCACCAGCTCTGGCCCTCTGGGTGTAATTGGATGCAGCTTTAGTGGAATTGCAGCTCCTTCCACCAGCAGTCAATTTGTCCGAGTTACTTTGTGGAAGGAGGAGATTCCATGTGAAGAAATGTAATTAAAACAGAGCCCTGTGGGTGTATTGTTGTGCATTTGACCCATTGCCTCGGTTACTGATCCTCACCTCATTCTAATGTATCGGTAAGTAGTGGCACATCTCGTGTCTTTAACACTTACGTAACAGATGCTGAAAGATTAGAATTGGAGGTATCTGCTACTATTTTGGGGCCTGGACTGGGTGCCAACCTCTCTGCGCTGCCTTCCTGAGAAGCAAGTATTTAGTTTTGTCATGAAGAGCATTACTCACTCGCCTTCTTGACATGCTCCAATAAGTGTAATGGGCAATGATTTACGTGAGGAGGTGCCGATGCTTTTTTCGGGCAGCCTGGGCTTGGCTGGCTTCTCCCTGGGGAAGAGGAAATGGGCTCATCTTCAGCTAAGTCTAGAGATGCTGAAAAAAAGAGCCCAAGATGGGAAAGGGAGGGGTGATTCTAACCTGACTGACACTGATGTAAATCAGGAGTAACTCAGTTGAAGTCAGATCTGGAGCGGAGGGCAGCAGGCTCCATGCCTTGGCCATGGGCTTTGAGCCCTGACCCCAGTGCTGCCCCCAGGCTCACCCCTTCCCCCCCCCCCCCACACCTGGTGCTTCCTCTAGTCTTAGGTTCCAGCCCTGCAGCAGTGGGCTCTGACCCCCAGTCACAAGGTTTTGGACTCCAGCCGTGGGGGGTCACGTGATCCAGCTCTGGCCCCCAGCAATGCAGCAGTGACTGACAGCCCCAAGCTCACCTCCCGTCCCCCCACCACATTGCACCGGCCCCCAATGTGTCCTCCAGTTCCCAGCTACGCAGCTGCAGGGCTCCGGTCTCCAGACTCACCCACCCCCATCACCCATGGCCCCCAGCTGCCTCCCTATCCACCTCCCCATCCAGAGCTTAGTTTGTCCCCCAGCTTGCCAAGGCTGTTGTGAAAAGTCTGCTGTGTATAGAGTAAGTCTGTTGTGGAAAATGATATTTGTATGTTGTTAATATCACTTTTCACTGCCTCCCAGCTAGCTACCAAATCTGCTACTGTGAAAAGTGATATTAACAAAATACAAATGTCACTTTTCACAGAAACAGACTTACTAGCTAGCAAGTCTTAAAAAAATAAGCAACCAAAAAAAACCCCCAAAAGAAACAAGAACAGAAAGGAACAAGAAGATGCAAAATACATTATTTGTTTCTATTCTATTTAGGTCCAGTAAAGAACAGAAAACTGTACATTATTTTTATTATTGAGACTGCAAAAAACTCCATCATAAATAAATTACAATGATTTGGACATGTAAATATGCATATTTATTTTGTTTTTCCTAAAGTTAATTAAGAGAGCTGGATAAATAAGTTAGTTAAGAGAGCTGAATAAATTCATGGAGGCTAAGTCCATAAATGGCTATTAGCCGGGATGGGTAATAAATGGTGTCCCTAGCCTCTGTCTGTCAGAGGGGGGTGATGGATGGCAGGAGAGAGATCGCTCGATCATACCTGTTAGGTTCACTCACTCCGGGGCACCTGGCATTGGCCGTTGTCGGTAGACAGGATGCTGGGCTAGATGGACCTTTGGTCTGACCCAGTATGGCCGTTCTTATGTTCTTATGTTCTTAATTGAGTATTTTCAGAAAAACTGTCAGAGCGGAAACCAGCAATAGCGCACACCAGCACTGTGTGGCCAATCTTTACCTCATACTGAAAAGGAAGGCAAGCAGCTCCCACTCCCATCACTGCCCCCCTCCCACGTCACATTAAGGTACCTGATTAGTTCTATAGTGCTGTGCATGGAGGACAACATTCCTACCTGACCACATTTCTACCTGTGGCAATCATTTTTAGCCCTGAAGCATAACCCTGGAGACCTTATCTCAGCTAGCAACAAACATTATTAATGTTTGTAAAGGAAACTGATGCTTTAAATCCAGCCACATGTCTCGACTCCAGGATGAATATAAGTGTTCATGGTTAACAACTATGGTGACATTTTCAGTCTGAAGAGAGATGGGAGAAGAATGCAAAACTCAGACAAGGAACAGGTCTCTCAACTTTGATTTTATAGGTTTAAGATTAGCAGCCTTAGTCATTACACTAATTGAATTTATTTCCTTCAACACCTTTTTGTCAACTGCTAGGCAGAGATCACTTAATTATCACTACAAAAGGGTTTTTTTTCTCCTGCTGATAATGGTTCATCTAAATTAAACAGCCTCTTAGAATTGGTATGGTAATTTCCAACTTTTTATGCTTTCTGTGTATATAAATGCATCTTACTGCTGTGTGATCCATTCTATGCATCTGATGAAGTGGGCTATAGCCCACGAAAGCTTATGCTGAAATAAATTGGTTAGTCTCTAAGGTGCCACAAGTATTCCTCATTTTGTTTTTGATTTTATAGCAATTCTCCTCCTTCTACACCACTACTCAATACCCACCTTTCTCCGTAATGCTAACAATTCTCTGATTCTCATGCTACAAGAGGAGAAGAGGCCTCTTAATTTCAAGCAGTTCTCTCTGAAAATGGGCTTCCGACTCTTTGCCAAGGAGAATAATAGAAAAATCAATGCCAACAGCAAGAGGGGAAATGTGCAGAAGAGTCACTGACATTTGCTTGAAGAGACCAGCTGGAATAAGTTGTCAATTTCACTTACCATAATTTCAGACTGCACTGCCTGGCAAAGGGGACCATTCAAGAAAAAAAAAAAGAGCTTGTGACAAGCTTATGACACATCTCAAAAGCAAAAGCAGCCCTTCAGTTACTCAAGAAGCTGTGGAATGACAAACAGATGGAAATGAGAAAAAAACAGAACAATGTTGTAAAATAAGTTCTCTGGAGTGCAGGGGCAATGGCAGGCAGATGTACCATTGCCAGAGCGGAATCAGTCTGATCCAGTGCAATGACAGCATTGCCTACAAAATTAAGCCACAGCATGCTGGGCAGAGAAAAACACAACGGGTATGATTCAGTCATGTCATGCACATACAGAAAGAATGCTGACCACACATCAAAACCCAAAGAGGAAAAGCAGACACAAGGCACTCTTCCAGGAAGAACAAGATCTACTTTGCAATGACTTATAACCATTACATATCTGGTTACAGGTGTTGGTAATTGTATCTCAGCCTGGAGGATCACAACTAGATTTCAGAGGGGTTGCAACCAGTCTTCATTTCTTTAAAACTAGATAGCAGAGGTTTCAGAGAGGTAGCTGTGCTAGTCTGTATCAGCAAAAACAAGGCTATAAAACAGGCATTTCAGATGTTTACAGTTCAACCCAAGACCCTTTAGGTAAATAACCTCTCAGTCTGGACAGTGCCTATTCCTCCCTCCAGCGAAGGGCTCCCCCTGTCCCCCCTAAACACTTCCTTTTAATGGCCTATTTCAGGGGTAGACAACCTATGGCATGCCACTAGCTGATTTTCAGTGGCACTCACACAGCCCAGATCCTGGCCACCAGTCCGGGGGGCTCTGCATTTTCATTTAATTTTAAATGAAGCTTCTTAAACATTTTAAAAACCTTATTTACTTTATATACAATAATAGTTTAGTTATATATTATAGACATAGAAAGAGACCTTCTAAAAACATTAAAATGTATTACTGACACGTGAAATCTTAAATTAGAGTGAATAAATGAAGACTCGGCACAGCACTTCTGAAAGGTTGCTGACCCTTGGTCTATTTTCGTCAGGAGACCCAGACCATCAGCACTGCTCTTCAAACCCGACAGTTCCTACTTGCCCATTCCTGAAGGAGTCTATTGTTCTTCCCCATAAGGGACCACACTAACCCATCCTCCTCCATTCAAGGTAGACCGATCCCGTCTCATATGACTATGCTGATTTGTTGGGCATGGGGAGTTTCTCACTGTTGTCAACTGTCATGATGTTATCATTTAGTCTTGCCATATTTGGCATGTTTCTTAAAGCCCCAGCTCCCGGAATCATGTGAATACATGAGAATCTCAGCTTTGCTCATGGATGCAGAGAAAAGCTTGAGCACGTCAAAGGCCCCAAAAAACCAGACAGTAAATAAAAAGAACCCTAAATGTTTTTTTTATCTCAATTTTGAGGAGCCTGACTCATGAATTCTGAACACTAAAGGGGATGGCAATACTGTATCCTCCAATGTATCTGTTGGTTTTGCATAGATCTTCCATGCAGTTTGCATATGCACACACACCGAGTCTGATTTTGCTTTCACTACACATGTTCAACATCTGCATAATTACAATGTATTCATAGATATTCCTTCTGATTTACACTAGCTTAAGCAAAAACAGGTACAAAGATTCCACATGCACTTGGGTTTTGACATTACCTAATGCCTCTGACTTCCTACTATGTGGAAAGGGATTTCAGTTTCTCCTCTTTGCTCATGCACATGAGTTTGTTGAGGGATTGTTTTAAAAAGAAGAACTTCCATTTTTCCATTCACAGGGGGCAAGTGTCTAAATATCAGTCGTTCAGTGCAGTCATTTTAGGTTAAGAGAACAGTACCACAACAAAGAACAGAAGTAAAATCTCCATGAAAGAGTGCACTGAATGTGTGTCCTTTGTAATAGTCTGGACAGAACTCAGCACAAAATGGCTGCTTATCTCTAGAAACGCAGGCCTTAGAGAGTTAAAGGTGCAGAATACAATGCAACCCTTCTGCCAGGTGATTAATGGCAGCAAACAAGGTTGGGTTCAATATATCTTGGTCCCTCTTGACAAATAACTAATCTGGCTTGAGCCCCTCACCTGGAAACCTGGGTAAACAAAATGCACCAACCTGGAGTGCCCTTAGTAGGCAAAGCTTCCACACTCACATGCACTCAGACTGGGTGCAAACAAGAAAATTGGCAGCTGGTATCCTTCCCACTACAGAAAGGATGTGGACAAATTGGAGACAGTCCAGCGGAGGGCAGCAAAAATGATTGGGGGGCTGGAGCATATGACTTATGAAGAGAGGCTAAAGGAAGTGTGCTTATTTAGTCTGCAGAAGAGAAGAATGAGGGGGGATTTGATAGCTGCCTCCAGCTACCTGAAGGGTGGTTCCAAAGAGGATGGATCTAGACCAGTGTCTCCCAAACTTACAACATTTGCGTACCCCTTTTGAGACATTTGTCTTACCGGCATACCCCTTCTTCAGCGAAGATCATTTTGATAACTGAACGTGTTATCATATTAGTTACAATGTAAACCTGTGTGTATTTCTACTGTACAAGTGCACACGATTCTTATATATTACATTTTAATGAATTATTTTCTGCTGATAAAAAAAACCCTATGATAAAGTAAAACAAAAAATTCTGCTGCATACCCCTTGAAACCACCAGGGGTACATGTACCACACTTTGGGAAACACTGATCTAGACTGTTCTCAGTGGTGGCAGAAGACAGAACAAGGAGCAATGGTCTCAAGTTGCAGTGGGGGAGGTTTAGGTTGGATATTAGGAAAAACTATTTCACTAGGAGGGTGCTGAAGCACTGGAATGGGTTACCTAGGGAGGGGGTGGACTCTCTATCCTTAGAGGTTTTTAAGGCCCAGCTTGACAAGCCCTGGCTGGGATGATTTAGTTGGGGATTGGTCCTGCTTTGAGCAAGGACTTGGACTAGATGACCTCCTGAGGTCTCTTCCAGCCCTAATCTTCTAAGTCAGTTTTTGGGAAAGGATATATAGTCATCAACCTGGGAGCCCAGCAACAGACTAGCTATGTGTAGTGCCCCCTCCCCACCTGGTTACTTTCTTTCATGCCAATCTGCTTACAGGTTTTGATGGACAGGTTTGGGTTCTTCTGGATCCTGCCACCCACTCAGCAGGGTGTATCTTCTTTACTTTTTCCTATGAATTTATTTGGCAGTGCCTCCACCCCACTCGCTCCTTTCTGGAAGGGTTACCAGGGCAGCTTGGGAGGAAAATTCTAACCACAGGGTAATCCCCACTTACTTGCCAGATAGTTGGAAAGTTCCAAGAAATAACACAAACAATATGTTCAACACACACATTATATTAAACAGGAGTCAAATATAACATAATAGGGTAAAACACTATTCTTAGGGTCACAGGTGCCTACACTGATAATACCTGTGACTTTCCCCAGTCACATGACCTGATGTAAGATTAGTGTCCCATTGGTACGCGTACTTTGCTGGGGCCCTTGATGATTTATGACCACAATATTTTCTCTGCAGTGGTGTAGCTCTGTGGCTGACTGGGTTCAGTACAGCCCAAAGGACTCACAAGTGGGAGAAGGTGGTAAGTCCTCCACAGGTTTAATACTCAGCAGGTTATAAAATCCCCAAACCCTTACTCCCTGGCTTGAGGACACAGTTCAGGGAGAGGGGGCCGGGGGTCCCCAAAACAAATTCACTAACTAAAACAATGTGCACTCACAAACTCCATGAATGATCCCCAGGTTCAGAGATGACTCTGGACTCCTCAGTCACTGCAGAGGTGGCTGATCTCTGCTGGCAGGGATCCTCTTCAGGCAGGAATCAGGCTGCTTCGGTCCCAGGATTTCCCCTCACCACAAAGAGGTGCAGGGCTCTAGGTGCAGATTACACAACTGTACTAAATCCAAAACGGTCATCTCCTAGTCCAGCATCCAGACACACACACAGAGCAGGCAGCAGCCCTGCACTAGCAGCCAGAGCAGAGCTGACCATGTGGTGACTGGTTTCAGCTAGGAAGCTGGAGGACTAACTCAGCCTGGCTGGGAAAGTTTCCCAGCAAAACTGTACAAACTGGGAGTCATCAGCGGAGAGGGAAAAGCCCAGCTGAGGGATCTTGCTTTCAGGTCCCTAAAGGCCAATTCTCAGGGGGAACCCTGCATGCTCCCCACACAGCCAGTCCTGCCCTGGCCTTGGCCCTTGCTCTAGCCTGACTCAAAAATGGCTTCTCCCCTTTCCTGAACTCCCTGGGAAGGGAAGCTCACTCCCTATTGGTTGCCGGGCAGACTCTGAGTCTGCCTTAGCTCCCCCTCTCTGCCAGCAGACTGAGCCCAGGAATCTAGGTAATCTCCTTGGGGGTTATATCTGAAAACCAAAAGCAAAATACACAGTATCCATCTAACTTCCTTCCTATCTGCCAATGAGAATGGCTCACAGGTAACAATCCCTTGACCTGACCATCTCATCCATCCACAAAACCTCCTTCCATGGCTTGGATCACATCTGGACCAAGAGAAGGACTCTTGGACTCTGTAGCTGGGTGGTTAAGGCACTGGCCTGCACTATGGATAACACAGGCCTGATTCAGAGCTGTTTTTTCCATCCCAGATCACTCTGAACCAGGCAGTGCAGCGACTTGATCCTGGGTCAGAGCCCTAACCACATGGCTACTGAGTGTGAGAAACTCCCTTTCTCACTCTGTAACCAGACAGCCTCAGATCTGAACACAATGCTGAAACCTGTAGTCCTTGGTGAAATTAAATTGCACTGAAAATGTTCGGACTATGGCTAAATACAAGACAGGATGTGAGATGTAATGGTGAACCTACCAAGAGTGAAACTGGCCTGTTCCTCAAGACCAGGGCAGGTTTATAGAAGATGTGTAATAAACACCCTCTATCCACAGAATGGGTATAGTCAAGACAACAGCAGTGCCCCATACTGTATCTATGAACTGTTCTGGAGGATGAGGATGAAAGGGTAATCCAGTCATCAGGGCACATCTCTTTAGAGAAGCCATTCTGCTCATCAGATGCTGTTTGCGAAGATAAATAACTGAGCTCTAGCTTCTTTGTATCTACAGTGGGAAAGCATGTGTGTTCGCAATTCATCCAAGCATTCATGGCCCTTTCCTTGTTTATAGCTTTGCACAAAATGCAAGCCTTCATTCCACTATGTTTTTCAATGTTCTCCAATATTTATCATGCACTCTGAACTCTCAGAGCTTGTCTCACAAACCAGTTTTTCTTTCTGGGCTCTGAAAGCTTCCCAAATATGGTTATTAAATATCTGAGAGATAAAGAGACCTCACAAATATTCAAAAGCCATACGAGATATAAACATTTCAGATGCCTAATAAATAAAAAAAACTAAGAGCGGAATGATGCAACAGATTAAAAATCTGAGCAGAGAGATAGCTGTGTACTTAACAAGAGCGGCAAAGAGCCCTTAGAAGGGTCCTACAACACGGTCAAATATGGTTGGAGAATTCCAAAAGGAAACACTTGTGAAGGGTTTGCAGCAGTGATGACTCACAGACAAAATTATCCAGAACACCGCGTGATTTGTAAAATACTTCTGAGGTGATGTGGCTCCATTTTTCAGATTTTAAAATAAGGAAATCTGATACAGAGAGTCTGTTATAAAAACATGTGCCTAATTTAGCTGGCATTAAACATCCAGCTCAACCTTGGCCTACTTCCTATACAGAGCTGCTTTAAATTACAACTTTGTGAGGTTTTTTTTGCATTTGTATTTGTGTATTTGATCAAGAGCAAAATACTGCCACCTCCATTGAGGCGGTGCACCCAGAATCCTGGAGTCTTGGATGGCTCCTTGATTTCCTTTGCCTGAGCAAACAGGACAGATCCACAGAGAACATCTTCTAGCTGACTTTGCTGGCAGCAGGGAGAATCGCTGTCAAGCCACTACCATAAGCAACAGGAATTGGAGATTAACTGGACTGGAGATCACTTAGCCTCAATGGCTAGCTGTAGTCACCATGAATCAACCAAAGGCAGCTAAGAAAAAGTATTTATAGGACAGTGCTGGGGGGAGAGGAGGAAAGCAAAAGAGACTGAAGATGCTGGACCAAATTAATTCCCGGTAAAAATCCATTGGCATCAATGGTGTTTCACATTCTGGACCAAATTAATTACAGTGAAAGGGACACCGCTACTGGCAGGGAGAGGGTTAACCCCACCCTTGCTAGTTGTCAGCCATCATTGCACTCTGCTAGCCGGGATGGGTAGATCAGCCCTGTGCTCCTTGCAGGGAGGTGGTTGCACCCTGCTGGGGTAGAGGGTTGGAGTGCAGGGGGGTGAGGGCTTCAGCTGGGGCTGCAAGCTGTGGGATGGAGCCATGGATGAGGGACTCAGGACTGGGGCAGAGGCTTGTGATGGGGATGTGAGGGCTCCTGCTGGGGGTGCCGTCTCTGGGGTGGAGCTGGGGATGAGGGGTTTGGGGTGCAGGCTGCCCCGGGGCTATGATGGGGAGAGAGGAATCCCCCCAGCTCTCTCTCCCTGCAGCAGTACCTGGGCTGGGGGGAAAGGCACTTCTCCCCAACCTGGCAGCTCCAAGGATGGGGCTGCGGGATAGGCGCCTCTCCCCCAGCTAAGGCAGGTTGGGGGCTGGGCTGGATTGGGACTGGGGCTCCTGTCCCCCAGCCATGGTAGGTATGGGGGAGAGGCACCTCTACCCCAGCCGCAGCAGGTCCCAGACCAGCCTGGGTTCAGGCTGGGGGAGGGGCGCTGTCCCCCGGCAATGACAGGTCCATGGGGGCTGGGTTCCCTGAGTGCCTGCCCAGCGCTTAATAGGCTGCTGCACGGCCACACAGTTTACAGGGAGCTTAGATCCTCAAAAGGCTCTTCATTCACCAGGTGATAGGTTTAGTTACTCAACCTGCTTCACTTCAGTCTGTGTTACACATTCAAACGCAAATATACGCACACTGCCATGAAAGGGGTTTTCTTCAGAAGGCAGACAATGATATGCATCAGCAAGCAAGAATTCCTACCTATCCAACATCACCACTGGGACACTCAGGATACCCATCAGGCAGGCACCCAGGCGAGCATTGCTTGCTTCCAAGTAACCCGGGGGGGGGGGGGGGGAGGATGGTTACACATCATTCCTGGGAAAGTCTGTGGCAAAGCAATGACACTCAGAACTTACCCCCAAAGTGCAAGTCTTTTGGAAAGGAAGGGGAGAGGAAAGGCCACATTTTGACTTCTAGAACCCACAGTACATATTATAATCAAGAGGACCTCTTCAGAATTTGTCATTTGCCATGGATCACTAAATATGTGTTTGCAATTAGTTAACTTCAGGACTTGCAGTGTTCAAGAGATCCCCTATAATGAGTACATTGAGGTTCATGGGACTAGTGCAAATACTGAAGTAATTTTATTTATTTATCTTGGGTACAACTGGTAAATGGGTTACAATTTAAGAGCCACCATTCCAAGCAAACAATGGAACAATGGTCCACACTGAAAACTGGACCCAACCTCCATTCTCCTTCCTCACAACTGCTATCAATCTGCCATGCCACACACACAGTGTCCCCACTGGGTTTAGCCTAATGCTAGCCCAGGGATGGGCAAAGTACGGCCCAAGGGCTGACCCATTTTAAGCTGGCCCATGAGCTTCTGCTGGGGAGTGGGGTCAGGGCCCACACCGCATGGCTTGGTCCCACTCTGGCCAGGATGCTGGGTCAGGGGATGGACCACATGGCTCGGCCCTGCTCTGGCACTTCATCCGGGGTTCTGGGTCGGGGCCAGACCACGGGGCTTGCCCCCGCTCCAGATGGCACTAGGTCGGGCCCATACCAGCGACTTAGCCCTGCTCTGGCCAGGGCACTAGGTCAGGGGCCACACCACGTGGTTTGGCCCCACTCCGGCACTCCAGACAGGGCGCCGAGTTGGGGCCGCATAGCTCTCGGAAGCCGCAGCATGAATCATAGAATATCAGGGTTGGAAGAGACCTCAGGAGGTCATCTAGTCCAACCCCCTGTTCAAAGCAGGACCAATCCCCAACTAAATCATCCCAGCCAGGGCTTTGTCAACCTCGGTTTCCCCACAGTGAAATGGGACTAATCCTACTTTCCTTCCTCATAGGGAAAGCCCTGAATGGAGGGCAATGCCAAGGTGCCAAGTCAGGTTATTTTACTGACTCACTTGCTGGAAATCAAACAAGCCATTTTGATAAAGTGAGACTCTGGTACAATGAGATCTGAGGAGATAGAGATTGTGATATTTTGCCCTGCGGGACGTGGGTGGGAGTGGTGCTGCACTGCCCCAAGAGGGGCACAAAGGGCTCAATTTCCCGAAGTTCCCCAAATCACTGGGCCAGTGCCCCCCATTGCACCATCACTTGGGATGGCATAGCCTGCTCCCCCTAACTCTGTGCACTGATGTGCATTGGGAGCTAATGCTCTGCCCCTTTTGGGGTAGCTTACACCCCTGTGGATGCATTTAGCAGCAGCATGGCACTCCCTTGAGTGCAGGGGTGTGCCTGCCCTGGTTTGTGTGCAGGAGTGGGGGAGATGCCAGTGCTCACCCCTACTCTGTGATAAACCATCATGGGAAATAAACCATCATGGCAAATGGAAACGATGTCATTGCAAATGGGAAGTCTCTGACTGCATCACAGGATGAGTTTTGTTAGCACTAACAAACCATCTGGGCTTCTCGTTATGAAGCTAAGTGCAGAGCTGATGACAATATTGAGACTTTGCATTTCTGTAGCACCGGCCAGCTCAGGATCTGTTATGTGAAATATGCAAATGTTGTCCCCATTTTATTGATGGAGAAACAGAGGAAGGAAGAATTGCAGTGACTTGTCCAAAAGTCTAATAGCAATTCATTGGCAGAGCGGTGAATTGAACCCAGCTCTCAGTTATTTACTCTAATCACTAGACCATGCTGCCACCTTTGATAAGAAGAGGAATTCTGTATAGTTAGTGAACTCTCTAGGGGCTGTGTTTTTCCATGGACCCTACACAGCTCTCGGTTTCATGTCTACAATCTTGATCCTAGGAGCTGATTAACATGCTGAGAGAGCAACGGTTAGATGCCCTTCAGCTAAGGCACTCTCTGAACATGCCAAGAGAAGTGTGTATACACAGCATAATAAAGGGACTGGGTATAGTCACCACTCCACTAAAACCATTAGCTTGAATGTAGTCCAGGAGCAATCAAGAGTCATCCCCAGGTAATGGCCAGGCATTTGATGTCCCACATGAAATGAGTAAGTGATTTCAGTCCAATTTCCTGTGGAAAGGGATCCAAGCCACAGGCACATAAAACGCTTTTCATCAAAACTGGTCCCTAAATTGGCAGAGATGCCAGGGCCTGAGACACAGAGACAACTTCCTTAGAAAAGGCTGTGCCAGGTCAGGATGAAGCAGCCATGTGGGAAGAGGACTGTGGGGAAGCCGGCACGGCCACCTCCTGTATGGAACCAGGGACTCAAGGACTCCAGTCTCCCAGGCAATCAATCTGACACCTTAACCTGCACTAAAGAAAAAGAAATAGATAGCACCCCACGGCATCTCACAATCACTTTATTTTTCAGTCACATGAATAAATGCAGAATTTCAACTCTGGTGGAGAGGCATGAAACTGGGTCTCTCTGTACAGCATTTGCTAACCCCCAGATGCAGGTAAGTAATTGCCCTCTTTTCCACAGGTAAGCATGCTTCTTTTGAAAATGACAAAGTTGGCCTTCAATCTTGCAAATCGCTTAGGCACATGCTTCACTCTATGTACATGAGTAGTTCCATTGAAGTAAATGGGAATACCCAGGGGTATAAACTTAATCATGTAAGTGTTTGCAGGACTTGGGCCTTAGAGAAACAGAGAAAGAGAGATGCTGATTCAACAAAGGACATGCTTAAGTCCATCTCTGTTAAGCAAAGCATTTAAGCACATGCTTAACTTTAAGTACATGCTTAAATATTTTGTCAAATTGGAACAATAGTCATTTCATGGAATCAAGATCTACAAAGACCAACAGAAAATGAAAAACATCTCAGTTCTTCTGTGTCATGTTAAACATGTAGGTACCAAACCAGCATCTAGAAAAATACCAGCCTGACAACAGAATATGGATGGGGAGGGGGAAGGGAATAGCACGTGGAGGCTCTTCTCTTAGTAGTGTTCTAAAATATTATTTAAGGACAAGACTGTAAGGTCTTTGGGCCACAACTGGTTAGTCTATGTCTACTCCAGGGGTGGGTAAACTTTTTGGCCCAAGGGCCACATTGAGGTTCAAAATTTGTATGAAGGGATGGGTAGGGAAGGCTATGCCTTCCCAAACAGTCTGACCCTGCCTCCTATCTGACTCCCTCCCACTTCCCGCCCCGACTGCCCCCCTCAGAACCTTCAACCCATCCAACCCCCCGCCTCCTTGTCCCCTGACTACTCCCTCCAGAGATCCCCGCCCCTAACCACCCCCACCAAGACCCCACCCCCTAAGCCCCCCGCTTCTTGTCCCCTAACTGTCCTCTCCAGATACACCCCCTGCCCCAATCACCCCCCAGGATGCCATCCCCTATCAAAACACCACTGTCCCCGTTCCGTCCCCAGAATTACTCTGTCCCCAGAACCATTTTACACACCACTTTTTCTTCTCAAAGTTTCCCATGCTGGTTACCCCCTGACTCAGCTCCACTGGGCCAGCCATGGGGGCCGTGCTACTGTTGGCCAACTGCCAGCATTTTAACCAGCCTGTCACCTACCCTGAGCAGAATAGGTCTAGATGATGTAGTGGTTAAAATGTTGGTGGCCAGCAATGCCCTTCTATACACTAGTGCTCCCAGTGGTGCCATCACTGATGGACCCAGCATTAGCAGCGGTGGGGAACTTCAGCCAAAAGGGTAACCTTTTCAAAAGTGCTTTGGGGACTTTAATTGAGACATCGGCTCCAACTGTCTAAGTCGCTTGAAAATGGGGCTTTGGCTCCTAAATCACTTTGCCACTTACGAAAGTTTAATCCAAAGTCTAGTACAGACTCAGTCAAACTTAATCTCAGCAGGCCCAGGCTTCGGGAAATATACCACTCTCTCATCATCCAACTCGCTCTCCCTTCTTGACAAGCTCAGACTCCGCCTGTCAGTCTTACAGATCCCGTCCTTGACGGAGTTCCACTGACCTCTTCTTATCAGAGAGATTCTCCCTTAGTACCATGAACTCATAAGGGTTAAGTCCAATGTGCTATCCAAATCCCATAATGTCTAATTATTCTGTCTAAGATAATTACCCCTGGAGGTTTCACTCGGCAAATTTTTTTTTGGCTTCCGGTCATAGAAACTGTAATGTATTGTTTGCTTTGCACTGTTAGGGCCAGAGCCAAAGCACACTGAAGTCAACAGGAGTCTGTCCATTGGTAACTGAGCTGTAGATCAAGCCCTAAAACAGCAGCTATGTTTTGCCCCATAGGTGGCTTCATTTTAGTGGTGGATGAAGTGATGCTTGTAGCTTGTGGATAGTTTATAAAGTCCTTGCAGAACCTTTATGGTGGAAGGCGTAGCTAGGATTGTAAAAGGGACCTGGGAGAGCTAGGTGCCTAACTCCCACTGACTGTCAGAAAGTGCAGCCTATATAAATGTAGGACCCCCAGAATCAGAATTGTTTTAATCTCACTCTCCCAATTCCCTTCCAAAACTATCAATGAACAAGCCAAAATGCTGTCCTAGTTCCAATGGACAAATCCTCAGACTAGAACTGCTAAATTTGATTTAGAAATTTCTACATGCAAAAGGTGAAGTTTGACTCTCAGTGACAATGTTACATATGGTGGACCTGAAACGTTTATGGCATGAAACTCTTGACTTATCAATGTTATGAAAAAAATAATTTGCTGTCAGCTGCAGGTTTTATTTTATTTTTATGACCCATTATATTTCCTGCTTCTTCCCAGCAGTAGTGACTCAGCAGTGCTCCACAGCATCTAGGTTTTCCCATAGAGATTTTCCAAAATGTGGATGGCAAATTAACACATGTTGTGGGGCTGTCTACCTTATAATGCTTAATCAATGACAGACTTGGCTCTAAATATGGGACTAGCCACACACAACATTGCCTATTCACAGTTAGAAGCCATGGAAAACAGGGCCGGCTCTAGGTTTTTTTCCACCCCAAGCAAAAAAAAATTTGTCCGCCTCCCCCTTTTTTTTTGACTAATAGCAGGGAGGCTACCACCTGCTGCGGAGAGGAATCTTATCCCTCAGGCTGGCAGGTCATGGCGCCTCCCACCAGCTTCCTCCTGGGTCGCTTCCTTGTTGGGAATCGCTTGAGGTATAGTCAGCACCCTCTCTGCCCACCCCCGCTGGGTACAGAGCACCTGTCCACTCAGCACAGAGTCTGTAGGATGGAGACCCGGGACTCGGGCACCCGCTACCAGGCTCCTGCAATTCCCCCAGCTGAAAAACTTGGCGTAGTGTGTGCTGGATGGCAGTGGGGAGTCAGGGTTTTGGGACACCTGTGTGGGGTGGCCAGCGCCGGAATGCCGCCCCTGGAAATATGCCACCCTGAGCATGTGCTTGCTTTGCTGGTGCCTACAGCTGGCCCTGATGGATGATGGATCACAACCGAGGCTGGCAAATGGTTGTCATTCTGTAGCCAAGTCATAACACTTAGACAGGAACTGCTGATCATGTTCATCTATGGAATTTGCGAGCCCGCCTCCTTCCCACCTCAGTTTGTAATTGGCCTTCCCAGAGTGCTTAGTTCTGTGAATAGTCCTGCAGATGCTTTTATCCTCTGCAGAGCCAGAATGGAATAGATTTTTCCCCATATGTACTGATGCACATGCAGTTGGGTGTAGCATCAGTGTGGACACACAAACATAACTGAAAAATGGTTGGGGTTTTTAAGATAAGAAGTTGTTTGGATACAGCTCGGCCACATTTGTCGTAACTACAACAGATGAAGAAGCCAAGTCCAGATTCCAAGCACTGCAGTATTTATAGCAAAGACAAGGTTAGTGCACAACATTTGGCAGAAGCAATATGAATAAAAAGTCAGAGGGCATGGCTCAATGGTCTGAACATTAAGTTTGGAACACCAAACTCCCTGAAATCAGAGCATCAAAGTCCAGCAAAGCTGATTCAGCCCTTTATCACCCCAAGACATACACACTGTGTTCCACACAGGTTACTGTGTGAGTCTTCAAATGAGACTTTGGAAACCAGCATCCTTGTCCATTAAGACACTACAGATCTCATGGTCCTTTCAGAAGAACAGGAGTTTGCCCTTACTTGAAATTTGCCCTCCCCCGATTGCCTTGCAGCATGCTGACCATGGCCTTCAGTGCCAAGAGGTTGCTGCACTTCACTGGTGCTCTGTAGTTTGGGACCTGAAGAATGATATTAACTTTAAAAGACTATTGTTGACTAAATGTGATGCCTTTAATATGAGATACTTTCAGACAGGCTGCATGGCAAGTCAGAGTTTGCACAGGAGTTCTCTCCGCTGGAGTAATTTAGAGTTCTACACATTTATTGGAAAAGTGCTGAATTACTCAATTCCAACCTATTTTACTGCTCTCAAGTTGTCAAACCACTGTGGTCTTTTCATACTGTATTGCTGGCCACAAACAGTCAATGTTATTAGCTGTATTTCATCTGCTCTAGTGGATCCTGATTATTTCAGTGTTAATAGAGATGGAATATGCCGCACAGAGAAGGAAATATAGATTAAGTCCAGGAAAGATTTATGAATCTTTATTGATCCTAGCTTTGCCTATGATTTGAACAAAGTAGAAATTAAATAAGACATTTCCTCAAGCTACATTTCAGATCAATGTTACTTTTGTCCCACAATTGTTGACCCACTGAAATATCAGAAGATGTGCACGTTCTGTGCTGCAAGCCAACCCAACCCTACTGGCCTTCCTCACCTCCCGCCCTGCCCTGACACACACAAAGAATGGCTATGCTGTGTCACTTGTTTACAACCTGATCTTGCAAGCATATGCCCAAGCAAAGAACCCTTCCATGTGTAATCCCATTAACATCAATGGGACTGCTTGAGTGAGTAAGGACTAAAGAGAAGAGAATCAGGCCATCTCTTAGCAGGTTTGTTTATGAGGAGCCCATAACTATATTAATCTATACCCAATATAGTGGCCTCTTTATCAAACAACCATCTCTGATCAAATAACAAGCAAGTCTTAAAATATATTTTTATTTACTTCTGCCAACACTTGAATGCAAATTGAGAAACATTACCCCGAGGTACTTTGCAGAGTATTAATTTAAGGTTTAGTCTGTCAACAGTAGGGGGGAAAAAGACAGTTAATTTCTGTAACAAAATGCTCCATTATCAATCTGCAAAATGCATGTGGCAGTTAGAGAGTTATATCCTTGTGAACTTTAACTACGATCCGTTACGAAATGCCACAGGCAATTGGTAGATTGTTATAATGTTATGATAGAATATAATTGGCTCTCACTAATAGTCTTGTGATCTATAGGATGGTTAACACAAGACAGAATATCACTCAGAATGATGCAGTCTAGCACTTCAGCAGTACACATACCATGTTGGGTTCCTATATTAATCTTCAATACTTGCATATGATTAATAAAAGTAAATCATTCCATTTGGTACAGTTCCTCAAAGGATTGTAAAACATCTTATGAATCCTTCACTGAACAGGTAATAAATTAGTCCAAGGGAATGACATGAGCCAGGCACTTACAGAACTCTGGATATCATGAAAGGACTGTACAAAAATTAATTAATTCTCACCACAACTGTATGAGGCATTATTTGCTCCATTTTACAGATCTGGAAACAGAGACACACAAGGTGGGATGTCCAGAGTTGTAACCAACGGTCCCACTGAAGTTAGAAGTAAAACTCCCAGGGCCTGATTCCCAATTGAACTGAGGCTCCTTAATTCCTGTCTGGCACTGTAAAGGGCCCAATTTCAAGGCTCCTTTAGTGGCCTGAGCGTAAATAAGAATTAGACCTCCACTGATTTCAGTGGCAGCAGAGTTTGGTCAGTGCTGTGCACTGTAGAAAATCCCATCCAGAGCGGTTAAGTGTATGGGCGGTGGTATCTTAGGCAGGGGGAGGCACAGCCTAGCATGGCCCCCACCCACACTCCACCCCCAGGATCACTCCACACAGTTATCTGTGCTCTGCCCTGGCTGGGGCTGGAGTTGGTGCTGGCTGGCCTGCCTCTCGCAGGGACTCGGCGTGGCTGGCACTGGGCTGTGCTACCCGCCTAGCATTTGGACTGCGCCACCCAGCTGCCCTGCACTCTGGGGCTGGCTGCCCGGCATACTAGAGGTTGGCCGCCTGGCCGTCCGGTGCTGGGGGTTGTTGTGGGGTGCTCTGGGATCTTGCAGTGTAGAGGTGCAAAAAGGAGGGGAAAGATGTGGCCTCGGGCACAAGAGGAGGGGCCCAGGGCTAACCTCCCTTAATGGCCAGGTTACGTGACTTACCCAAGGTCACATGACAGGCTAGGCAGAGCCAGCATTAGAATTCAGGAGCCCCTGCCTGACATTAACAAGCTCTCAACCACAGCACTTCCCCTAAGTGTTTAGAAATTACTTGCAGGGCTCTGCCAACTGCATGTGAATTTGTAAATTATTTCACAGGATTGTTTACATATAAACGTCAAGATACATTAAGCCATGAGACAGTAAGGGCTTAGCAACTTCTGCTGACTTTTCCTACTAACATGGTCAATAATAAATGCCGTATACACTAAGTTGCTGTAAACAAATAAATGGATACAACTGCAAGCCAACTGGGGCCAAAGTACAAAGCCAATGATATTACCCCAGTTATTGCACCAACTGGTGAGTAGAGAGACAGCAGTGAAGCATGGGGAAAAGACAGGAAGCCATGGGAGAATAGTGAGACAGCTGAAGGAGTCCCATGAAACTACAGATAGAAATATGCCCATCTTTCTGGATTTCCGAGGTTGGCTTCTATCTGTCTAATCAGCATGGCAGATCTGAGCATGTTATACACATTGATTAGCTTCCACCCTCATGGTGTCTGGGAGGGGCTTTGTCTGTGAATACATTTAGTAGCTGCCACACCAACTTGCAGAAGAGAACTGAGAGGCTATTGAAGAAAGCCACCGGAGTTTGTCTGAAATTCTATCGTTTAAAATAAAATAACCCCCCACCAGTGGTTACACTTTAACCATGTATGGAAGTTTTTCCACACTTGAGTCATTAAATTCTACTGAGAATAAAAACTTGGCAACTAGGAAAGAAAAGCATTTTAAACTGCTCTCTAGAAAACCAGCCCCCATGCTCCCCTCGGTGTTATTTTTGCCATGGGCATGCAGGAGGTGATTCTGGTTCTTTAGACAAGTCCATAAACTTAAATCATATCCAACATGTACAAAAGCAGTGAGACTACAAATTGTCACACTAAAAAATGTGGGAAACTTTTTGATCTTATTAAAAAGCCTTTTAAAGTGGTAGCTTTGTATGTTATCTACAGATGAACTTCCTGCAAAATGTTCCACCCCTGCCAAAACCCATGGTATTTTTGGATAGTTTCTTGTTTACAAACCTTCAGGCTCAGTGTGTGGGGGACACTGATCTTTTCCCATTTATAGGAGCAGTTGATCACGTGAAAAGCCCTGATAGATTTTAAAGTTACACTCCTTTCTCAAAGCACATGCCTCGTGGTGGAGAACATTTATGGCAGGTATCCTCTTCCCTATGAAAAGCAGATGTTTTAGAGTAAACAACACTTTGAGGAAAGATCAGGATGTATTAAATATTGTGTGGGAACTTCAACAAGGACATGACATCACCTACTGTCTCCAGTGCAAGCATGTGGGACTAAACATGGTCAATTTCCTGTTCTTGATTATACTAGCAAAGTATTTAAACAAGCTGTCTTAGACAAAACAAAATGTCAATGGGAATATGTATTTTTAAATTCATCTATACACCGATTTACTAATGAAATAATTGTCCTGGAGCCCATGTAAAAACCGACCTGCTGGTGAGGACTGGACTGAAAACCCTTTACTATATCCCCAAATCCTGTTGGCAGAGACAAGCAGTACAAATGAACGTGATTAAAGATGGTGTTTCCTTTCTAACTATAATTCTCTAAGGCTGGGGATTGTCAAAGCAGCCTATGGGCAGTATGACCTACTGGATGGGGCACTGGGCTGGGATGCAGGAGAACTGGCCTCTATTCCTGGCTCAGCCATTCTGGGGGTGGAAGCTCCTTGTGCCTGGCTCTCAGAGGCCTATTTAAACTTCATGAAAGCTTATTAAGTCCTTCTAGAGTTATGACAGATTCCTAGGAGCCTGAATGCATAATTCTTGGAAGTCAGCTCCCAGCAAAGTCAGTGGCTGGATGGGATTTCTTGTATTGTAGGACATCCCTGTATTCTGGTCTCTGAGGAGCCTTTAAAGAATCCAGATGGAACCAGCTGATTTAAATGGGATCTACAAATAAGTGTTATGGGAAGGTAAAACTTAATCATGTGCTAAATATTACTTCAGCCTGTTCAGTGGGGCACATGAATCTGTACTTATCTCCATTGCTGTTTACCTTTTAAAAAAAACCAAGCTCCCAATTTTATTAACGCTCCTTAACAGAGACAAGCAGGAGAACATACCACGTTTTCTAACCAGGCCTTTCAGCAGGACTTCAAGTAGTCAATCAATAGTTCGAACACACAAAAGGATATAAAAACCCCAAAGGAACCAATCTTTATTATTGTTATTATTTATCTCACAGCAGCCCCTAGAAGTCCCAGTCAAGTCTGGCACTCCATTGTGCTAGGGCTGTATAAACACATAATAAGAGATAGTCCTGGCCCTGAGCCATTTACAGTCTACCCCAGGGGTGGGCAAACTACGGCCCATGGGCCACATGTGGCCCACCAGAGCTCAGCCCGGGGGCGCGGGCCCAGAGGCCCCGCCCCCAGAACTGGGCCGGCGTGCTGCGGGTCCCTGGCCGGACCCGCCCTGTGAACCCTGGCCAAAGGCCAGGTGGAACATGGGGAGCATGCTCCCCGGCTGAGGGCCCAGACCAGCACAGGAAGCCGTTGGGTCCCGCCCTCCTGGCGCACCCTGGCCGGGGGCCAGGCCACACCAGGCCGGCATGCCACGGGTCCCCGTGCCCCCGGCCGGGCTCGCCCTGCACTCCCGGGCTGGGGGCCAGGTGAAGTGCAGGGCCCCACGCTCCCTGGCCGGGAGCCGGGTGGGGCGCAGAGGCCAGGTCGAGGAGCACCTGGCTGAGTAAGGTAAGGGGGGGAGGGGTTAGGTGGTGGGGTTCTGGGGGTGGTGGTTAGGATGGGGCGATATCGGGAGGGGGCAGTCGGGGAACAAAGCAAGGGGGCTTAGATGGGGATGGGGTTCCAGGGGGTGGTAGTTAGGGTGGGGGGGGATATCCGGAGGGGGCAGTCAGGGAACAAAGAACAGGGGGCTTAGGGGGTGGGTTTATGGGGCAGCAGTTAGAGTGGGGGGGTCTCCGGAGGGGCGATTAGGGGACAAGGAGTGTGTATGTGGGGGGGGGGGTTGGATGGGTCGTGGGTTCTGAGGGGGGCAGTTGGGGCGGGAAGTGGGTGGGGGTTGGATAAGGGGTGGGGTCAGGCTGTTTGGGGAGTCACAGCCTTCCCTACCCGGCCCTCCGCATAATTTTTAACTGTGATGTGGCCCTTGGGCCAAAAAGTTTGCCCACCCCTGGTCTACCCAGAGCAGGCAGACAGAGGAAGGGTTAGTATCGCTGTTTAACTGATGTGGAACTGAGGCACAGAGAGATTACATGACTTGACTGAGGTCAGACAGGAAGTCTGTGGCAAAGCTGGAAAATAAACCCAGAATTCCAGTCCAGTGCTTTAGCCACCTGGCTATCCTTCCTCCTTGTCACAGGGTGGGTTGGCCCGTTATGAGAGCTGGGCTCAGCCCCATGTGTGTCTACTTATCTGCCTCCCCGGGGATGGTTTTGGGCATAACAGGACAGCAATCCCTGGGTGATGCCATCTATTAGAGAGAACATGTGAGGTCATTGGAGTAGGAGGGATCCTGCAAGGACTGGAAGGATCCCCTGCAGAAGAGCCAGGTGGGTGGCAAAATGTGCTGGGAAGTCTGGGGAGAAGGCCTAGAAAACAACTAGAAATGGCTGAGGCAAGACCAGCAGCTAGAAAAGAGCTGTGGTAAGTCTCGCCAAAGAGCCCCAGCGCTGGAGTGGGACTGGCAGAGGTTCCCTTCCCAGAAAGGGCTGGCAACTGGAGTACTGAGACTTGAACAAGAGAGGAGCCCTGAAGAAGGGATCAAATGGACTTGCCAAGCCCTGATACAGGGTAACAGGGGAGCCCTGGAGGAGGGCTAACAAAGACATGCCGAGTGAGGGTGAAATGACTTTTTGTTTTCTTGGACTTTCTGTTTATGCCAGGGAGGGAGGCCTGTGGCCAAATCATCTAGCAGTTCTGGAATTCACCTTTTTGAGAGGAAACTGAGGCACAGAGCACTAGGTACCAAATAATCTTGTCACACTGCCTAACTCGTATCAGCCTCAGTGGTTAGAAAAACAGTTAATTGGCTCCTCAGGCAAATGCACCCAATAAAGCCCTCAGAGGGGGACTCCTCTTCATTTAGAACCAGTTAACTCATGAGATATTTTCAATAATAAATAACAGAAAATAAGGCTTTACTGATTTAAAAATGGAAATAAATTGTGTATATTAAAAATACCTAATGGAAACATTCAGAGTGAAGGCCGTCATGAAACACATGGGGTGACATCCTTAGTGGCGACCCAGAACACACGAATGCAAAAAGGCCCTTTTAGCCACTTTTGCAGCTATTTGATACTTGAGCCAGTGTAATTTAAGCCTTGTCTTCACTACAAAAAAAGCCATGCTCTTAACTCATGGTAAAAATCCCAGTGAAAATGAAGTAATTTGCAGTTTCCACAAGTTAGTACATTACATTAAAGCCTATAGGGGATATTTGGGGGTTAACCTGACCTGCTAACTTGCATGAAATGACAAACTGCTTCCTGTTATTTCGAGTTAGCTAACCAAGTTAAGAACACTTATTTTTTCTTAGTGAAGACAAAGACTTAGAGCTGCCCTGAGGCGGCTCTATACATGATCCCAAGGAGCTATTCCAGCAGCTGAGAATTCCTGGACTACACAGTCAGCATGGTCATGTCTCCTGTAGACTAGGAGCTGGGAAGGGTTGACAGAGCTGGATGTGTGTGTTCTATGCCATCCAAAGAAGGGGAAATCTTACTTCAACAGGTCCACCAGGCTGCCAGCTGCTTTCTGTTGGCAGAGCAGTGCAAGACAGGTGGAACAGGGCTGAGGATCCAGCCCAGAGTTCTAATTTTGGAGTCAATAAAAGTATTAAACACAAACCACATACATGATTTTAAACCTGAAGAGTCAAAAATCTGCTCAGTCACACTGGTGTAAATGATTGAATCTGGAGCCACTGAATTCAGAGGAGTTACTCAGGATGTAATCAAGAGCAGAATAGAGCCTTAATACTCTTTAAATAACTTAACCCTGCAATGAGTGATGGATGTGAACGACCAAGTTGTGTCTAGCCATCAGTGATTCAGGGTATAGCTGTGAAATTCAGAACCAGATTTGAAGTTCAAGGATATTTGGACCCCTTATTTGGTTTTAGCCACTATTTTCTATTAACTTGGGACAGTAACTTTAGCAAAACCTTTGAAAAAACAAATGACTTAAATGGCTACAAATTGAACTGCTCTTGCTTCTCAGCCGCAACGGCTGTTATCTAGTTTGTAAACAGTAAGGTTTCCCTTCTATTGTGAATAATTAACTTGCATTTGCAGTTACATACAGTTACTTTGCAGTTAGATACAGTTACTTTTGATTTGTGGAGGTTCATTTAGGGATATTTAACAGAGCTGCCTTTTTGAGAATGGCACGAGCCAGGAATGTAGTTCTAACAAAGTATTTCAGCAGACCATTAAAAAAAAACAAAAAACAACGTGCTACAAGAATCCTCCAGCAAAATGTAACTGTAGATTTTTTGGGGGCTGTTTCCCAGTACTCTAGGGGGAATTCTGCTATTTGCTGAGTTTAGCAAATGCAATCTAGAGCTGAAAGAAAAGCAGCAAAAAGGAATGTCGCTTTCACCATTTTCTCGGTTCTATTTAGCATCAGAAAGTACTTAAAGGAGTGGGAAATTTTCTGGTTGCTATAAAGTTGAATTAAAATCCAAAAATCTGTGGCTCTCAGTACATATAAGATAGACTCATTAGACAAGTGATCAACACATACAGGATAAAAATCACTCAGCACAGTCAAACAATCTAAGAGAAGGTAGAGCTTAACCTTTAAAGTCTACTCCCTTTGAAAACAGGGTCAATAATGCGTAATATATCACATTTAGTGTTTACAATGTAAAGAAAATCAACGTTTTACTATATTTCCTGCACAATAACAACACTGCATTTATATAGATCCTTTCAGACCAGGATCTCAAAGCACTTTACAAAGATGGATCAGGATTATAAATCATGAAGAAAAAATGTTTACAGTTAACAGGGAACATACAGTGCAGTAGTTCAAACAGACTCTACCTCCAAAATCAACAGAGAGTCCAAAATTATTTATGTTGGAAAACCTAAAAAAAGACAGCAAAGATTTGAAATTGTCAGAAGTTTAAATACTCACTTTGTGAGGCTAAAGGCACGTCAGATTGAAATCCAGGGAAATAAAAAAAAAAGCGTGCACCAAAGAACTTAACTAGTCAAGAACATGATGAAGCCCTTTCTTTGAACTATCCAGCTAGAGGTATTTACTCATTTCACACAGGCAAAAAGCATGACACACCAGCAAAGCCTTTTACATGGGGTGCCAGAAGGGGAAGCCCTTCCCCTTTAGTTCAGCCCACTCATTAAAATACAAAGTGAAAACAGCTGCTGTAGGAAGAAAGAGGATGTCCAGGCTTTTTCTCCTTAAATTCCTTGGGTATAAAATGGTTTCATTGTGGAATTCCAGTAGGCAGAAAAAATCCAGTGGTTTTAAGGTTTTGCTTTATAGTCTCAATCACCCTCTGTACTGGGCTGTAGAAACTGTATCTAAGTTATCTCAGAAATGAGGTAAGTGTAACATTCTGGACTGGATTGGAAACAATTTACATTTTCAAAAAACCAAAGTAATAGGGAAAATATGAACCTAAAACATTTCCCCATCCCAAAGGATTTTCTCCAAATGTGTTACAAGTATGTGTGTTTTTTCAAACTACATCCACATGAAATATAACACTTGACCTGTCTATAGGGTCTGCCAGCCAGAGAGCACCAAGCACACTACAAACGTCAACTAATGCAAATTAAATACTTTAAATTGATAAGTGCTTTTCATGCATAGAATCATAGAATATCAGGGTTGGAAGGGACCTCAGGACGTCTTCTAGTCCAACCCGCTGTTCAAAGCAGGACCAATCCCCAACTAAATCATCATAGAGCTTACTGCACTTTAGCTTCACAATACCCGTAAGGAGAAGCTGTCGGTATCAGTATGCCCATTTAATAAATGGAGAAAAACTCCAATGGTTACCAGAAAAAAATGTCAAAAGATGTTAAGAGAGGCAAGATGGGTGCAGTAGTATTATTGGACCAAATTCTATTGGTGAGAGGGACAAACTTTCACACTACACAGAGCTCTTCTTCAAGACCTGATGCTCAAAAGTAGAGCCACCTGAAATCTGTGTGATCCAAACCTGGCATCCAAAATTAGCAGCCACTTTTAGAAATGTGGATTTAAGTGACTATGGGTATGTCTACACTGCAATCCAAAGTATGACTGCAGCACAGGTAGACATACCCGTGTTAGCACAGCTAATAGCAGTGAAGGCACAGCAGCATGGAGCTTCAGCACAGTCTAAAAATGTGATGCGTCTCCAGGGTTCCTGGCATGCTCCGACAGCCCACAGTGATACCTTTGATGCCACAGCTAAAGAACTATTATCACCTGCACTAGCGCAGGGTATGTCTACCCAAGTTACAATCACACTTACAACTGCTTAAAGGACATACCCTCTGTCAGGGAAAGGGCCAGGCCAGGGATGAGAATATAACCCAGTGGCCCAGTCCTGCAAACACCTATGCCCATTAGTAACTGCATTCATATGGGCAGTCCCATTAAAGCAAATGGGATTGGTTGCATGAATAAAATTACTTGTGTGTATGTGTGTTTGCAGGATCAGATCAGAGGAGTCCTGCTGTAAGTACTAGACCACATTCCCTCTCTGCCTGATATCCTATATGTTAACATATTTTGGCAATGAAATCTGTACTTGTAATAAAATTATTTTAAATACATACATGCCTTTTTTATATTATCAAATGGTATTTTACAGTCTACAGTAGGTAGACAATGGCTCATTAATGGCTGTTCCCCTGCAGCAATTAGCTAATATGTGTGTAAAAAGATGTTTTTTAAAAATAAAAGACATTGAAAAAAAATCCATGTAAAGAGACCAAGCATTCAATACATTACAAAATCCAAAGGCAAGACTGCCCATTAGCTCTGTTGGTTCAACAGCTGATATTAATTATTAGTTAGAAATAAGATGCATTTATGCAAAACAAGGCACTCTACTGGATTTATTCATCATGGTTGTGGGAAAAGCAACCACCAATTCCTGCACTGATTCTGAACTGGCTGGTTTCATAGCTGTTCTTTTGTGTGTGCTTAATGTTTCCTGCAGTTCTGAAAAAATATGCAAAATATTTCAATGCAGGGCCTTTGTATGGAAGTAATAGGAAATAAATGTCTCCTTAAGGACTCTAACTAGTACAGAACAGGGAGTCGGCCTTGATTCATAGATTCCTGGGCCAGAAGGGGCAACTGTGATAATCTAATCTGACCTTCTGCACAGCACAGGCCACAGAGCTGCCCCCACAATAATTCCAAGAGCAGAGCAGCGGTCAAAACAGAATGTTGGAAATCATTAGGAAAGGGATAGATAACAAGACTGAAAATATCATACTGCCTCTATATAAATCCATGGTACATCTGCATCTTGAATACTGTGTGAAGATGCAGTCGCTCCATCTAAAACAAGCTATATTAGAACTGGAAAAGGTTCAGAAAAGGGCAACAAAAATGATTAGGGGCATGGAATGGCTTCCACATGAGGGGAAAGTTTAATAAAATTGGGACTTTTCAGCTTGGAAAAGAGATGACTAAGGGGGATATGATAGAGGTCTATAAAATCATGACTGGTGTGGAGAAAGTAAATAAGGAAGTGTTATTTACTCCTCATAACACAAGAACAAATGAAATTAATAGGCAGCAGATTGAAAACAAACAAAAGGAAGTTTTTTTTCATACAACACCTAGTAAATCTGTGGAACTCCTTGCCAGAGGATGTTGTGAAGGCTAAGTCTGTAACGAGGTTCAAAAAAAGAACTAAATAAGTTAATAGAGGATAGGTCCATCAATGGCTAAAGCCAAGATGGGCAGGGATGGTAACCCTAGCTTCTGTTTGCCAGAAGCTGGGAATGGGTGACAGGGGATGGATCACTTAATGATCACCTGTTCTGTTCATTCCCTCTGACATTGGCCACTGTCAAAAGACAGAATACTTGGCTGGATGGACCTTTGATCTGACCCAGTATGGCCGTTCTTATGTCAATCTGGATTTAAAAATTGTCAGTGATGGAGACTCCACCACAACCTTGGTAAATTGTTCCAATGGTTAATTATCCTTATTGTTAAAAATGTGTACTTTATTTCCAGACTGAATTTGATGACAGAAAGGATTTTGTGGGTGGGAAGAGTTGAGGTCCTTAAACATTTTTGAAAATGGATGCTGATAGAAATAACTGAAAAATAATTAATCAATTTCCAAAGAAAAGGCCCATCCACACTAGAATGGAAGGATCCAAGCTAGAGATCTTTACTGTTCTCCTTGTTATTTTTTTTTCACATAAAAAAAAAAAAAAAGAAATTCAGATACCATATCTGCCTGTTCATTTCTTTAAGCTTCAAAGGAGCCTGACAAAGAGGAACCTGGGGTTCATAAATCCTAAATGGGCTGGGACCACCCTGGTATGTCTCCACAGCAACTGGGAGATGTCATTCACAGCTCAGGTAGACATCTCTTCTCCAGCAAGTGCCTAAAAATAGCAGTGCAGCCACAGATGTGGTTCAGGCTAGCCGACCAAGTACAGTTCTGCCCAGTCCCCACATACCTACTCAGGTGACTAGACCTCATGCCCAGGAAGCAACAGATGTGATCCCTTAAAAGCAAGTGATTGGCAGACCCATTGGTTTAAAACAGAAGGTGTTGTTGGCTGGACATTTTCTGCAAAGGGCTTTACCCCTCAGTCTGAAATATCCCTTTGGGAAACTCTGGGCACTTCAGAGCCATCCATGTTAGCAATGGTGGGAGCACTAGGGTAGACAAGGCTCCACTTCCTAACCTGGAACCACAGAATCCCATTCCCCTCCCCCATCATGGGAGCAGGGAGACAGTATGACTCTGAGGTTCTTCCTCCGCTGTCTTTCTATCCATCCATCCTGTGCCTCCTTTCTCCTTCCCCCCCTCCCAAATAATCACAGGGAGAAAAAATGCAAAATCAACAACATCTTCAAACACTACTTGACACTCTTAAGCTAAGTTTATGGGGAGGGACAGCTCAGTGGTTTGAGTATTGGCCTACTCATCCCAGGGTTGTGAGCTCAATCCTTGAGAGGGCCATTTAGGAATATGGGGCAAAAATCTGCTGGATGACTTAATTGGGGATTGGTCCTGCTTTGAGGACTAGATGATATTCTGAAACATTCTCTTTCTCTGCCTTCTCGTCTTCTACCTTAGGGCGGTGAACATGCTTTGGGATCTCTCTCTTTTTTTTAAATGCCAGGATACACTGTAAATCTCAAAGAGGAATCGCTAGGGACTCAGGGGAAATGCTATATTTTTTTTCCTCAGCTGCAGCCAGTCTTTTAAAATTAAAGCTCTTACAGTTTGCAAGTCAGAAGGCATTAAAGAAATGAGTGATGGGGAAGTTTCTAGGAAGTCATATACATCATGTGCGGTGATAATGTAGATATCCAAACAACTGTCAAGGGGCACTCAGATATTCCATTTATTACACCAGTGAGAGTTCAACAAACTCACGTGACTCACTTCAAGAGGCCTTCTGTTATAAGCAGCGATTCCACCTTGTGCAGCAACCTTGTTGAGATCTCTTAACCTAAAACAAAAAGGAAATAGGTCAGAAATTGAGGACTCCTAGAGGATGGAGGAATCACCATATTCAGTTAGTGACAACTTCCTTTGAAGCAGGCCTGAACCAGTGCTCCCGTAGAAAGCCTCTTAACATTGTGTGGGGTATATTTTGGAAATACTCCCCTCCCCCCAGTCATCACCATGGCAGCTGAAGGAGTGGTCCCATAGACTTTAGCATGGATTGAGGGCACTCTTAAACCAAGTTTATTTCAGCAGCTGATGCCAGTGCAGCACCTCACAAATAGGTTCATTTCATGCTCTGAGGCGCTCCTGAGACAGATCAAGGGCAATAGTTATATGCTGGCAAGTCATTGGGACTCTGGTATGTCACCTACACTATTCAGTTTGAGGCATGCTTGTGCTTCCTGAGAGTAGTCAGTACAGTCTGGCCAAAGCTGAGGTTACAGTATAGTCACACTCCATCTCCCAGTAGATAAGGCATAGTGGCATTTAAAGCCTGGTCCAAAGCCACCAGCAGAAGGTTGCTTTTTTTGGTGGTTTGGGTTCTGTAGTTTCTCCTTTTCTCTTCCCTCAATCCCCCACTGCAAATCTCCTCTGTCCTTTTCATTTCAACTGAGGACTCAGAGTAGTGTTTCCCAAACTGTGTTCTGCGGAACACTGGTGTTCCACATGATGTGAATAGGTGTTCCGTGAAAGAATTGTAATTTTAAAAAAGGATTTTCAATTTTTTTTCATTTTAAAATTTAGCATAGTTGAAGCGTAGTTTCCAACTCTTTTTGATTTACTATAATTTAACTCTTTTTCTGGTTATTGACAGATCTCGTCTTGAATATCATGGCGTAAAGAGAATTTTGACTCTTGCACTTGATTTTTGTGCTACTTTATACGCACTTTCCACTTAGAAATTGTTAGTTCAAGGTTATTTTAAATTTGTATTTTTGCTTTGTTTTATAGAATACATTTGAGCATAAATAACGCAATTTTTATTTGAAAACGAAACGACCACAAAATAATATAAGTGTTCCATAAATATATAGCAGGCTAAAAAGTGTTCCGTGGCCAAAAAAGTTTGGGAAACACTGCTCTAGAGGGTTCCTAACCCTGTGTTAGTCTAGGATGTAAATACAGCTTATCTGGTTATTCCTGCATTGAATCCTGTGCCTATTAGCATCTTTTAAAAAACAGAATTCAGCTGGAAGCAGGAAGTTCAGGACTCCTTTCAAGGGCCTAGCAGGAGCTTGATGCTTCAGTGTCACTTGAAAACACAGTTCAGAACAAACAGCACAAGAATGTGAAAGACACTCTGGATTTGGGCCCGAGGCAAAGAATAAAGTACTGTAGTGCTAATGAAGAAAATCGAGTAGGGCAGTTGTACTTTTAGCTTCATGCTACTAGCACGGTCAGTCATATCTCAGGGTCAGGCCCTGGAAACAGCCACAGGTAGACAAAAGTAACAGCTGCAATTGCCTTAATATTCCTGGGATTCAATCCAACTGGCTGCTGGAGAAGAAAAGGGTCATAGTGCCTGTGCTCTTTTGGAGATGGCTTGCATCCACCGACAGGGACAATATCAGTACACTATCACAGCACTCAGGACAACATACGGACTGCAATTGTGCCACAATCACATCCCCATATGAGCGCTTGTCACAACTAGGCCCCTAACAACCAAACTAGAGCAGGTATTTCTCAGCAGGGACATATAATTCAGTGTACTTTAAAGTCCAGCCTATATGCAAAGAAAATGAATTACAGTGTTAGATGGTTGGTGCAAGACCAGCAGTGTTCAGAAGAGTGGGTATCTTCTCCTTGTGCACACCCAAGATTTCACACTCAGTAAACACTTTCAGGAAGGACTTAGTGTGGGTTCTGGGACTGAACCACACATGTGCCAAATGGGAGTGCGAGTTTTCATGTGCCCCTGGCTGTGATATCTTGATAACTGTGCCTTTGGTGTCCTGTTCCTACTGTGCTGTATGTGGAACAAGTTACTGAGCAGAGCCCAACAGCCCACCACAGAAATTTCTACAGAAACTTCTACCCAGTCTCTGTCCACAAACTGAAAAACTGCTACCCAAAGCTAGTGCTGCTCTCCACTGGGTCCTTGCACTAGGGAGACTGTGCAAAGATCTCCATACAGGGAAGTGCATCTATTTAGGGGAGAAATCATTTTAAAGGACACCCTTAAATGTACAAGCCACACTACATACTGTATTTTATAAGCAACAGTACTTGAAAGAAATAATGTCTGGTCTGGTGCTGGATGTAGGGTCTGATGCTGGACGCAATGATCTCGCCATGAGGAGAAGTCGTAGCTGAATGTCCCAGTCATTTCTGGCCCTGGCAGTCAGGTTCTGGCAATGGGTACACTTCTGTGGGACATGTTCCTCTCCCAGGCAATGGATGAACTGTGGGTAAGTGTCAGTTACTGGGAAGGCCTCCTAGCAGGAAATGTACCTCTTCAACTTGGGAGATCCAGACACAAAGGTGAGGGAGAAAGCTTCCCAGCCAGGAAGGGGAGGAAGAAGGAGAACTAAGTCCTAAACTGTGAGCTAATAAGGAGGGTAAGTAGGAAGGAAAAATTAAGTTGTTTTGTTTTTTTTAATAGGGAGAGAACAAGAAAAGGAAAGAAATAACTACTAAACTACGCCAAAACTAACCGGTAAGTCACTATCCAACAGGTCAAAGGAGACACAGGTTGTGCTGTGGATTCAGTCCCGGACCATAGGCGGTAGAGAAGGAACTGGGGAGGGGGTCAGTTGGATGGTATAATGTTACATATTCATGCCTCTCACAATGTGAGATGGGGAGGTGTACATGTGCGGTTGAAAGGGCACTGCTGATAAAGATCCTCCAATCCCAGGAGCGGGGGGTGCTGCTGCACCTACAGTGGAGCACTCACAGGGACATCACTGGAAGAACAGACCTTTCAAGTTAAAATTAGCTTGTATTCATTCACATGGCCCAACAGTGCTACATTTTTACAATAAACCAGCGGAGTGGGGGTTCATCCAGAAAATTTGGTTGCAAGGATGCAAAGCAAAAAATAGTTTATTTAGTGCCTAATTCTAAATAGCTTATTTGGTGCCTCACAGATACAGCAACCAGTGAAGAACCGAGTACCTAGAAATGGGGACAGAACTTGGCCCTTCAGCATACCAGTCAGAATTGGTTTCGTCAAGGAGCCTACACAGAAGCCACTAAAATACCCAAACTTTCTGTAGAAACCTCAGCCCCCATCTTCTTATATCTATTTTGGTTCCTCTCTAGTTCATTCTAACTTTCAGAGGCTCTGACTCAGACATAATGAGAATAATTCGCCTTAATTCTAGCACTGAAGAGATTTATGAAATCTTGTACACTCGGAGGAGTGTATGAAAGGAAGAACTGCTGAGCCTCAGGGGAAAAAAAGAGCCCTTTCAGATCTCTGATCAAGGTCAAACTAGACATTTAGACTTAAAAATAACAAATAAATCCATGTGAAGACAAAGGCCTATTGTATATTGCTCACTCCTCCAGAACAACCCACAGCAGGGTGAGCATTACATGGGAAAACTCAGTGCAAATTCACTCTAGTATTCTCAGCTCTTTTCTTCTGTTGATGGTGAGGGTTGTGGACAAAGAGAAGAAAGATTTGTGTGCCCACAAATAAGCAGTAGGGGATACTGCCTTCCAAATACACAGATTGCCACAGTTTCTTACAGAAATCCCATGAACCTAGGAACACTAGAGCAGAGGCACAGTCCCCTGAAAGCTACTTCCTCCCCACCTCATCCCATAGCTGACAAAGGAGTTGTGCTGCTAGAAGGTGCCACCAAAGATGGGTGAGAGGAGAATTAGGTGGGTAGTAGGAGTTCCTATTAGAATGCTCCAGATTTCCCAGGGTATGACAGTCCAGCGGGCAGATTCCTGTGACCCTATCCCTCCTCTTTGGGGGCAAGAAAAAGTATGTGCTTCCTCTCTCTGCTTACCAGCTCGACTTGACCAATGTTCCCTTATGAAAATGTATGTAGAGTTCAATAGGAAATGCTAACTGTATATAGGATTTCCATCCTGCAGAATGGTACAGAAAATGATATCCATGCTACAGGATTCTATAGGAAGGCTCAGAATAATCTATAGAAATGGTCTCATTGTCTGTTAAATTCTGTTGGATTTTAAGAGTAATTTCTAGAGAAACTTGTTAACTTTCTATTAAACCTTATTAGTTTAACCCTATTACATTCTATGGGATGCTGTATTAACTTTTATTTTCAATAAGGGTATTCGACAGAGTCTTAGATCTTCCAAGCAACAGAGCAGGCTGGAGTAAAGATTGGTCTTAAACTCGTGAACATCAGTTTCTTCTTTATTTAGTTGCCATTACTTTCGTTCCAGAGCCTCTGGAAGAGCTTCCAGCCCTGCAAGCAACTCTCCCTGCACACACTGCTTAGGATATCACACTCTTGCAAAGGAAATGGACAAGTCTGAATTCAGAACTTGACAACCATGGGAGCTCTGCCTATGAAGGTGTACTGAGGCGGAGTGGCCTCCCACTGAGCCAAAGGGGGAGGAGCCACTCTGTGACCCCCGGTGGGCACAGCCAGGCCATGCTCACTCCTCCCACCAAAAACTAAGGCGCAGGACAGAAAGTATAAAAGGCGGGGTCTCTAACCCAGTTGAGTCGAAGCCAGATGTCTCCAGGCTGCTGCAGATCCCCAGAGTGGAACCGGTGCTGCACCACGCCCTGCCCTCGGAGGAGGCTAATCCAGGCGAAGAGCTGCCAGGACTGCTGCTTGCCACATACCCTGAAGAGGCAGGGGAAACCCCCAAGCTGCAGGTACATGATGGTGGGAGAGTAGGAAGTAACCCAGAGAAAACCACTATAGTCTGGTTGTGTTGCTGCCCAAACACCAGTCACCGTGTTTCGAGCGGATACCCTGTCCGCTGTTACCTTAACTCTGCCACTGTTAAGGCCCTGGGCTCAGACCTGGGGGAGTAGGGTAGGCCCAGGTCCCGCTACCCCATGCTTCCGTGGGGTGGCAGCCGCCTGTGTTTGTCTGTCATTTGCTAGAACTAGGACAACAGACTGTTGCTCCAGCCCTGTCTGAGGGTTGGAGCCCCCTTAGACTGTTCGGTGCTCCACCCTAGCTGAGACCTGAGCCCCTAGATTGTTTCTTTAAGGGTCTGAGCCCAAGCCTGTTTGGCCCTGCCTAAAGGCCTGAGCTCACAGGCTGCTTGTGGTTCCACCCTGATTGAGGGCCTGAACCCTAAGACTGTTTGTTCTGTCCTGCCTGAGGATCTGCACCCCAAGGCTATTTGATTCCTCCACTCTGCCTGCTTGTTTGCTGTCATCTATACTTCCAGAGGGGCCTCAGCCCCAACACTTGAATCGCTACTCCCTGAAATGGGGCAATGCCTCAGCGAATGCAATGAAGCACAGTGGCCTCCCACTGAGCCGGCGGGTGGGCAGGAGGAAGGGGGGGGGCAGGAAACTACCGCTAATACTACAAGAGGGCTAGCAAGATTAGGTTCTTGGCAAGCAAGAGAAGGGGGCATTACTCCCATTTGGGATTGTTTTCACCAGAAAATTACACTGAGTTAGAGCACAACCTTGAGAGGTCATGTTAACTAAAAGATATTGATTATGGCTTTTGTAATCAGTTTAGATAAGATCAAGCTGGTCATGAATTAACCTATTGGGGCCAAGGATTTACCCAATACCAGATGATACAGTGTTAAACATGACTTGCCCCAGTCTACACTGGCTGCAAAGGCATAGTTGTCACAGAGTGAGTGTGACAAGATACACCCCTGTGTTCACACTCTACAGATTTGTGATTGTTGTACAAGGCATGTCTTGTGAGGAATCTTTTAAAAACTCATCATTTGATGGTCAGTATTGTCCTGGTAAAATATGGCAACACTGTCTGAAGTTATAAGATTCCCCTCTATGGTGTTATTAACACATATTCCAAACCCCCCAGTCCTGCCCACATAGAAGCTGGCAAATAAGTCTGTCTTAAACAAAGGAATGTGTGATTGGCTTAATTTGAATTTAACCAGTAAACAGAGTCACCAAGAAGAATGAGAAGACCAAGGATGTGCAGATAAAAAGCCCAGCAAAGGAACATCCTTCCACGTCGGCCCTGTAGCTCCTGGTGCTCAGCTGGAAATGTTTTTCCAAGAGGTGGACTGAAAGTATAAAAAGAAGAGCCAGAATCCCAAGGCACCCCTCTCTCACTCCCTGCCCATCATATTCACTGCACTTGGAGACAAAGGAAGCAACCATTGGACTCTGGTGGAGTGGTTCTTGACCTAAAAAGTTTGGTTAGTCAGACGGCTGAAAGCATGTGGTGAGAAAATTTTGCTTTAAATCTAACATAGTTTGTTAAGTTAGGCTCTAGTAAGCATATTACCTATATTTTTCTTGTAAATGTTTCTAACCTTTATGCCTCATTACTTGGACTCACTTAAAATCTCTGTCTTTGTAGTTACAGTAATACACTTGTTTTACTGTTTAGTTTAATCCAGTGTGTTCAAGTTGAAGTGTCTGGGTAAATCCATTTGGGGTAACACAGTTGTGTGCAAATTCTTTTAAGGGGAATAATGGACTTAACATATTCGTCCTGTCCAGGAGAGGGTTGGGCAATACAAGACATATGTTTCTGGGGCAAGATCTGGGACTGGGAGTTTATTGGAGTCACCCTGCAGCATCATCAATTCTAGAAAGAGCCAAAATCTGGCTGCAGCACACACAGACGTAGCTGGAAGTCACTTACATGCAGGAGGCTGTTTGTGAGCAATCCAGGTTGGAAGCTACAGCAGCAAAGCAGTGTAAAGGGTACCCTTGGTTAGAGGACTGGGATGACAGAGTTACTCAGTCTGGATTGTACCCTGGTATGTCACAGTTAGTTCACTCAACTCAATGTCATGCTCTAATTCAGTGTAATTTCCTAAGGTATACCCTTCTTTTGTGCTTTAAAATGTTAGACCCCCAAATCAAGAAAACAGGATGCAGAGACGCGTAAAACCAGGGGGAAAAAAGATGAATATTCTTCTTTTACCAATAGCTTTGCAGCTTATATTTATCAAGAATGGACTTTTCCACAATCTGTGTTTGATACAGCTCATGAGGAGAACAGGAGTTTGTAAAGAACATACCTTGAGCAAAGCACGGAAGAGGAGAAACTACAGCTCTATAAGTATGTTCCAATGCACTGGAAAAGAGACAAATAATCAATGATGCAGAACACAACAATGTAATGCAGTCATTGGAAGAATAAAGTGCAAACTGTTCTGTCAACTCCAAGTAAAAAAAGGAACTACCACCCTGAGCCATCTGTGAAACCTGATGTGACGGTGCTGTTCCTGGTGGGATCCAACTGAGAGTGTCAGATCAGGACAGATTGCTTCCAAAAGGGCAACTGCAGCCCAAAGCTGGGGTTTTTCCACACTAAGGCAAACCCAACCAGCTAAACAGAAAAAACTTTGGTCTCACCCCACTGGCTAACCACAAGTCACATAAGCAATCCCCTTAAGACACTCCAGATTCCCAGTAGCACCACCAGCAGCCACCTGTCCTGGGGATCAATGGTTATGAAAACCAATCCCCCAAATAAAGAAAACGGTTCTCCCCAATTCCAAAGAATCAGGCCCCAGACCCAGGTCAATATACAAATTAGATCTTACCACAAATCACGCTGTAGCCAATCCTTTAGAATCTAACATCTAAAGGTTTATTATAAAAGGAAAAAGGTATAGGTGAGGGTTAAGAATGGTTAAAAGAAATCAATTACATGCAGTAATGGCACATCTCTTAGTTTAGGCTTGCAGCAAAGGTAGAATAACTGCAGGTTCAAATCAAAGTCTTTGGATGCATCCCATTTGGGGGATGGGTCAGTACCATTGTCCAGAGTTCCCAGAGTAGCAAAGTTCCATCCAAAGCTGGAAACAAGGCAGGCTGAAGTCTGGAGGTGAAAGACAAAAATGGGGAATGTTCTTCCAGGCTTTATAGACTTTTTCTTCTGGGCCAAGACCCTCCTCCTTCTTTTGCAGAGTCCGGTTGCAAAATGGAGGCTCACAGTCACAAGGTCCAATCACCAGACTTCTCCAGGATTCAGTTTCTGACCAGGCAGTGACATTCCTAGAGCAGCTCGGGTGTGGACAGGCATATACAAAGTCCATTGTGTGGTTGATGTCCCTTAATGGGCCATCAGGCAGCCCCTGCCTGTCTGAGCCTTCACAGGAGCCAAGCCTAAGCTTGCATTACAGGCACCTTTAACTTTAGTTACAGAATAGATATACACATATGGAATAGATACACACATATGGAATAGATACACACATAAGACACCTGTTATGACCCCCTTCACATAATATTTCGTGCACCCATTGATCTACACGGTACCAAACTATTTCAGTACCGTGACACCTGACAAGCATCTTTCTTCCATTTTCTTCAACTAGTAATGTTGTTTTTAAAAGCTAATAGTCATCATTTGTCTATGAATCATCTGATATGAGGCAACAGTATCCAAGTCCCAGTCTATATGAAACCCAAGGCAACATCATCTGTGTTTATTATTCTACAAACAGCAGCGGTGCCAAGTTTCCTGCAACACCCACTTTTAGATGCCGAAATCCAGAGGACCTAATGTGCTGCTGTTAGCGTTTAGAGACAGGAATAAGTTTTGATCCAATACATCAGACAAAGGCTCAGTTAGTAATAAGATGGAATTGGATTCCACAGCAACTGAAAATAGTGTCAAATACTAAAAGCACCTTATGTAACTCATACCGGATAATTCATATTTATTCTCTTCAATTCTATTTCTCAAGCTGGTGTTTTAAGCATCCTAAAAATACCATGAAAATTCAAAAATAGCAGTGAAATCCTTCTAGCTAATCACATAAATGCAGCTTGATTGATGTGTACAAATGTTTTATTTAACTCTGTTCTTACATTTGCTGCTACTACATCGCATTCAATATGAAATTGTTCATGATCAGCTGTAATGACATGGGACTAATATCAGCACTGTGGCAATTACACTAGTAAATAGAGATTAATCTACCTAAATTCCTGTCAGTATCTGCCATTGAACAGTACACCACAACACAGAGGAACAAAAGGATATTGTGGATGTATTGGAGAACCACTCTGATGGTTCTGCCTGTGACAGCTCCATAGAGTGCCTTCATCTTCCAAAGGGGTGGGGTTTTGCATGGCTCTCTCTCCATGAGGGGGTGAGTCAACTGGAGGAAGAGCTGCCTGAAGAGGGTGTTGGAGCTTAGCTGCTATCTACCCAGGGCCATGTAGATGTTGCAGTGCCTCCTACAGAGTAACACATTTGGGGACCCCCCTAGCTACTTGCAGGCCTGCAACCAGGCACTTCTCTTAATGCTTTCCTGCACACCCATACCACTACCTACCTGCAGTCTCTTTTAAGGCTGAGGTAGCATCCCCCTTCACACACAGCCAACCAACCTTTCGCAGGCTCTGAAACCTCTGGTCATGGACCTATAATGAAGTGAGTTTGAAGCACACACTTCCAGACAGGAATGATAGGAGGCCAGATGGGGAATTCTTTCTTCACTATAGTCTGCCAGCATGAAGGACAGGGAATCAAAGATAGCAACACTGGCAGAACCAGGGTCCCAGCCCTATGTGGTCACAAACGTAAAGTGAACCTCAAGCTCTCCATGGTCTATGTTCAGAGCTGTTGCACTGATCCTTGCCAAGGAGCTTCAGGAAGTGCAGAAGCCCTACGTTTGTATTATTAAGACCTATCTCAAGTTCAGGGCCCCAAGGTGCGAGGCACAGTACATAGACATAGTGAGAGAAGTCCATCCCCACCTTGCAGGGTTTACAAGCTCAATAAATAGGCAAGACTGACAAAAGTAGATGAGGAAACAGAAGCAAAATTAAGTAACTCATCCAACGGTACACAGCAAGTCAGAGGCAAAGTCAAGCCAGTCCGAATTCAGGTCTAAACTTGTGCTCTATTCACTACACCATGTCATCGCTCAACTTACATACCCCTTCTACTTCCACTAGCAGGAAGAATTGTTACACTCACCAACAGGGATCCTGGAAAGCAATAGGATGGATATCTAAGTTACGGTGCATGAGCATGGGACGGGGTTTTGGGGTAAGCCAGAAGGTTTGCTACATTAAAGTGGACTCTTTCTTCACTGAAACAAACTCTCTGCTTCTGCGTCCCAAACAGTCACTCTTCAGGTTCCCATGGATACGGAGCAGCTACAAGGTGCCAACTTATACCTTGTGGGAAAGGCACTGGAATTAGAAATATTTATTCAGCTGGACACATTGTTTGCCAAAGTATGTTCACTGGTCAAACTTTCCCTTTCCCTTCAAGGAGGTTTGTCTGTGAGATTCCAGTAGGTATAGTCCATATGTATGAGTAGCAAAATCCCTGAACCTCCACCCACGCTCACCTGCAGCTTGATAAGTGCTTACCCCAGTTGGAAGATGAGAGTTGCCAACCCTCCAGGATTGTCCTGGAGTCTCCAGGAATTAAAGATTAATCTTTAATTTAAAAATGTCATGTGATGAAACCTCCAGGAGTAAGTCCAACCAAAACTGGCAATCCTAATATCCAAGCATGTCAAAAATGCTTCTACCCTCTCTACGATCAGTGAATATGTTTGCTGGATGTTGAAATGTCTCTGTTCCATTTGGCTATTCCCCTGTATATCAGAAGAGGTAGGTGGGGGTGTTGCTATGTTAGCGTGTTATGTGCCGTAAGCAATTCTTCCCTAACACCTTTCTCTGTGCAAGAAGTAAGGTTCTTTGGTCCTTTCCATGGAACAGCTTCCTCTCCCCTTTGTGCCTGGGAAGCTAGTTTGGCTCATGACTGTGGGGATGGAGTTGGGGGCTAGAGTCATATTCTGAGCAGAGGGCTTTACTCCTAGGTGTGTGAGTGACCGCTGTGACAACCTAGCCCCAGCCTTGCTGGGTGACACAATATATAACCACTCCAATATTTGTCCTTGGAAACTTGTGAGACCTGATGTCAGTACATCTCCTTTGCAGCAGATTCCCCCCCCTCCCCCCTTCATTCCCTGTTTAGGATGAGCGTAAAGGTATTCGATTTCATCATACCTCAATTCTCATCTGTAAAAGGAGATTAACATAACTTATTCCACTTTAGCAAGGCGCTGTGAGATGCTATGGGTACAAAGGATGCAGAATTGCATCATAACTCACTTTTTACTTTGGGCTCCCCAGAAAAGCTTCTACAAAAGTAAGAGGTAAGTTCTGATGGAATTTCTGCACCCTTTGAATCCATACTTATTATGGCCCAATCCTATGTCCACTAATGTTAATGGAAAGACTCCCCTCGATTTCAGAGAGTGTTAGATCAAGCCCTATCAAACCACATTTGACTTCATAAGCCTCCACGTGCCCATGCCATTGTGCAAAATGAAATATAAATTTGTTTTAAAATTCATTGGCGGGGCAGCACTGAGTATGTGTTTTAATCACCAGCATCTACTACAGGAAGCTGTCTATAGATACATCAGCTCAGACTTGTAGTCAGATGTTGCTAGATGTTGGCTGCTTTGGGACTCCTTTGTGTGCTGTCTGAGCTCTGCACAGTTGCCACAGCAGACCTCGATCGATCTGCCCAGGAACCACAGACTCAATTCATAGTGAAGGCACTTGCTCAGGGTTTATTGTCAATGAAGCACAGCCCTAATGTCCTGGCTCAATGGTTACAGGTACACTAACACATGTATGCCGTTGCAATGGACTAGCTCAGTTAATGGCAGGACTTTCAATTATCCTCGAGGCCAACCAAAGACGTCCTCCGAGATACATCTTTATACACAGATACAAACAAGTTACGTATTGCCCTTATCATATCTAGGTGCCACCCTCAGATGTATTTGGGTGCCACCAATTGCCTTGTACCTGTTGGTTCAATCAAAACATTTCTATCCATCATGCTGTCATCCTGACCTTATCTTTAGGATGGGTCTGTGTTTCTGTTCTCTTTGGGGAACGTGCTGGTATCGGGGTATTCTGGTACCATCCTTCTCAAAAGTGTTTGAATGTGTGTTTCTGTAATATTATCCCTATTCATGCCAGATTCTGTGAGCAGGCCCTGCCTTTTGCTTTATAGCAGCAAAGCTTTGACCACTACTTTAGTTTAGGCCTCAGGACTCATACCAGGCCTCTGATACATGGGCTTATGTTTCAGGTCCTCTTCCTACATTACTATTTACTGGTAAGAAAGAAAGATTTTGACCCAAAATAGTACTAATTTTTCACCCTTCATAAGCAAAAAACCTAGCCAAACAAAAAACAACAATAAAAAAGACTGGACTTTTTATGAGCTCTAAGGATTTTTGGTTAAAGCTTGCTGTTGAAGGCTGAGAAATCGTGTTCTACATATATTCTGATTCCAAGAAAATGATGCACTTTCTGTCCGTCCGAAGACAGCAAGATGGCTCAACTGGCTCAGAGGAGGTATTATTAATAATAATAAATGTTGCCATTATACAAGCAATTCCGACATGAACTGTTCTTATCTAATGTTAGTTCAGACTGCCAAAGGAATGTGGTTTCAACTGCCTTGGCATGGAGCAGCAATTCTTTTCGGAGCCCAATTAAGTTCAGCCACAAGCACACACTTCCTACGGATATCCCAAAGGATCAGACCCAAACCAGGCTATGGTCCTAAAAGATAGAAGGGAGACCACAGGAAAATGAAATTCTACCACTAATCTGTTAATTTACAGTTTGAAGAATGAACATTCAGAGTGCCATCCACTCCCTAAAATAGCCTGGGGGGGGGGACGACAAAAAACAGTAGCAGATTTTTATAGCTGTTGCAGTAATCTTATTTCTATTCCCAATAGTTAAGCAATGCAGTGATCTCTCATGGAAGATGACACTATAGCAGACATCATAGTTGCAAGTGTTTATTTTTTATATTAATTATTCTCTAAATTATACAGAATTTATGTACAATTCTAGGGTTCAGGCAAGTTGTCTCATTGTGGAAACACTGGATGCCCTGGTGTAAAGTAATTAGGGCTGTCAATCATAGTTAACTCAAAAAATTAACAGTGATTAAAAAAATTAATTGTAATTAATTGCACTGTTAAACAATAGAATACCAATTGAAACTTATTAAATATTTTTGGATGTTTTTCCACATTTTTAAATACAGTGGATTCCAATTAATTGGGACACATCGGGACCAGAACAATTTGGCCCAATTAAGCGGCTGCCCCAATTAACCAAAGTAAATTTTATTTTAAATTTTGTTTAATGGCAACAAATGACGCTTTGTTTCCATTCTCTGCGATGTGTCCCGATTAAGCGGCTGCCCCAATTAACGGTGGCTCGATTAACCGGAATCCACTGTATATTGATTTCTATTACAACACAGACTACAAAGTGTTCAGTGCTCACTTTCTATTATTTTGTATTAAAATATTTGCACTGTAAAAATGATAAACATAAGAAATAGTATTTTTCCATTCATCTCATACAAGTATTGTAGTGCAAGCTCTTCATCCTGAAAGTATAACTTACAAATGTAGATTTTTTTGTTACAAAACTGCACTCAGAAACAGAACAATGTAAAACTTTAGAGCCCACAAGTCCACTTAGTCCTATTTCTTGTTCAGCCAACTGCTAAGATAAACAAGTTTGCTTACATTTACTGGAGATATTGCTGACTGCTTCCTATTTACAATGTCACCTGAAAGTGAGAACAGGTGTTTGCATGGCACTTTTGTAGCCAGCGTTGCAAGGTATTTACATACCAGGTATGCTAAACATTCATGTCCCCTTTATGCTTCGGTCACGATTCCAGAGGACATGCTTCCATGCTAATGATGCTCGTTAAAAATATAATGCATTAAATAATTTGTGACAGAACTCCTTGGGGGAGAATTCTATGGTTATGTCTTCACTACCCGCCAGATTGGCGGGTAGCAAGTGATCTTTTAGCGATCGATTTCTCACGTCTCGTTAAGACGCAAGAAATCGATCGCCTGTGGCATCCCCGTTGACTCCGTAACTCCAGTTTGCTGCAAGGTGCAAGCTGGAGTCGACGGGGGAGCGCGCCGCCGACTGCCACCACCATGAGGATGGCAAGTAAGTCGGCTGAAGATACGCCGACTTTAGCTACGTTATTCATGTAGCAGAAGTTGCGTAACTTCAGTCAACCACCCTCCCCCAGTGAAGACCAGCCCTATGTCTCCTATTCTGTTTTACCTACATTCTGCCATATATTTCACATCGTAGCAGTCTCGGATGATGACCCAGCACATGTTCATTTTAAGAACATTTTCACAGCAGATTTGATAAAATGCAAAGACGGTACCAATGTGAGATTCCTAAGGATAGATACAGCACTCAACCCAAGAATCTGAAGTGCCTTCTAAAATCTGAGAGGGACGAGGTGTGGAGAATGCTTTCATATGTCTTAAAAGAGCAACACTCCAATGCGGAAACTACAGAACCCGAACCACCAAAAAAGAAAATCAACTTTCTGCTGGTAACATGTGACTCAGATGATGAAAATGAACATGCACTGGTCTGATCTGCTTTAGATCACTATTGAGCAGAACCCGTCATCAGCATGGATGCATGTCTTCTGGAATGATGGTTGAAGCATGAAGGCACATATGAATCTTTAGCACAAATATCTTGCAATGTCAGCTACAACAGTGCCATGTGAACACCAGTTCTCACTTTCAGGTGACATTGTAAACAAGAGTGCATTATCTCCTGCAAATTGTAACCGAACTTGTTTGTCTGAGCGATTGGCTGAAGTAGGACTGAGTGGACTTGTAGGTTCTAAAGTTTTACATGGTTTTGTTTTTGAATGCAGGGTTTTTTTGTATGTAATTCTACATTTCTAAGTTCAACTTTCATTATACAGAGATTGCACTACAGTACTTTGTATTAGGTGAATTGAAATATACTATTTCTTTTGTTTTCTACAGTGCAAATATTTTTAATAAAAATAAATATAAAGTGAGCACTGTACACTTTGTATTCTTCTGTATTGTTACTGAAATCAATATATCTGAAAATGTAGAAAACATCCAAAAATATTTAAATAAACGGTATTCTATCATTGTTTAACAGCGTGACAAGTCTCAGCAGAGTTCCCCCTGCAGGAACTCAAGATTATGAAGATATTTGCATCCCTAATGCAAGATGGCTGGTTTAGTAGGAGGGAATAACCTGCCACTGAGCTTCTCAGACTTTGATAGGGACCAGATTTAGAAAGTTGGGATGGTCCTGAATTTAGAATATCAAGTATCAGTCACTTTCTATTTGGTTTATACCATGATGGCTATAGCTACACCGCAAACACTGTACACTGAGCTGTACAAACACTGTACTGAGCTAACTTGAATGTAGCTAGAAAGGTAACAATAGTGGTGTAAACTGGCTGGGCAGCAGTTCTGCAGAAAAGGACCTAGGGATTACAGTGGATGAGAAGCTGGATATGAGTCGCCAGTGTGCCCTTCTTGCCAAGAAGGATAACCGTATATTGGGCTGCATTAGTAGGAGCATTGCCAGCAGATTGAGGGAAGTGATTATTCCTCTCTATTCGGCACTGGTGAGGCCACACCTGGAGTATTGCATCCAGTTTTGCTCCCCCCACTACAGAAGGAATGTGGACAAATTGGAGAGAGTCCAGTGAAGGGCAACGAAAATGATTAGAGGGCTGGGGCACATGACTTATGAAGGCTGACTGAACTGGGTTTATTTAGTCTGCAGAAGAGTGAGGGGGGGATTTAATAGCAGCCTTCAACTACCTGAAGGGTGGTTCCAAAGCAGATGGAGCTACACCGTTCTCAGTGGTAGTAGATGACAGAACAAGGTCAGTCTCAAATTACAGTGGGGAAAGTCTAGGTTGGATATTAGGAAACACTATTTCACTAGAACAAGGTGAAGCACTGGAATGAGTTACCTTGGGAGGTGGTGGAATCTCCTTCCTCAGAGGTTTTTAAGGTCAGGCTTGACAAATCCCTGGCTGGGATGATTTAGTTGGGAATTGGTCCTGTTTTGAGCAGGGGGTTGGACTAGATGACCTCCTGAAGTCCCTTCCAACACTGATATTCTATGAGTCTATGATTCTAAACAGCATGACCCGGGCTTCAGTGCAAGCTAGAGATCCCAGCATGACTCAGGGTACATAACTGCTCTCTTGCCTGCACTGTGATGTTTATGTTTCTACTATCAGGGTTGCCACCTCTGTAATATTTATAAACTGGACACTCCAGCAGGAGTGCTGGAACCCCCTTCTGCCACTTCCCTCTGAGAATACACCTGCGCCCCACTCCTTCCCTCCAGCCCTCACCCCTGTCCCACCTCTTTCCCAGAGACCGCACCCCTGCCCTACCTACCCATTCACATCTCTTTCCCTCTCCCTCCGTCGGTCACTGCTTTTCCTCCTCCCTGCATGGGTCAGAGGAGACTTGCCTGCAGAGCCAGGGCTGGGGGCTGCAGCCACCCAGTTCAGGTAGGAGGTTGCCCTTGATAAATAGGGGTTGGCGTGAGTGATGACTTGGCACCTCCCTGCCTCTAGTATCCAGACTTTGGGTGTCTGTTCAGATGGAAGACCAGACACATGGCCACCCTATTACTCATACTAGCTGAATTCAAGCTAGCTCAGGTACGGAAGTCTGGGCACAGAATGTTGAGTTACTTTCCATCCCCTTTAGTGTGAAAAATTGGGATGGGGGGAAAGGGGTATAGTAGCCTATATAAGAAAAAGACCCCAAAATCTGGACTGTACCTATAAAATCGGGACATTTGCTCACCCTAGTCCCCTTCTCACAGTGCATAGCTTTGTGATGTCGAGACAACACTCCGGCACTGCATGCTACAGCAGACTGCCTATCGTGCAATCCAACAGCACAACTGTTAGGCTGGACAAATGCTACAGATTCTGGCCTGTGCCATGTCCTGCTTTCAGGGTTGGTATCTTTGAAATAGGCACTGAACACATAAGACTCACGCCTGTGAAGCCTTGACTATCTCCAGCAAGGTGCTAAGTGCCCTGGGGGCTCTGAACCTCACAGGAGGGCTCTGTACCTCAGAGTACACAGCAGTCGCCTCTGAAGAGTCTGACACAAAACTATTTTAGTCATTTTAGAATCAGTATTTTAGCTGGGTTCTGGTGTGGTTGTAGTCTGTGTTAGGCACTTATCACAGAGTTCCTGTAGTGAGCGGAAGATTACTGTGACGGCAATCGGTAGGGGGTGCAGTTATGCTTCTAAGTCATCTCCAGGGTAACGTATAATGAAGGTTATCAGCTTGGGAATGGCCTTGTGTTCCTGTTATCTCGTGTGTGTGTGTGTGTGTGTGTGTCTGAGAAGAGCTTCTCAGCTGTGTGAGCTGTTTACTTGGTCTGTGTGAAACTCGGCTTGTGTGAAACTAAACAGGTAAACGGAGGCAGGATTGCATAACAAGTGCAGAACAGCATGTAACCAATAAGTGCTGGACAGCATGTAATCAACCAACAGGTGCTTGCCTGCTTGCTATTCATGAGATATGTGTATGTGTGGGTGTATTTAAGCCCACGTTTGTGTTCCTCCCGTGGGCTTCTTCCCTGGGCATTGCTCCGATGTGCCAGGTCCCCAATTCTGCGGTCGCGCTGAGAGGGGCCCCCAGCGCCAAAGGACCGGGACCTTCAATAAACTCACCACTTTTCATCTAGCCACAGTGTGTGAGCCTCATTAAGGTACCCTGCAACAGTTCCCAAGCCCCTTGAAACTCAATGCGCCCTAAACTTTGGTGTTACAAATCCAGATCTGGACCCCAATGTGAACTGTGCAGATTAGGTACGCTTCTGGGCACCCATTCTAAAGTATGTTGACAAACAGGCTTTGCATTACAAAAACCCCACAAAGCTCACACCATATAGAAGAAAATGTGTTTAACAGAAAGCAAAGAACATTCATATCTATTTTGTCGCCCACAGGAGTTCTGACTCACTGTCACTTCTTTACTGCATAAATGAATCCAGCATGTCAAAACTGCACTGTCAGGATGGCTGCAGTGTCCCTTGTGACAGCACGAAAAAAGCTGTCATTTGCCGTGCTCTTCCTGTGAGCAAAGAGCATTCCCAAGCTCTGATGTGTTACACGCCTAACACTCCTTCTCTGTAAAATGTCAGGACTGTGTGTGTAAGGGTGGTGTGGGGCTGTATGTTTACGCCCACTACAGTTTGTCACTGGGAGGCTGGGAGTACATGTCCCTCTTCTTCTCAAGTGACATTACCTCCGGCATGAAATAGTGAAAATTTGATTTGCAGTTTAAAATGAAATGAAACATTCTTCCTGACTCTGTCAGGCTGACTTTCCAATGCCCTTCAACTGAGGCGCCAGCAGCACCGCTGAAAGGTCTTACAACAAACATGCCTTTGGAAAAAATGACCTAAACCATGCAAAGAACAGAGGATCCTGAGAGGAAGAAAGTGATAAAGGAACAGGAATTTGTTCCCCCTCTAACCTGCTGTGGATTGTGATTCTAGCAACCAATGTTTTCCAACACCATGGGTGGGAGGAGGTAAAGGGACATTGTTTATAGTATATACACAGAGGCTGTAACAGTAGCCAGACAAGGAGAATAACTTTTGTACAAGAACGGAAGAGTGAAGGGAAATGGTGCAGTGAGGACTCTTACAGGAAGAGAGACCATATGATGGTAGCATACAACTTTTCCTACAGAAAAAGCCAGGGATGTATGAAATAACAGAGTATCATGAATAGTAACCATCTCATGTGATCTGTGGGTCTGTTGCTAACCAGACACCAAGAAAAAACTGCAGTTCTCATTCCTAATTTGCACTTCATTGGCAAAAAGATCAAAGCTTTGCAAACATTGAGTCAGCCTCATATCACCCTTAACAGTGTACTGGCCATTATTTTCAACAACATCCAGGAATTTTGGATGCTTCCATCTTTGGGTGCCCAATTTAAGACATCAGACGAGGTTTCTCAGCACTTTCCCTTTAAAGGCAGCTCAAGCTAGGCACCCAAAATTACAAGGTGTGCTTGAAAAGCTTGCTCATGCTCCCTGGTAGGCATCTGAATAAATGGAAATGCACAGAGAGCTTCAGGCCAATATTGTTTAAACTTGGGTGGCCACATATTGATTTTTCAAGGCGTCAAGCACCTGCAGCTCCCATGGCGAAAGTTACAATTGTATAGAATGGCTCAAAAACCTACAGAAAGGCTGCTATGAAATCCAATAGGGTTTCAGAAAAACATGGAGCTCTCTTGATTTTGTGCCCATTGGATTCTACAGAAATCATCCAAACATGATATTCTGAAAGTGAAGTCAGCTATTTATGGATTTAGGTGCCTCACTTTTGGCCTACAAATTTGATAATGTATTGGGAAGTGACTTGCCCAAAGTCAGGGACAGCACCAAAGATCAGAACCCAGAACTCTCAACTGCTAGTCCCACACATTACCCACAATAGCCAGCTTTCCCCACTAGTCTTCAGCTTGGCTAGCTGAGTCCAGCTCTCTCATTTGTCCATTTTTAGACACTGATAATTAAAATACTAATTATAGACTCTGTAGATATTTCATTAAGCTTCTTAACACAGTCAAAACATCCGTGCCATCATCTGATGTTATCAAAATAACAGCTATGACAGGTGCAGACATCAAGTTGCGGTACTGTTTTTCGAGCAAGAGTGGGGCACAAATTTTACCACCCTCAAAAAAACAAAACAAAGCCCAAAAGTTTAAGCAGATGTGCTAAACATTCCAAAGAAACACATCTGCCCCCTTAACTTCTGTCACACTATTTCCAACTGATTTTTGTGCTGCAACTAGCGGCATTTCATAGCTGCAGAGAAGATAAATGTCTCATTACCAAAAATAAATCCATCCGTTATGGATGACAGAGAGAGAGAGGCACAACACTACCTATTATGGTAGTAAGCAACAGATTTCACTCCCTCTGCTACTGCCCATTAATTAACAATCTGACAGGGGTTTTCAAAAAAAAAAAAAAATCTGAGCTCCTTTGCTCCCCTCTTTAATTTCTTCATAATGCTTTGTATATATAAACATGTCGGGCCAGGAAAGAAGCAGGACACCACATCTAACACAGTGAAGAACTTGTTTGCTATTCAAATCCAAATTACGCGGTGAAGAAGCAAAAATGTCATCAAAAGGAGAAAAATGCAAGAAATTTACACAATGTAACAAGCATGCATATCATTCCCAGCCTAGTCCCTGCTTCAACCAGCTTAACCACCACATTTGTCTGCATCCCCATCCCACATAGCCCTCTCTGTTGGCATGGACCCAGACCCGAATTATATTCATCAACCTCCATGAAGCTGCTTCACTTTGTGCAACGGCATCCTTTCCCTGAATGCTAGACACATGACTTTAATGGGAAAAGCTTTAGCTTTGATAGTGTGATTTCCATAGTATGGAGCCATGAACCTCCCCTCCTCCCCCAACTTTTTTTTCTGTATATACTGCATTACATTTCTAAAAGTGGCCATTTTGTTCTCACACTTGCTGATGCCTGTATAGATCTCTCTCTCACACATTGCTCTCTCCTGAGACTTTACTTTTATTCTCTTTCTTATTGTTTGCTTTCATTTAAAAAAAAACAACACAGGTGTAGAGGTTCAGAAAGAGAAACATCACTGAGCAATTTGTCACTAATACTCTGCCTAAGAGTCCAAAGGAAGTGCGGGAAACCTCATATAATATAGACAATATATAAATGGAGAAACTGAGGCACAAGGAAGGTAATTGGTTTTTCTCAGGGTCATATGGAAAGTATATGGAATAAAGATGTGTGGAGAATGGTTTTCTTGTCCCATGAAAATTTTCAAGATTTCAAAAAAAAAACTTCAAAAATTCATGAAAAACCCCAGAATAGTTATCAAGCCAGTGGTTAGGGCACTCTAATGCAGAGCAGGGTCTTGAACTTGGGTCTCCCACATCCCAAAAGAATACCCGAGTTATCAGAACCTTGGGTAGGTATAGCACGCTGTGAGTGTCGGGTTTCTAACCAGAAATTCCATCCTGGGCCTGAGAAACCTTCCCTAGTGAAAATTTAATCAAAACAGATGCATTCCTGCAAAAAGTTTCTGTTTCAACTAACTGGCATTTTCTGGTTATAAACTTTTTGTTAAAAAACTCCCAACCAGCTGTGACATGGAATCCCATCATCCTGAAATCCAGCTTTCCTCAGTGCCCTTTTTTAATCTTGAAGAGACAGGCAAGGACATCTTAAGTGGGCAGGAGAAACTATTTGCTCAGAGCTAGATTACAGCAAGGGTAGAGACTGTACTTCAGTGTAGCTACTTAAAACAGTGTTGGCAATTCCTACCCATGGGAGCATCTTTACTTTATGTAGATAAATGTCTTTGCTTCTGCAGTTCTGCTTAGCACATTTAAGAACTGAGAAGAGCTGAGGGAAGTACCGTACATAACAGGTAATGTGAACTTCATAGACTTTTGGTTTGAGGAATTGATTTTCAAGCAAATTTAGACTCCATTTTTAAAGGAAAAAATTGTTTCAGTTTTTACAAAATTGCTTACCTTGAACTAGATCAAAAATGGTTCCTCCTGAAGGTGCACTGAGCTCTCCAGAAAGGATGAGCAGAACCCACTATCCCCCTCAAATGATTTTCAATGCTTTAGAAATTATCCATTTAATCTCAGATCTTCAAAGGCCTCTTAGGGATTTACACACAGCTACCATTAATATTAATGATAATTGTGGATCTAAATCCCCTAGGTGACTATTTGAAAATTTCAGTCTCAAGGTCTTGAATCTGTACATCTACTTAAAGCTACTCTGAAAAGTCACTCTGTCACTAAGAGCTTCCTAGAAGTGTTCCTGTTCTGTTCTTTCAATAAGAACATGCATAAATTCTTGTTAATCTTTAACTCCATGTTTTTTCTTTATTACATAGAAGTCCCTCCTGCCACACAAAGAAAGAGTAGTCAGAGCTTAGCACAATGGACTGTTACTCCCCTTAAAAAAAACAAAGAGGAAAATGTGAGCATTATTTTAGAGCAGAAAACCCCAAACTGTGGGGCATACCCCTTGTAAGAGAGTACCCTTCCCCCACTCTAAACTCTAGGGTAAAAGTGTGGGGGTCTCTTATATGCAAGACCAAATAACTTTAAGCTACTTTCTCAGCCTAAGTTAAATCTTTTCCCCCCAAACCCAAACTCCTCCAGTTGGGGATTGAGACCTGCTGCCACCATCAATGTGATTATTCCAAAAACCATGGAGTGGGGCACATTGAAACCCCCGATGACTAACACCCCCCCTCCCTACCTGGGAGATTGAGAACACAGAGACTCCGCTCCACACCGCTCCTCGTTGCTACCTAGGAGAGAGATTCAAGCACACAGACCCTCACTAACCATGAGCTGCCCGATCCAAAGATAGGATCCCTTCACTAGAATTACCAGACAATTCTTATAACAAAAAAAAAAGTTTATTAAAGAGAAGAAAAAAAAAAAGCATACAACTTATACAGTCTTCACAGATACTTCATTTTCTAGCCTTAACCCCTCTCTTGAGATTTCTCCCCCTGATGAGATTAAGGACACCACAGATCAGTTACAAGTTTATACAATCAACAATTCTACTTACTGTTAGTCTAATTTAGAATTTATTCAAAGAGATGAATAGGAAGGAGATTACATGCTCCCAGAGCTGGGAGAGAAGCGAAGAGATGCAGATGGTTGAGTGCCGAGACCAAAGTGAAACTAAAAAACTCCCCCTCCCATAGGAATGCTAGCTTGACGTCACCACCTCTCCTGTTCAGGTTAACTCCTTGCAGGTAAAACAGTAAGTCTAAGGCTCTTCATACTTATGACACCCCTCTAGGGAGACTTAGGGGGACATTCAAGGGAGCGATGAGCCCAACCCCTATGGGGGGGAAGGGCAGGGAGGCAGTGCCACCCAACCTTATCCTGTCCACAGCTCTCCTCCGTCCCCACCCCCAACCATGGCCTGTCCCCAGCCTTGGCGCAGCTCTGCATCTGGCTGGAAGCCGGCTGCCGGCCCCCACCATGTACCAGCTGTCACTCCGGTCCCATCCTGTCTCAGCCTCTGCCCATGGCCCTGCTCCTGGCCCCAGTAAACCGCGCCCCAGCTGTGGCCCCAGCCTCGGACCTTTGCCCCTGTCTGCATCCCCCTCCCCAGCCCTGACCCTCAGCTCAACTCCTGGGCTCTGGCTCTGGGGGTGAGGGGAGGTGCAGACAGATGTAAGGGGGGACACAACCCTCAAAAGTTTGGGGACCTCTGCTTTAGGGAAAGCCAATATGACAACAGAAAATCCACGACAAGGGGGAAGTGAAAAGACAGGAGTTAAACAATTTCTGTACAATATGCATTATGAAAACACCTATGCTAATGAGACAACACTTCACACAAGCATAAAATGACAAGAAGGCAATATCATTTGGCACATAAAAGTTACCAAATTTCTCCATCGCCTTCAGAGAGCAACCATAGTGGCTTGGCTAGCTAGGAATTTAACCTGAAAAGTAACCTTTCCCCTGAAAGTACAGAATGCTACACCAACACTATCATGTTAATCCTGACTAGTTTTACAATTTTGTGTGCAGTGTTGTAGCCATGTTGACCCCAGGTTATGAGAGACATGGGTGCTAACTCTGTGGGTGCTCCAAGCTGTAGAATCCACAGGGGAAAAAAATGGTGGGTGCTTAGCACCCACGAGCAGGTCCCCTACCAGAGCCTTACCCCCCCCCCCCCGTGCCTCCTGCCTCCCAGCAGGCCCCACCAATCAGTGCCTCCCCCTCCCTCCCAGTGTCTAGTGTCCCGGATCAGCTTTTTTGCATCAGAAGATGCTGGGGACAAGCAAGGGCATGCTATGGGGATGGGGAAGGGCGGGAGTAGGAAGAAGGGTGAGGGTGGGGTGGAGTGGGGGTGGGGCCTGGGCAGAGCTGGGGGGAGCACATACCCCCTCCCCCCAGCAGATTAGAAACTCCGCACCTATGATCAGAGAGACAAGCTTGCATATTTACACAGAGCTCCAATCCTGAGGAGCAGCTCTGTGCAGCTCCAAAGCTTGTCTCTCTCACCAAGGAAAGATGTTCCAATAGAAGATATTACCTCACCCACCATGTTTCTCCAGGTTTTACAATCATTAGCTGGAGAACATCTGTTCATAGCTAACCATCCAAGAAGAAGGAAATTAACCAAAGCTTATGAAGCATTCCAGCATGGCTTGCAAAGTATGACTATTCTGGTTAACAATACTAGAAAGGATGTAAATCAACACAGAGATGTTAAGAATAAATCTCCCTATCATTATTTCCCAGTCCTCCTCCCCTACCCTGCCCCCCCCCTCCCATCTTTCTTCTTAGCTGATAAAGTTAGTGCAAATCTTCCAGCAAAGAATCATAGTGAAGATGGAATAAATGTATTAGGTCAACTACTCTACCCAAGAAGAACATTTTCTAGGGCTTCTTTTAGTACCCAGTGATGAAGCAGGGTTCTCAAACTGTGGGTCAAGACCACAAAATGGGTTGTGATGCCACTTTAATGGGGTCTTTAGATTTGCTGGGACCTGGGACTGAAGCCGATGCCTGAGCCGCACCGCTCAAGGTGTTGGGGCTCAGGTTTCTTGATAGGCAACCTATAATGATCCTTTTTGTCATTTGGGCCCATTGTTCCTAGTTTTACTTCCATGTGTCATCCTAAACAATTCTTCTCCCTCCATGGTGTTTGCACCCTTTAGTATTTGTATACAGTTAGGTCTCCTTCCCTGCCCACTTAATTGTTGCTCAGCCAAATATTTTAGTCCCTTTTAATGCACACCCCCCCCACATCCCAACCCCCTACCCCAGCCCTAAGCCCTCTCCTGCACCCAAACAACATCCCAGAGCCCACACCCTGAACCTCCTCCCACACCCCAACCCCCTACCCCAACGCTGAGCCCACTCCTCCACTCAAAATCTTTGGCCCCAGCTCGGAGCCCCCTCCTATGCCCCAAACCCTCATCCTCAGCCCCACCCCAGAGCCTGCACCCCCAGCCAGAATCCTCACCCCCTCCCACATCTCAACCCCCTGCCCCAACCAGAGGCCCCTCCCGCACCCTGATTTCTGGCCCCACCCTGTGCCTAGGGGAAGCCCCAAGACACTGTGCTGCCCTTCCTGAGGGGCTATTTGGCCCACAATTGATTTTTTCTGTGAATAAGTGGCCCCTGATAGAAAAAAGGTTCCTCGCTCCTGACCTAGACTATCCACTGCAACATAATGTGATGTCAAGGAAAGCCAATAATTCTAGATACAGCAAAACCCTTATAATATCAGAGCCTCCTCTCCATCCATGTTCTATTCAATGTCTTTGAAAATTGTGAAGTTCTTTGCAGTCTCTTACATTTGACTTCTTAATTAAAGCATGGTTAAATTAATACCATTTAAACAATATATGGTTTACCTATGGAGATGGGCAATTAAACTACTCTCTAGGGCAGGGATGTGCAAACTTTTTAGGCCGAAGGCCAAATCTGGGTATGGAAATTGTACAGCGGGCCATGAATGCTCACAAAATTAGGGGTTGGGATGCAGGAGGGAGTAAGGGCTCTGCCTGAGGGTGGGGGCTCTGGAGTGGGGCCAGAAATGTGTTCAAGGTGAGGCTCCGGGCTGGAGCAGGAGGTTGGAATGCAAGGGGTGGGGTGGGGTGAGGGCTCCGGTTAGGGGTATGGGCTCTGGGTTGGGGCTGGGGATATGGGGCTGGAGGTGCAGGAGAGTGCTCTGGATTGGGACCAAGAGGTCTGCAGAGCAGGAGAGGGATCAGGGCTTGGGGTGCAGGAGGAGGTCAGGGGTGCAGGTTCCAGACGGTGCTTACCTCAAGCAGCTCCCAGAAGCAATGGCATGTCTCCGGCTCCTACGTGGAGGCGCAGCCAGGTGGCTTCACACTGCCCTGTCCCCAGGCACAGCCCCTGCAACTCCCATTGGCCAAAGTTCCCAGCCAATGGGAGCTGCGGGTGTGGCACTTGGGGAGGTGGCAGTGTGCGGAGTCCCCTGGTGGCCCCTATGCATAGAAGCTGGAGGGTGGACATGCTGCTGCTTCCGGGAGTTGTGCAGAGCAAGCCCCTAGGTGGAATGCTAGAGCGGGGCAAGCCCTGGACCATGTTCCCTGGCAGGAGCTTGTGGGCCAGATGCTGTCCCCGGTCCATAGTTTGCCCACCCCTGCTCTAGGCTAGGGAGAAAGAACATTTGTTAAGTGTGATGTAATTTGATCTGTAGTACTCCAAAGAAAGAAGAATAGCTACTGTAAGAAATGTGATCATGTGTCTTTTAAGAAAGCATTTTCAAATGAAAGAAGAACACCTGTGACAGTTTGTGGGAGCTCCTTGCTGAATGAAATCTACCATGTCACTTGTGGATAGTAACATCACATATGGAGGTACCATCACATTTTGGACTATCAAATAGCTGCATAATAAAATAGACAGACGTAATGCACTTCCTGACTCTCTTGGGCATGTTTAGCAAACCAAGTCCTGAGTTCCCCTTCAGAAATTATGAAACTGTATTTTTATTGGTTCCCTATTGGTTGTGCATAACAAGCAATCTAGGCCTTAGAGTGCCAGCTCTTTGGCAGAGGGACTGTCCTTTTGTTTTGCAGCTGTGCAATGCTTAGCCCAAAGGCACCCCCTTTCTAACTAGGGCATTTCTAGGCATTACAACAATTCAAATAAGTAAATAATAATGATATTGCAAGACTACAGATAATTATAGATAATTAAGAAACAGCATGAAGTTTATAAATTGCAAACAATACAACTGCAATGTAGGGAATTAGCAGACAGCTAGTGGTTGTTATTTATTCTCTATATTCCATAGCAACCTATGACAAAATGGGAATTTTCTACAATATTTTAATGAATCTTGTGTTCCTCAGGTTTCCCCTATATTTTGCATGGCTACCTAGCAGGGGTTGGAGGAGGACTGTTTGCTCTCAGGCAAGCTGGGAGACATAGGTCTGAACATTGCGTGGCTGTCTGAGCCTGGATGGGTCATTACAAAAGGCTGGCAGAGTCCTACCCCAGATCGAGGAAGAAGCTGAGAAGATAATGGAAAATCCAAACCCAAGGACACTGACACCTCGCACCCAATGCCCTGGAGGGAGATGTATTTTCCCACCTCTCAGCAGGGAAGTTGAGCTAAATCCCCCAGCTGGAGAGCAAAAGACTGAGAAGAAGTGAGGTGAAGGGATAAGAGCTGGCCGCTGGAGGGGGTCAAGGGCCCGCACCTGAGAACTGATAGAGGTCAAATGGAGACAGAGAGAGCTTGAACATGAGGATTCAGTACAGCTTGCCTGGGCTTTGGGCTAACCAGAATGGTCTATGCTTTAACCTTCAGCTCTCTATGCTAACCTACGGATTTCCTATGCTTTGTGCCAGTGAACTAATAAACTAACTAATAAACCCAACTTCTGCCACCAATTGTCCTCCTTGCTGCAGACTAGCAGAGACCCAAGGTTCTATTCAGCGACTGTTAACCTTCCATACTGGATAACTGCTCCACTGACTAGCGCACAAAAATATTAGGCACAATAAAACATTATTGTGGCCATTGTGAATATTGCACTTAGCTATCTAAACACTTAGAATCATAGAATATCAGTGTTGGAAGGGACCTCTGGAGGTCATCTAGTCCAACCCCCTGCTCAAAGCAGGACCAATCCCCAACTAAGTCATCCCAGCCAGGGCTTTGTCAAGCCTGACCTTAAAAAACTCTAAGGAAGGAGATTCCACCACGTCCCTAGGTAACCCTTTCCACTGCTTCACCACCCGCCTAGTGAAAAAGTTTTTCCTAATATCTAACCTGAACCTCCAACACTGCAACTTGAGACCATTACTCCTTGTTCGGTCATTTGCTACCACAGAAAACAGTCTAGATCCATCCTCTTTGGAACCCCCTTTCAAGTAGTTGAATGCAGCTATCAAATCCCCCCCCCTATCTTCTCTTCTGTAGACTAAACAATTCCAGTTCTCTCAGCCTCTCCTCATAAATCTTGTGCTCCAGCCCCCTAATCATTTTTGTTGCCCTCCTCTGGAATCTTTCCAATTTTTCCACATCCTTCTTGTAGTGTGGGCCCCAAAACTGGACACAGTACTCCAGAGGAGGCCTCACCAATGTTGAATAGAGGGGAATGATCACGTCCCTCGATCTGCTGGCAATGCCCCTACTTATACAGCCCAAAACGCCATTAACCTTGGCAACAAGGACACACTGTTGACTCATATCCAGCTTACATCCACTGTAACCCCTAGGTCCTTTTCTGCAAAACTGCTGCCTCGCCATTCAGTCCCTAGTCTGTAGCAGTGCATGGGAATCTTCCGTCCTAAGTGCAGGACTCTGCACTTGTCCTTGTTGAACCTTATCAAAAAAGTTTTGGCCCAATCCTTTAATTTGTCTAGGTCCCTCTGTATCCTATCCCTACCCTCCAGCGTATCTACCACTCCTCCCAGTTTACTGTCATCTGTGAACTTGCTGAGGGTGCAGTCCACGCCATTCTCCAGATCATTGATAGAACAGAAGTGGCCCCAGGACTGACCCTTGTGGCACTCCACTTGATACCGGCTGCCAACTAGACATGGAGCCATTGATCACTACCCATTGAGCCCAATTATCTAGCCAGCTTTGTATCCACCTTATGGTCCATTCATCTAGCCCACCCTTCTTTAACTTGAACAAGAATGCTGTGGGAGATCGTATCAAAAGCTTTGCTAAAGTCAAGGAATAACATGTCCACTGCTTTCCCCTCATCCACAGAGCCAATTATCTCGTCATAGAAGACAATTAGGTTAGTCAGACATGATGAATCCATGCTGACTATTCCTGATCACTTTCCTCTCCTTTAAGTGCTTCTTTCCTCTTCCTTTAAGTGCTCCTTTAAGTACTTGATCCGGGGAATTATCATACACCAATTTCCCTTGAAATTCTGGCTTATTTCAAGTGATCATTTTTCTTGGCTTCCACTATCCTCTATGATTAATCTTCAAAGTGCTGCTGATGGCCCTGAATCGTTGGCTTAAGTGTACACTGTACATCTTCGTAGCATAGACCAAGACTGCACTGGTGCTGCCTCAATTTGTTTCACTTTTGCTATTGCAAAGCATCAGGTGCCGAGCATATGACATCTAAAAATAACTACATGCATTAAAAAATGTGAATGAAAAAGTCTGAAATAGAAAATGAATTTATCAATTTCACCCTGCCTTCAGGAACAATCACAAATTGTTATCATCCCGTGAAAGGCAAAGTTTCCTAGACAAACTCCCATCGAGTCCAGAGCACTCTCTCGATGTGAAAAAGAAGAGAATGCTCTTATACAGGAAATAAAACAACAATGTGATTCCACAGCATTAACAGAATTATACAATTGGAATGAGTGGGGGTAACTCCATTGAGGTCAATGGAGCGTCTCCAATTTACTCCAGTGGAAGATCTGGCACAACTATAACAAAATGGTTTCAGATCTGTTCCTTCTACATTCACTTGTCAATCCAAGGAGTTTAATCCCTTGAATTTCTGAGTTTCTCCATCTACAGATCCTAAAACAGATTCTTATCTTGATTATACTAGTAAACAATCCCATTGATTTAAATAGTGTTACTCCTGATTTACACCAGAGTGAACCTGGTCCAATGTCATTAACACCTGAAGTGTGTAGTAAGTCTAATGCCCTGCACTTTTCAGACATTAGCCAGATCAGTTGCATAACCCCCCCCGCACCCTCCACCCCCCAAAAAAAAAAAAAAAAAAAAAAAAAAAAAAAAACTTCCAAAGACCTGAACTCAAGTCTTGGCAGACAAAAAGCCCATTAATTAATCTCTAACTCAGAAGTATTTGAGACACCACTTCATCTAAATCCAAACTTTGCAGCTCTGATGCCTCACTCCAGTGCTCTGGGGCTGCAGCAGTGTCACCAATGGAATGGAGAATCATGCCCCAAGTGGGAACTTCACTTCAAGTCTCTCTCTTCTTTGTAATTTTAGCCAACATACACATAATTTGGGATTCTGTCCAGGAGAGTGAGAGCTCCTTATAATCACAGCACTGAGATCTTCAGCTTTAAGGTATTTAAGTTTACGTTAGCAAGGACTGTTGGTAGGTGAGGAAATGTAGTCAGAAGAGACTCAGGAAAGTAAAATTACAATAAAAATTTTGGGGGAAAGCCCAATTATTTTTCTCCCATGCGAGAATCTTCAACAGTTTAATCGCTGAAATCACAAGGTGAAACTTGTTCCTAACCAGTTTATCCACAACTGAAAAATTCCATGGGTTGTACTAGATCTTCATGGTTTACGAAATACTTTAATGATCAATCCAAATGAGAACAAACTTCACAGCATCTGACTAACCCAGAAAAGAAAAAGCCTCATAAGCAGCTGCAAAGAGACAAATTCTGCCTCCAGTTACTCCAGTGAAATGGCACTGATTGCATTGTGGGTACCCAAGCCCAGAGGTCAGAATTTGGTGCCTAATGTGTGCAAAGGGAATATGTTCTAGCAGTCACTTCTGAGAGCACTATTTCTAGTAAAACAAGCCCCAGAAATGTGAGGAAGAGGAGGAAAACAGAGAGCTCTAAAGCCACAGCTCAGATGTCAGTCTCCCTGCCAAGGAATCTGAAGTGCATCAACCCAGAGGTCACTAGACTTTTCCTGCTGTGCTGGAGACTCAAGAGAAAGTAAATTGTTCACTTGTTCAACTCTCCTAGAAATTGTCAGGGGATGAAAAGTACATAATTGGCTGGAAGCTGCATTCCCCCAAGCCATAACTCGGGAAAAGCAGCACCATCCTCATGAGAAGAGAGAGCGGTTCTGGTTTCCTGGAAGGATATACAAGAGGCTCTGATATGAATCCAAGGTCTGCTGGTCACACAGGTATGCTGTCACGGGGAGAAATCACTCAATGGTTCGAGCATTGGCCTGCTAAACCCAGGATTGTGAGTTCAGTCCTCGAGGGGGCCATTTAGTGATATGGGGCAAAAATAAGACTTGGCCCTGCTTTGAGCAGTGGGTTGGACTAGATGATCTCCTGAGGTCCCTTCCAACTCTGAGATTCTATGTCTACACAGCAAACACACACCTACAGCTGATCCAGGTCAGCTAAACTGGGCTCAGGCTGCAGGGCTGTAAAACTGCTTTGTAGACCTTTGGGCTGGAGCCTGAGTTCTGAGACCCTGCCAAGGGGAAGGATCTGCAGTCCAAGCCCCATGAGCCTGATCCAACTGATCCAGGCCAGCCACAGGTGTTAAACTGCTGTGCACACAAACCCACAGAGATCTCAGCGGTTTTCCTCTCTTCTTTAATTGCCAGACTAGCTAATACAGCCTGCAGTACCTGAAAGTTGCCAAAAGGGGTGGTCTTGCCACATCCTGTCCTGCAGAAAGTCAGACTGAACTACAAACACCATTAAAACAAATGTTAGATGATGATATCAGTGTTGGATGATGAATCGTACAATCACTGTAGAGCGTCACTAAGCAGATGTGTCTAGGACTGGGCATTCACGCCTAATTTCCATCTTCCACAGACCTCAACCTCTACAGTTTATTTCCCACTGTAGTGGCTCAGTGCGAGGGCCCTTCCACTCTGTGTCCTTGGGAGGCCACCCGGCCTCACTATGTCACTGATACGTCAGCTGCCGTGGGGAATGAAGCAGTCTCCGCTCGCAGCTGGGACTCAGGCTTGAGCTCAGGCTGGGTGGGAAACAGTCAATTGGTCCCAGCCCTGGATCAAGACACGGCAACAAAGAGTCTGGGCCTCAGGTCTGTGTGCAGGCCAAGCAGCAAATAAACAGTCAATTAGCTCAGGCTTTGGATCAAGGCGGGGCAACAAAGAGTCTGAGACTCAGGCTTCTGGCGTGGGGAAGGGAAGACTGCCACCCCCAGATTGGGGTGGGAGGGGGGACGCAGGTCCACCCACTCCACTGCATCCCAGCTCAGGGCTTTAGCAATGACAAAGTGCTTTGTCACTGGGTCAGCAGGACTCCAAGGCGCAACATGCTGACTCACCCTCTGTCATCACTGCAGCCAGACAGGGGTCTGCTACCCCAGGCCACTTCCACACTCCCCTTCTTGGTGTATCTGTTGCCATGAGGACGGGTCGAGGTTGACAGCTGCTTCTGGGACCGCAGGCAAGTCTTTGGAAGTCTAGTCAGTCAGTGGTCTGGGCCAGTTGTCTTCTCCCTCCTGGGGTCAGGTCCAAAGATGGTCTGGGAGGTCCGGGTCAGTTGTCTGCTTCCTCCAGGTCTAAATCAGTTAGTGCTCCATGCCAGTCCTCTGCTCCCTTGGCACCCTCCACCACTTCCCAGCTTGGGAGGCCACCGGAGGCATCTGGTCTCTCCAGTGGTTGCCTCCCTACTCAGCTTTTTGTGCTGTCTTTATACTTCCTGCCCCTCCCCCTCCCACTTCCTGGGGGAGGGGCAACTAGGCCCTGGTTCCACCCACAGGGGCTCAGCGCAGGGGCCCTCCCACTCCAGATCCTTGGGAGGCCACCCCACCTCACTACACCCACCCTCAGCCACACCATTGGCAAGGAGAATGAATGTAACTCTTTGCTTAAGGTTCTAGTTATGTTCCTGAAAAATACAAAGCTTACAGCATTCTAGCGTACAGAAGCCCTCTAAAAGTAATGTTAACTCTCTTCAGGGCACCTTTACCAGACACCAGAATGGTGTAAAAGAGACTTAACATAAAAGAGAATCAGGCTATTATGTTTCAAAGTAATCAGAAGCATTTTTACAAACCTATTAAAGCATGTTTGATGTACATGAGGGGCTAACAGCCCTGTGTAATTCAACATTAATGCATATTAACAGACCCATTTATTCAAAGAAGAACCCACAAAGACAGAAGCAATGGTTATAGAGAGTTCACACAGAACACTCAATTCCAGACTCTGGCTCTTGTCATTCTGAAGTGCATTCTATACTCCTGGGGAGATTCTGAGCTATTGTGCACATAATTAATGAGTTGTGCATATTTTTAATTTTTGCACAGAAAAAGCTTCTGCTGAAATGTTGGTACAGTTACACCTTTTTCCCCACCAGAACGTGCTGTGCCACAAGAACAGCAGCAGCAGCTACCCACGGAATATCACTTCTGCAGTTCTGCCTTTTGTCCACAAGAGGGGGAGGTGGCAACAGAACAAAGCAACAGCTTCTGGCCAGGGAGGAAAGAGAAAGAACCTGTCTTCTTCACAGCAGGCCAGGTCAGGAGACAGAGGCTATGTGGAGACAGACAGCGTGGGTTCTGGGGCATCAGGGGCTCATAAGGGCTAGTGGGGGAGGAGAGAATGGGGCAGGAGTTGAATGGGAGTGGAGGCACAGGGCGGTGGGAGTGCAGACCTCCATAGGGACAGGGAAGTGTCTGGATGGGGACAGAGAGACACATGGGGACAAGGTAGGGGGTACAGAGCCACAGAGGAACAGGAGGAGGGGGTGAAGGGCTGCATAGGGATGGGGAAAGTGGGTGTCTAAGTAGGGGTGGAGGGACACATGTGGACATGGGGTGCAAGGATATATGGGGGTGCAGGAACACATGGAGAGTGGGACAGATGTGCCTGACTGAATGGGAGATGCTAGGGGTCAGCCAGGGTCTGCATGGGGGAAGCTCCCTAACAATCCTTCCCAACCCCTCAAAAAAAAACCTGTTCCTTACTTTTCCCACCCATACCCAACAACCGTCCCAGGCTCCTTCCTAGCAATTTACTTCCCTCTCCCTCAGCTCCTCCATTACCCCTCACTCCCCCAAGCCTTTGCCCTGCTTCTGAGGGGTGCAGGAAATATAGTTCTGTATTATAGTTCAAATGAATTATTACTCAGAGTTCCATATTAATATGCCTAGCAAGGAATATATTTGCCAAAAAACATTTCCTGAATATTTTTTGTTGTCTGTATTGTTACAGACATACATGCTGACAGGTATTTTGAAATAAATGACCAAAAATAATTGAAACTGATGTGATTGTATTGTGTTATTTTGACAAATATATGCAAAATTTTGCAGAATTTTAAAATATTGTGTGCGGAATTTTTAATTTTTTGGCACAGAATTCTCCCAAAAGACAGTTCCAAATTTTCAAACTCCCAGTCCTGCATGATGGTGTTCCTGGGGAGAGTTTGTATACAAAAGGGTGTGGTGGGAAGGGAGAAGAAAGCAACTCATTTTCCAAGAGATTCAAAATGCATTGCATAGACCAGCAGTTCTCAAACTATGTTGTGTGCCTCCCTTGAGAGGCATGGGGATGTGTTAAGGGAGGCACAAGCTGTGTGCCTTTTTGTGCCCCCCCCCTTTTTTTTTTAAGAGCTCTGGCTATCAGCCATGGGTGGCTGGCTCTTGTGTAGAAGGGTTGTGCACACCTGGGAGGTGGGGATAAAGGATCCCCACCACCCCAGCTAACAGCCAGAACCCCGCCATCTGGGCTCAGGTTCTCCTTCCTCCTCCTCTCCCCCTATCCTTACCTGGAGGCAGCTGGTTCAGGCTTTCCTCCCACCACCCAATCCCTCACCAGGAGGAAACCCACGCTCAGCCTTTCCTTCCTCCAGTCCCTCAATCTCTCATCAGGCAGCAATGACAGGGCTCCAGCGGTCAGCCCTGGTGTGGCAGCAGCAGTGCAGAAATAAGGGTGCTAAGTCTGCTGTGAAAAGGCCCTGCTCCCATCTGACCCCCATCCATTTCCTGCCCCTGACTGCCCCCCTCAGAATACCCAACCTTGTCCCCTGAACACCCCCTCCCGAAACCCACCACCACCAACCCGCCCCGCCATTCCCTGTCCCCTGACTACCCCGACCCCTATCCACCCCACTGCCTCCTGACAGACCCCCAGGACTCCCCCACCCTATCCAACCCCCTCCCCCCCCCGTCCTCTGACAGACCCCCAGAGCCTCTTTCCCATCCAAACCACCCTGCTCCCTGTCTCCTGACTGCCCCTTATCCAATCCCCCCACCCCCTTACTACGCTGCTTACCCCCGCCTTCCCCCTCTCCCAGAGCCTCAGCACGCCGCATCCAGGAGCGGCCCTGGACAAGGCGGCAGAGGCATGGCTCCAGAGGGACCTGAGTTCTGCTGCTTAGCTCACCAGAGCTCGCAGCGCCGCCCCCTTACCATGCCGCTCCCAGCGGCAGCTCAGGCCCCGCCGGAGCCACACCACTGCAGCGTTGTACAGGGCCGCTCCTGGACACAGCACACAGGGAACGGTGTGGTAAGGGGACGGGGCTGCAAGCTCCAGCAGGCCACATGGCAGGAGCTCACCCCCCGAGCCATGTCGCTGCAGCACTGTCCAGGGCCGCACCTGGACACGGCGCACTGAAGCTCCGGCAGAGCGGGGAAGGTGGAGAGACAGCAGGGGAGGGGTCAGGGGTAGCTTCCCCAGCCAGGAGCTTGGGGGGCTGGGCAAATTTAGCTTGCAGGCCGGATGTGGCCCGTGGGCCGTTGTTTGCCCACCCTTGCTAAATGCTGTCTTTTGACTAGGTGTGATGGTCATAGTTTCATCCCAGCTAATTATCCCTCCAGGAGAGCAAATGGACTGACCTGTGTAATTTACACCTGTCTTGTTGCTTTTGGGGCTGCATGTGTATCAGTTATGCTACGAAATTGTCTACCACCTAATTACTGTGGTAGGGTGGGCCTGACCCAGCCTGCCGCCCCTTTAAGAGGGAGAAAAGCCCTCTGCAAACCTCCCTGCAGAGAAGCCTAATCAGCCACCTGGGCTGCAGAGCAATCAGTCTGGATGGGTTGCACCTGGCAGCCTCCTCAGGGGGATAAAAGCCTGCCAGGCAGGAAGCCTAGGGTGGTGGTGTGGAGGAGTGAGATAGAGAGAAAGGAGCTAAGCTGTAGAGCTGTGTATAGTAGGTGGTGGGGTCTGCACAAGCTGCACTGTAAATAAAGAGCACTGTTTGGCGCCAAAGAAGAGTCTCCTGCCTGTTTCTGAAGAGGGGCGAGAAGGCGATCTGTCACATTACATAAATAGTGTTGCAGACGGCATTTCACAACATCTCCCCAGGAAGCTTGCTATGCCCTTCAACAATGTACACACATCAGCTTATTCACTTGAAATGGAGGAAATTATATTCAATAATGCCACGGGTGCCACAGTGAAATGCATCTTCATGAAGAAAACAGGGATCAAATTCTGCCCTTGGACAAGAGAACAGGGCTCCAGAGCTCCACACACGTATCCAATGGCAGAATCTGGCCTTTGGTACAGCCACACATCTAATGACATCAGGGACAACAACATATTTGATGAGTTCAAGGGTCACAGTGAGCACTTTATTTGAGAGGCTGCATGATTGCAGAACCCATCCTCACTGCCCTGAAACATGGGCGAAGTATACTAGTCTCAGAAATGCACTTAAAAAACCCCCAAAAACAGTCCTGTTTTCAGACTGCAAACTTGTCACATAACCAGAGCTCAACAACACACAGAGCGAACTGTTGGTGCCCTTCTGTCTCTTAAAAAGGGGGATGTTTTAACATTTTTCCTAGCGCCACTTAGGATCAAACTTGCATTAAATTTAGGAGTTAAAACTGGGGATGTGGGCTCTGGGGTGGGGCCAGAAATAAGGGGTTCAGGGTGCAGGAGGGAGTTGGAGTCAGGAAGGGGGTGAGGGCTCTGGGGTGTGGGTGGGGATGAGGGGTTTGGGGTGCAGGAGGGGCTTCAGGCTGGGGGGTGAGGCGGAGGGATTTGGAGTACGGGAGGGACTACTGATTGAGGCATGGAGCTGGGGAGTGTGGGCTCTGGGCTGAGGGTGCAGACTCTGGGTTTGTGCCCAGGATGAGGGGCTCAAGAGGTAGGAGGGGGATTTGGGCTGGGGCACTGGGTTGTGGTGCAGGGGGGCAAGGGCTCCAGCTGAGGGTGCGGGCTCTGGGATGGGGCAGGGTATGAGCGGTTTGGGGTGCAGGAGAGGGCTCTGGGTTTGGGGGGAGTTTAAGGCTGGGGTAGGGGCTCAGGGCTGGGGCATGGGCTTATCTTGGGTTGCTCCCGGTCAGTGACGCAGCAGGGCTAAGGCAGGCTCCCTGTCTGTCCTGGCTCCATGCTGCGTCCTGGAAGAGGCCAGTAGATCTGGCTCCTAGGCAAGGCGAGGTGGGCCATGGGGCTCCACATGCTGCTTTCACTCAAAGACGCTTCCCCGCTTCCCAGGTCCCATTGTCCGTGGTTCCTGGCCAGTGGGAGTGTGGAGCCAGTGCTCAGAGTGGGGACGGCACACAGAGCTCATGGCCCCCCACCTAGGAGCCGGACCTGATCGCTGCTTCAAGGGTGCAGCGCAATGGCAGGACAGGTAGGGACTAGCCTCCCTTCGCCTTGCACCACCGTCGACCAGACTTTTAATGGCCCAGTTGGCAGTGCTGACCAGAGCCTCCAGGGTCCCTTTTCAAGTAGGCGTTCTGGTCAAAAAACGGACACCTGGCAACCCTACTCCTACCTGCAGTGGAGCTGTGCAGATCTACACTAGCGAAGAAGGCAGCCCCCAGTCTTTAGTGGATCTGCTTTTAACTCTTTTAGAAAGAGCATCTTTCAGCTACAGCTCCTGCCAGTGCAGGAACTAGAGAGACCATCTTTTAGTGACCATCTTGATATAGTGTGACACAGTGGTGCGGGATGTGGACAGACACATAGAAGCGCTAGCCAAGTTCATTTGATTCAGTCCCCACTTCATATACGGAGGAAATTCTGCACTGTTAACTTTTACTGAGACTTGGTTAGGATGAAACGGTTTTAGGGAGCCCCCTGTGGGGGGTTATCGGCTGACAAGCCAATAGAAAATGTAGCATTAAAGAGAAAATTGCCCAATTTTCACACCTATTCAAAGACAGTAGGCCAAATTCAGGCAGGTTATACACAGGTGCAAGCTCCATTGGAAGGCCAGAATTTGACCTCTGACCCTTGGCTACAAACCCATTTTAAAGTAGAAAAATAAATTAAATTTTAGAAATCTATTGGTAGCCGTGTTTTTAAAAACACAGGGCCATTCATTTTTATTTAATAAAGCAGTTTAAAAATGAGCTTCAACTGCATTTCCTGACAACAGGGAGCTGCAGCCATAAAAATTAGCCAGGTGGAAACTCAAGCCATATAACACTGCTGCTCCTACTGCCTCATGTCAAGATCCAAGTTCAAGTATAAGACAGTTGATCATTTTATTGTTATAAGTCAAGGAGCGGAAAAGCAGAACGACCTGAAAGAAGCCTTGGAGAGAAATCTGAAAGCTTCTGTAGCTACTGAGAAACCTGCACTATTTTCCTTTGATTTAGTACTAAGCAGAAAAGCTTGAAAACAAACTCCAAGATAACAAAGTCAAACACTATCCCCAGTCTGAATCTTGTTCTTGAAACTAAGAAAAGAATAATAGGCATTGATCTTCTTCACCATGATTATTTTTAAAAACAAATCTTTTCCCATGACACACAGCATCTAAACTTCCAGAGCACAGATTGAAGTATCTGATCAAGACTTCAGCCTCCTCTCTTACAGTTCCAGCCTTTTGTTAATGAGTTCATCACTCTGGGAAGAGAGCTACAAGAAGCATCCTCTGCAAAGGGAAAGGCACCACAAAGCAGCTGGTGCAAAAAGCAATTTTGCACTTTGTATTTCTTTTCATTGTTGATTTCCCCACAAATCTTTTTAGCTCATGTTTAAAGAGTAAACCCTTCATGGTGACTGAGTTGTTATTTATTATTATTGACTGAGTGTTATGGTGCGTGCACTATTTGAGCTCTTTGCAGTAGGAGCAACAGATGCCGAACACACAAACACAATATTTTAGGGCACTCCAAGCATGTTATCAAAAGGACAGATCACTGCATTCTAGGCATGAGCTAATAAAGGCACACAACACCATGTTGTCAAAAATCAGAGAGGTAGCCATGTTAGTCTTGGGTTTACAGAAGCAACAAAGAGTCCTGTGGTACCTTAAAGACTAACCAAAGAATAGAAGCATAAGCTTTCATGGGCTAGTACCCACTTCGTCGGAGGCCTCCGACGAAGTGGGTACTAGCCCACGAAAGCTTATGCTTCAACACCATGTTGCAATGCCTCGTATCAAAACACTTTGTTCATGCGAACCCTTAAAGTCCCATTCATTGCTATGGTTTGGGGTGCAACGAGAAGGGGATCAAGGCAGGGTCCATGCCCTTATGCAAACAGATGTCCCAGACGAAGCAGGGAGCCAAAAGCAGTAGGCATCTGCACAGGGCGCAGCCAACTGGAGGCACATTGAGGAACCACAAGTGGATGAAAGATGAGGCCATTTGGGAGGGAGAATCCTTGTCAGGGACTCAAAGTTTTGACAGATCTTAGTCCTATTTAACCTTCATTCACTTTTGGTTGTGATGGATCATAGAGCAGTCGGGAAGTAGGCTGGATAGATCAACTTAATTTCCAGACATTCTAATGTTTGATTCCTCTTTATATCCCTGTTTTAATGAGCCTCTCATTATCCCTTTTTCTGACTACTGTATTATTATTTATTATGTGCCTAGGAGTACTCAGTCATGTCCCAGGACTCCCTGGTGCTAGGCACTATACTAATACAAGGCAAAAAGACAGTCCTTGCCCCAAAAGAGCGACAATCTAAGTACTGTCAAGAGTCACAAGTCGTTTTTGTGTTTCTTTATATACTTTTCTAATTCCCCACTCCGCTCCAAAAGGCCCAACAAAAAACAAAACAAGTTTGGAGTTTCTAGACTAAGCCATTTCAAAGATGTGTGTGTAGGGGGGGAAATAGCAAACTTCCAAAGTGAACTTCAGGTAATGGTTCAGAACCCTATTGTACCAGACTTCCCCAGTGGGGAAAAACAAACTTTGTCCTGGGATGAAATGAAGCATGAAATTTCAGAAAGATGTATTTCTTTTTTGTGAAGTGTGATAGGGGGCTTGAAAACACAGAATAATCAGCATAGGAACCCGCAGTCTTCATTATACAGCAGCTACTGTCACCACCCATAATAAATACACACAACCTTAATCGTAGCAAAAGCAGAAGCGTACCAGGTTGTACTTTGCAACTTTACTTTGTTTTTCAATGCAAACCCAGCAGCCTTAATATTCTATTAATGTTTACTTCCCTTGATTATTCAGATTCTATTCACACCTATGATAGTAGTTTTGTGTGGAACATTTGCTTCTGCTTGCATCTACTGTGATAAATGAATAGAGTTGCTTGAGTTCACAACATTTAAAACCTGTTGATCAATTTTGTCCTCCCCCTGCAGTTACAGAGGTAGGGTTGCCAACTTTCTAATGGCACACAACTGAACACCCTAGCCCTGCCCCCCTGCTCACTACATTCCTCCTTCCTTGGTGGCTCGCTCTCCCCCACCCTCACTCACTTTCATTGGCCTTGGGCAGCAGGTTGGGATGTGGAAGGGGATAATGGCTCTTGCTGGGGGTGCAGGCTCTGGGGTGGGGCTGGGGATAAGGGGTTTTCCGTGCAAGAGGGGGCTCCAGACTGGGGGTTTAGAGTGTGGGAGGGGGGCTCTAGGATGGATTCGGGAGTTGGGGAGCGTGAGGGGGTAGGGGCTCTGGGCTGAGATCTGGGATGAGGGGTTCAGGGTGTGGGAGGGAGCTTTGGTCTGGGGCAGAAGGTGGGCTGTGGGGGGGAGGTGAGGGCTCCGGCTGCGGGTGTGGGCTCTGGGGTGGGGCTGGACATGAGCAGTTTAGGGTGCAGGAGGCTCCAGGTTTGGGGGGCTCAGGGCTGGGGCAGGGGGTTGGGGATCAGGGGTGGGGGGCATGCTTACTTCTGGTGGCTCTCGGTCTACGGCAGGGGTCTCCAAACTATGGCCCAAGGGCCGGATCAGGCCTGCGGCTTTGATTTGTCTGGCCCCCCAACCTGATTTAGAATTTAACGCAGCACTGACACAGTAGTGTTTTCACTATTTGCATATATTAATTCCCCCCCCCCCCCCAGTCGCTTTGGCCCACGAAGCCCCTTCAAAAATCTAATGTGGCCCTTGTCTCAAAGTTTGGAGACCCCTGGTCTACGGCGTAGAGGTGCCAAGGCAGGCTCCCTGCCTGTCCTGGCTCCACGCTATGCCCTGGAGGCGGCCAGTAGGTCCGGCTCCTGTGGGGGAAGGAGCAGGAGACTCTGTGTGCTGCTGTCGGCCACAAGCACACACACCCAGCTCCCATTGGCCAGTCGGTGCTCGGGGCGGGGGCAGTAAGTCCCCCACACAGTGGCAGGACAGGTAGGGACTAGACCAGGGATCAGCAACCTTTCAGAGGTGACGCGCCGAGTCTTCAGTTACTCAGGGCTTCGCGTGCCAATACGGAAGAGGCGGGGCTTCAGGCGGAAGGGGAGGGGTTAGGGGGGTCAGTCCCCCACTTTGGGGTTTTCCCCGCAGGTTACTGCCAGCCGGGTCTTAGCCCGCTGCCAGCCTGGGTGAAGGTGCTGAGTGGGGCAGGCGGGGACCCTGGCTGGCAAGGGACCAGCAGGGGGAACCCCAGAGTGGGGGCAGGCTGAGCGGCTCAGCCTGCTGCTGCTTTGGGGTTTCCCCCACAGGCTCCTGCCAGCTGGGGTTCCACTACCTACACCAGTCAGCTCCCACTGCTAGTCAGGGTATTGGGAACCCAAGCTGGCAGCGGGCTGGCAGGAGCCTGCGGGGGAAACCCTAAAGCGGCAGCGGGCTGAGTGCTGAGCCCGCTGCGGCTTTGGGGTTTCCCCTTGGCGCCTTGCCAGCCAGGGTCCTGCCGCCTGCCCCACTCAGCTCCCGCTGCCAGCCTGGGTGTAGGGAACCCAGGATGGCAGCAGGAGCTGAGTGGGGCAGGCGGGGCTGACAAGGCGCCAGCAGGGGAAACCCCAAAGTCATGGGGGGTTGAGCTCTCCCTGCGTGCCAGCGGAAATTGGCTTGCGTGCCACATTTGGCATGCGTGCCATAGGTTGCCAACCCCTGGACTAGACCCTGCATTAGAACTGCAGCACCACTGACCAGACTTTTAATGGACACCTGGCAACCCACAGACACAGTGAGTTTGCTTTTCAGAACAATGCAGGCTTTTGGGCTACACTTATAGAAACATCCGTTACGATTCCTCATGTTAGAGAATAAACTATCAGAAATATTGAAGACTTGAGGGCTAATTCTGCCCTTGGAATTACCAATTTAAATCAAGAGTAATTCAGCTGATATCAGTGGGGTTATTACAATGCAATACTGGTGCAAGATGAGGCCTTTCATACACAAATCATTATCTTTATGTAACAGGGTCCCTGCATTAACAGAAATTAAATATTCATTGACGAAAACCCAAGACAAAACCAAAGTGCCTATTGTATCAAAAGAAGAAGGCGTTTGCATTCAAAAAGCTACAATAGAATACTTTAGAAGGTATCTAAATGGCTTCCATTTTACAGCTCACTCTTCGGTTTTGATATTTTTTAAAAGAAGATGAATTGTTATTATTAATACATATACAATCACATTTTCCCAGCTGTGGTTACAAAGCCTTTTGCAACTGCTGTACTGAAGAGGCTTTTTTGTTTTTTCCGTACATAGCATTATGAGAAAAGAGCTCTTGAGTTTTCCCAGTGAGGCGATCAAGGCTCAGAGTTTTTCAAAGCCTCCTGAGAGATATAGGTGCCCAGCTTCCACTAAAAACTCAAGAGAGCTGGGTGTCCAACTGCATTAGGCAAATTTGGAAATCTCAGCCAAAGAAATAAAGAAATTTGCCTTCATTTTTCAAACTACTTTTTGGAGACAGATATTGCAGGAAATTGGAGGTGTCATTAGCATAGCATAGGCTAAGCCTTATGTGTTTCTGGTCTCTGGTGTGGTAAACCCAGGGCTAGAGACTGCTAAAGAAGGGTGTGGTGAGAGGGGTAACTGCAGGTTAAATTAGGTCCAGCTGAGCAAGGCTGCGGCAGTCAGAAGCAGGGCCAGCTGAGACCGGTTAAGGAGGCTGCCAGAGCCCTTTAAAAAGAGACTCCTCCCCAGAAAGGGGTTGTGGGAGCTGGGGAGTGCGTTTGGAGGCAGGAGGAGTTGGAAGAGTGAGTTTTGTGACAGCAGAAGAGAGTGAGGGAGAGCGAGAGTCAGACACAGAAAGGCTGCCAGCAGGCAGAGAAGCAGGAAGGAGTCCCTTCCCAGGAGGGAGTTCACCCTCCTTAGCCGGCGAGGAGCCAAACTCAGCCAGAGAGAGCTGCTCAAGAACCTGAATCTGGGGTGCCCGGGGGGCCACCTTGCCACACTGGGTACTATATTAGTGCTTTCAGTTCAACTCCTAGCATCCATGGGTCACATTTACCAGAGGTATTTAGGCACCTAGTGGAATTTACAAGGGGAGTTGGGTACCTAACCTGCTTAGGGCTTTTGAAATCCCATTAGGTGTCTAGATACATCTTTAGACTGCAATATACCTTTGAAAATATGGTCCAAAGTCTCCAAAACTCACAAGTCCATTGTCATGGTTGGTACCAGCTGATAGCCCAGGGGTGGGCAAACTTTTTGGCCTAAGGGCCACATGGGGTTGTAAAGTTGTATGGAGGGCCGGGTAGAGAAGGCTGTACCTTCCCAAATAGCATCACCGCTGCCCCTATACACCCCCTCCCACTTTCCACCCCCTGACTGCCCCCCTCAGAATCCCTGACTCATCCAACCCCCACCCCCGCTCCTTTTCCCTTGACCACCCCCTCCTGAGACCCCCCCCATCCCCCAAGGACTGCCCCATCTAAGCCCCCTGGCTCCTTGTCCCCAATACGTTCCCTCTAGTGACCCCACATCCAACTACCCTCTACCCAACCACCCCTGCTCCCTGTTCCCTGACTGCTCTGACCCATATCTTCACCCCTGCCCCAACCGCACCCCGGAACCCCACCCCCTCCCCCTGAGTCTCCACCCCATCCAACCACCTGCTCCCTGACTGCCCCCCATGACCCCTCGCCCCTTATCCAATCCCCCCCCCATCATGTCCCCCCTCACCAGAGCCAGACACGCTGCTGCAATGCTCCCCAACAGGAGTAGTGGGCCAGAGCGCTAGCAGTGTGGCTGCGGGAGAGGAGGGACAGTGGGAAAGGGGCTGGGGCTCGCTTCCCCAGCCAGAAGCTCAGATGGGCTGGACAGGATGGTTCCATGGGCCAGATGTGGCCCACAGGCCATAGTCCATCCATCCCCCCCCCCACCCCACCCCCCGTGGTGGCCTCAACAGAGCAGCCAAGAGGTGAATGGACAGGATTTTCCTTTACCCTCTTGCCGCAAAGGAAAATCCTGCAGAACACAAGAGAGGCCTCATTAGAATCTCGGAGAAGGCAGGCAACTGTATAGGAAACAGCTACTAGCTACCAACAGCAAAACAAGAAAATGAGGGGGGATGTACTCCGCCTATGTATTTGCAGGGGAGGTGCTTAATATTGTCCCTGATTATATAAACTTTATTTTTCTTCATTTTAACCAATTTTCTCTAAAAATAGTAATGGAGAGTGTAACCCCAGTCAGCGGCAGGAGCAAACTAGGGAGCTCTGGAGCTAAATGCATGAGCCTCTATGGCAGGGGTCGGGAACCTTTTTGACTCAGAGAGCCATGAAAGCAAAATATTTGGAAATTTATTTCAGTAAGAGCCATATAATATGAACAGGACATGAGCCCGGTCTCTCCCCCCCAAAATTCCTTCCCTCCCACCCACCCCCCAACTGACCCACCCAGCCCGGTCTCTCCCCCCAAAACCTCCTTCCCTCCCACCCACCCCCCAACTGACCCACCCAGCCCGGTCTCTCCCCCCAAAACCTCCTTCCCTCCCACCCACCCCCCAACTGACCCACCCAGCCCGGTCTCTCCCCCCAAAACCTCCTTCCCTCCCACCCACCCCCCAACTGACCCACCCAGCCCAGTCTCTCCCCCCCAAACCTCCTTTCCTCCAACCCCCCAACTGACCCACCCCCCAACTGACCCACTCAGCCCGGTCTCTCCCCCCAAAACCTCCTTCCCTCCCACCCACCCCCCAAATGACCCACTCAGCCCGGTCTCTCCGCCCCAAACCTCCTTCCCTCCCACCCACCCCCAAATGACCCACTCAGCCCGGTCTCTCCCCCCAAAACCTCCTTCCCTCCCACCCACCCCCCAACTGACCCACCCAGCCCGGTCTCTCCCCCCCAAACCTCCTTTCCTCCAACCCCCCAACTGACCCACCCAGCCCGGTCTCTCCCCCCCAAACCTCCTTTCCTCCAACCCCCCAACTGACCCACCCAGCCCGGTCTCTCCCCCCCAAACCTCCTTTCCTCCAACCCCCCAACTGACCCACCCAGCCCGGTCTCTCCCCCCCAAACCTCCTTTCCTCCAACCCCCCAACTGACCCACCCAGCCAGGTCTCTCCCCCCCAAACCTCCTTTCCTCCAACCCCCCCCAAATGACCCACCCAGGTCTCTCCCCCCCCCCAACTGACCCGCTCAACCCGGTCTCTCCCCCCAGACCGTTTCGCCGCCTGGCAGTGGGTGGCTCCTTGTTTCGCCGCCTGTAAGTGGGTGGCGGTGCGGCGCGTCCTGGCCCCAGCTCTGAGCCGTTCCCGGCCGGCGGCGGCAGCGGAGCACGCGGCGCGTCCCCGGCCCTGTGGCTGGCGGCGGCAGCGGAGCACGTGGTGCGTCCCAGCCGGCGGCGGCAGCGGAGCATGCAGCGCGTCCCGGCCCCGCGGCTGGCGGCGGCGGCCCCAGCGCGGAGCCGTCCCTGCGAGCCAGATGAAATTCTCAAAAGAGCCACACCTGGCTTGCGAGCCATACGTTCCCGACCCCCGCTCTATGGCATGAGCTAAAAGCCACATAGCTGTTAGCTAAGGCTGATGCAGACTCATTAATTTATCTTGCTACGTGGTCTTGGTGTAACTAGATCGGACAGACCACCACACTCGGGGGGTTGGGGTTGCAAGGGCACTGTGCCCAACCTACTGTCTGGGGCATTTGTACCCCTACCTCACCCTTCTTCAGTTGCAGGGGAGTTGTTGCAGGGGAGATTGTGTCAAGGCTGGCTCCTCCTGGGGCAGCGTGTCTTCCCCTATTTGTGGCTTAATGCCATAATTTAGCCCTAAGACTAAAACCTTGAGGAGGAAACTTGCTGATGAAAGAGCTTTTCTTTCCATTGGTGAAGCAACTGACGTTCCCCACCAATTTACACTGCTGAGTATAGGGAGATACCCCAGTTTCTGAAGGTTGAATTGTGAACGTTGGAACTACATCCTCACCTGGTGTCAATGGCTATAGCCCTATTGCTGTCAGTGCTGATTAACAGCCACTGGGAGATCTGGCCCTTTGAGTTTTTAAATGAACCCCACTGCAACACACAGAAGGTTTATACAATTCTATCAACAGCTAGACAGGGTCAGAATGTCAAGATATGGTTTTAACAAAACAAAATGGAAACTACAACTTGCCCTTCCCCTTCCTGGAAAGTGCACAGCACAGCGTTTCAGAGGTACATAGCCACGCCATCAAACTGTCTAACACACATCAACACAAACAAAATGACAGCTCACAAAGGAATACTTTCTAGCTGCCCACTAAAATAGCTTTGGGAGACCAGGTCCATACATGGAATGAAATGGCTTTCAATGCAGTCCTACGCCAAGCTCTGTTCTGGAATGACATTTTAGGTAATATAAACAGTGTGAGGCAAACACTGAGCAGAGCAGCCCAGGATTTTATACAATCAGGGCAACAAAAGTGAGATTTATTCAGTGCTGAATTAAGCTCTTTATATTGTTTCTACTTAAAAAGGAAATGTATTGAATGTAACAGTTCTTACAGATTTATCTTCCCTGACAAATACATTCATAACCTATTTTAGATTCCACCAAACAATGCCAGACCCAATAAAAGTGAACACAAAATTTCTGATTGACTCATTAGAAAACTTTCCCTTTTTGTTGTTCAAGCAAATTAGTTGGTGCCATATAAGTTTCCACACCTGTCCCAATAAACATTTAGCTATACAAAACTCTCATACTATATGGCATTAGATGTGGACAGACACTCTTTAAAATACTTGTTTGTATCCCTCTACTTTAAAATCAGAAACTCAAAAAATCTGCATTTAAGAATAAGAACCTTTATCATCTTTTACATGCTCAAAGAATTGTGCAATTTCAAATCAAACCTCACAATCCCCTGTAGGTTACATAGAATCCTACCGAATTTACAGATAAGAAAATGGAGATAGAGGTTAAGTAAATTATTTATCCAGAAATGTACAGTACGGTCACAATTTTCAAAAGCAAAAGATTTTTGCCACCTCCATTTCTGGTTGCCTAATTTGAGCTTGATTTTCAGAAGTGGGAGATTACAACTCTAACTGAAATTAAACGTTGCTATGGGTGCTGAATCCCTCTGAAAGAATCTGACCCAGAAACGGGAGCACCAAAGAATCAGTGAAAAATGTAGTCCATAATCAGTACTAGCACTAGAACTCAGGAGTTCTTGATTCTAATCCAACACTCATTCCTCTAGTCTAGAACATGAGTAAATTCTACTTTATCATGGTCACTGGTGCTACTGTAGCATCTTTCACTAAGAGTTGTAAGGCCTGTTACAAACAGTTACTAAAGAAGGTTTCATACCAGCTTTGTGAGGGAGGTAAGGTGTTTTAATTCTCCAGATGGATAAACAGTGCTGTAATATGATGGGTGGAATTGGAGAATGAAGGTCAGGTTTCACAGGGAACTCATGTTGGTAAGGAACCAGGGGCTCAAGTATGCGATTCAGGGCTGGGTTGTTGCTAGAGAAAGAATAGAGCATCAGCACATAACACTGGTCTCTTGGCCCATATAATAAAGTTATTTCCTATAGGTCTTCCTGCTTGGTGATTCGCTTACTCCTAATAAAATATGTGGTAGAGAAATAAAGCAACTTGTGCAAGGTAACACAGTTAGCAACAGAGCCAAGAACAGTAGCTAGAAGCCTGACTCCAATTGTCGTGTCTGAGTATTGGGCCGCATTCTCTCTGTTATTGTGCATCACAAAATTGAGATCAAGAGCTGCACCTCACCTGCTACTGAGCAATATAACATACATCTGATGTGTATAGATATATATCTGTAGATCTATCTATCTATATATATATCTGATAGGAACCATGTGCACACTATATACTAGGGGTGGCCAACCTGAGAAGGAGCCAGAATTTACCAATGTGCATTGCCGAAGAGCTGCATGCGGCTCTGGCACCACAGATTGGCCACCCCGGCTTTATGCCAATGCTTACGCAGTGCAAGTGTAGAAATATATTACAAGAACAGCTCATCAATAACCTGCATCTCAGAGATACCTCAGAATAAGAGCATGACGGACAAAAACCACCAATACAAAGCAAGAGGGAAAAAGAGAAAAATCAGCAGATGATTATCTGCTCAGTTAGGATACATATGAGGTCAGGGGAAAAGGAAGGCCTGAGTTGAGAGAATAGTAGTTTGTCTATTTCTTTAGAGTAAAAGGCAAAATAACATAAAACAGACATCTGTACTCTATGTAACAACATAATAAAACTGAAGAGAGCAGAGAATTATAAGAACATGAACAATTTTCACTGGCAATCTGTGGACTAAAGGACACAACCTAAAATATTTTAGAGGGTGACATTCATGAAGAACATTTGGGGATGAAATGGGGAATCATTAATATAGGAGTTGACTTGGTGAGCACCTTTTTTTGTTCCACTTGCTATTACTGAAAACACTAAATGGCCAAATTTTCAAACATGGGCATCTCAACAGGACATTTAAAATCAGTGAAGTCAATGGAAGTGTTTCAATTTACTTTGATGAACTCTGAATCTGCCACTATTTGCCTGTGTGTCTGTTTTCCATGACAAAGAGTAATTTAAGCATCCCAATGCAGAATTTAGATGTCTTTTTTAAGATGCCCACTTTTGAAAACTAAGCCAATACCCAAGTGTTCAAAAATCATGACTGGCCTAAAGTTCAAGAGATTTTTACAAATAATATATTTAGAGATGGTTTTATTTGCCTTCCGGGTTCTGAGCTTTTCAAGCTTTCCTCTGAAGCCAGCAGGGCTAGACACTTCCAAGAAAGAAAGCTGAGAGAGTAACAGTCACCTGACTACAGGAGCAGGGGCTTTAAGACAAAATACTGAAAGATTTTTGTAATATGATCATGAGTTTAGCAACACTGTGAGTCCTCCTAAGTCAGGGGTGGGGAACCTCCGGCCCGCGGGCCTTATACGGCCCGCCAAATCATTTTGTCTGGCCCGCGGCCGCCGGCCAGGGACGGCTCCGCGAAGGGGCCGGGAAGCGCCACGCGGCCACCATCAGCTGGGCGGCGAAACGAGGAGCCGCGGGGAGCCGACGGTCAAGGGGAGGGGAGGGGGGAGAGACCGGGCTGGGCGGGTCAGGCGAGGCGTGGGTGCGGGAGGGAAGGAGGTTTGGTGGGGGGAGGCTGGGCTGGGCGAGTCAGGAGGCTGGGTTGGGATTGGGAGGGGGGAGGAGGTTAGGTTCGGTGGGATGGGCCGGGCCAGGCAGGGATGGAGGAGGAAAGGCGGTTAGATGGGGGGAGTCTGGGCGGGGGTAAAGGAAGATCACCCCCTACACCCAGGCTGATAGCGGGAGCTGACTGGGGCAGGCGGCAGGACCCTGGCTGGCAAGGGGCCAGTGGGGGGAACCCCAAAGCAGTGCAGGGCTAAGCACTCTCAGCTCCCATTACCAGCCTGGGCTCCCGGAGGGGGGGGGGGAAGAGCGGCCCGCGAATGACATTATAAATGTCCTCCAAATGGCCCTTGGCAGAAAAAAGGCTCCCCACCCCTGTCCTAAGTGGTCACATACATTGCAAGAGCTTTGAAAGATTGCCTCTCCTACTTCAGCCGTTCCTGCAGAGAAATCAAAGAGTGGGAGAGAAGACAAGTAATTTAATAAGGATTCTAGGTACCTAGTATATAATTTTAAATATCTGAATAACAATCTGAAATTAATAACGCACAAAAAAGTGAACAGATTTAGAGTTCACTCTGGAAATTCAGATCTGAATTGCATGGCTTGGACCCAATTAATCAAACTCCATACATCTAACTTCAGGACATTCTAATCCAGGCTTATCATTCAGCCCATGAGATTGGTATGTAGACCTCAGAACCAGATCCTGAAAGCATTCACAAAGCTTGATCCAGGGATTTTGAGATCCTCTGGGATTTTCCCCATATGAAAACAGCAAAATTTGAAGGGTTTTTGCACTGCCCACTTTTGAAAACTAAGCCAATACCCAAGTGTTCAAAAATCATGACTGGCCTAAAGTTCAAGAGATTTTTACAAATAATATATTTAGAGATGGTTTTATTTGCCTTCCGGGTTCTGAGCTTTTCAAGCTTTCCTCTGAAGCCAGCAGGGCTAGACACTTCCAAGAAAGAAAGCTGAGAGAGTAACAGTCACCTGACTACAGGAGCAGGGGCTTTAAGACAAAATACTGAAAGATTTTTGTAATATGATCATGAGTTTAGCAACACTGTGAGTCCTCCTAAGTCAGGGGTGGGGAACCTCCGGCCCGCGGGCCTTATACGGCCCGCCAAATCATTTTGTCTGGCCCGCGGCTCAACTTCATTTTGTCTGGCCCGCGGCTCAACTTCATTGCTCATTCTCACCTTACCCAGATGGAAGGAGAAAGAAGACAAAGGATGAGGCCCAAGGTGAGACAGGATTTTTTTTTTTTAAATTATGCCCTGTACAGCAAACTCATTTTGCCTGGCCCGCGGCTCAACTTCATTGCTCATTCTCACCTTACCCAGATGGAAGGAGAAAGAAGACAAAGGATGAGGCCCAAGGTGAGACAGGATTTTTTTTTTTTAAATTATGCCCTGTACAGCAAACAAACCATTCCATTTAATTTCTACCCTGGACACTGATAAGGCAGGACAAGAGATTCGAGTAGAGAGGTATAAGGTGTAGGGGGCACTGTGATCATCTAGCTACTTCTAACCACAATTAAACATATGAATGGCTCATTGGGTTATGTAATCTGAGAATTTAAGAACATCACTGCCTCTGTGGTGAAAGATGATGTGAGCATCACAAAGCTGTATTACCAACTCTTAATTACATATTCGGCAGCACAACTATCAAGATGAAACTGGTGCAACCGCATCTCTCATAACCACATTCCATGCAGCCCTTTCACAGTAGCTTCATGTTGCCTTATCTGAACTTGCACCTGAACATTTAGGGATATAAATACTGAAATATAAACTCTGTCCAAGCATCAGACCATGGGCCATCTACTGGGGTTCTGAGCAGTGAAACTGTTCACGAAAATCTGACTTAGGATGTTTTACACTAAAACATCTCAAAGCAGGATTTAGAAACTGCTGAAGTGTCCTTGAGAGGAAATGGGTAGCTGTTTCATTCCCAGGAGACCCACCCACCCCTCTCTCGATGTACCCTTGTACAATCAGGGCATGATGGCATGCCGCTCCAAGGTATAAGAACACAGTGGATACCCTATCCAAGCTATAAAGCAGAACTTCACCAGCAATGATTAAGGAAGAATGTGCATGCACTACAGCAGAGATTCTCAACCTTCATTACACCATAACCCCTCTCTGACAACAAAAATTATGACATGACCTGAGCGAGAGTGGTGGGCTGGAGCCCTCAAGCTCCTGCTTCAGTCTTGGGTGATGGAGCCCCTTTGGGGGGGGAGGGGGAAGAGGGAGAGCTCGGCAGTTTGAGCATTAGCCTGCTAAACCCAGGGTTATGAGTTCAATCCTTGCGGGGGCCATTTAAGGATATGGGGCAAAAATGGGATTGGTCCTGCTTTGAGCAGCCAGTTGGTCCACGGTGGTTCTCAAACTTTTTGTATTGGTGACCCCTTTTGAACACCAAGCCTCTGAGTGCGACCCCCCCCATTAGAAGTTATACACACATTTCTGATATTTAACACTGTTAAACACTAGATTTAAACCCTATTGCTTAAAATGAATTTTGTCACTGCTTTTCTCACTGCTTTTCAATCAAGAGTGATTGAATATTTTTAGAAAAGTTATTTTTAAGTAAATCTTAATTTTAATACTTGACAGCAATTAATGACCTGAAACAATCGGGGGTCAGGGTTCACAGCCTGGTATAGCGAGCGGGGTTGGGGAGTGCAGGGGCTCTCAGCCCAGCAGGGCTTGGGGTCAGGGCTTACAGTAATCTTGGGGCTCAGGCTCACACCCGCCTGCAGGCACTGGAGTCTGGGGGTCGGGCTCCTGGCTCGCAGCCCCACCGCTGCGCTGGGGTTGGGGCTCGCAGCCCCACCAACCTGCCACCCCAGGGTCAGGGCTCCCCGCCACGCCACTCCGGAGTCAGGGCGGGCATCCCCCTGATCTGCCGGAGGCTCGCAGCCCCGCTGCTCCAGGGCTCTCAGCCCCACCGCCCTGGGGGTCTCAGCCCCGCCATCCCGCTGCCCCGGGGTTGGGGCTCTCAGCCCCACCGCCCCGGGGTTGGGGCTCACCGTGCCAGTCTGCCCAGGGGTCGGAGCTCAGGGCTCTCAGCCCTGCCACCCCGGGGTTGGGGCTCACCACGACACTCTGCCCCAGGGTCGGAGCTCACGGCTCGGAGCCCCCACCGCTCCGCCCCGGGGTCGGGGCTCACGGCTCGGAGCCCCCACCGCTCCGCCCCGGGGTCGGGGCTCGGAGCCCCCACCGCTCCGCCCCGGGGTCGGGGCTCGGAGCCCCCACCGCTCCGCCCCGGGGTCGGGGCTCGGAGCCCCCACCGCTCTGCTCGGGGCTTGCCACTCCACCCCGGGGATCAGGGCTGGAGCCAGCAGCCCGCTTCAGGGACCGGTTGCCCACCGTGGGGATTGGGGTTGGAGCCCGCAGTCCACCAGGTGGGTCAGGGCAGGAGCGGGCAGCCCACCCTGTGGATCGGGGATCACAACCCCCACAAAAGCAGGCCATGACCCCCAGAGGGATCGCGACCCCCAGTTTGAGAACCAATGGACTAGATGATCTCCTGAGGTCCCTTCCAACTCTGAGATTCTATGATTCAGCCTGTGGTCTAAAACTGGCCCTGCCAACCCCATTAAAATAGGATCCTGATCCAGAGTTTGAGAACCATTGCACTAGAGCAAAGATCTAGTGAAGGCAACCAAGCTTGGATACATTGTCTGTGCCTGTATTTTCCTTTCCTTTTGTTATGTTTCGGTTATAGAGAATTAGCTGGGACTGGATTTTCTGCATCTCTGTACTTGTGTAAGATGACACAGATCCATTGATTTCAGAGGGCTGTGGCAATTTACATCACCAGAGATTATGGTCTCATGTGTCTTTGCAGTCTGTGCTCTGAACACTGGTGTCCTGAAGAGCCTCATATCACAAACACACACCCTGCAAAAATGTATAGGTGGAAGAATGCTTCTGCATAAAGAAAGAATTGGAGACTTATCAAATCCAGATTCCTCCAATCCAAACTCTTTTGGATTTCATGGAAGTGAAATTCTGATTCAGATCTCGGAGTACAATCTCAAAGTTAGAAGGGGCCTATTTTCTGGGCAAAATCCACTGAAGTCAAATTACTCAAATCCAAATGGGTCCTAGCCCCAGTTCCATCTTGGACCACCTCCTTGTAACATCATCTAAAAGAATTCAAACCAAGCCTTGCCTTCCTTTTGGTCAAGGGAGAGGGGAAAGGTTGAGGTTGAAAAAAGTTCAGTTCACTTTTTGCTGTCACATTTTGAATTCTCCTTTTCATCCTGGTTGTGACTCAAAATGGAATCAGGAAAACAAAAGACAGGCTTCTCTCCAAGTATTTCAGGGCTGAAAAAAAGTGTGTAGAGAACAGGGCATGTTGGTGTAGTGACACTATGTAACGTGCACTGAATCTCTAGATTACAAAACCGTAACAAATCCATAGCTCTCCAGGACTTCACTAATGTCATTTTGCAATACCCTTGGCTGCTTGGAATTTCTCTGCAACCGTGAGGCTAGAAAGCAGATTCTCTTCCTCCAAAAACACAGATCCTTACTGTAGTGGGGTAGCTGCCCCACTCCCACATAACAGGGGTTAAAAGCAGCCAAGCTAGGCTGAGGGAGTAGCTGACCACAGCTGTGACCAGCTCAGTTAGGGCCCAACTGGCCCTGATAAGAGGGTTGTGGGCCAGAAGCTGGAGGACTCTCGCTCCAGCCTTAGAGTGGGAAGGACCTGGCGGCCTGGGAGAAAAGAGGACCTGAAGCAGAGCAGTGGTGGGGAAGGGCAAGAGGAGCTGGGCAGCTCCAGCCTGACAACTCCCCAGGCTGAAGGCCTTGTTAAAAGGCCTACAGAGGTACTGGGGCTGCAGATATAGCCCGGGAATAGGCAGAGGAAGCAGGTCCTACCCCCTTGCCAGTGATGAGCAGTCATTACAGACTACAGTCTGCTCCAGTGAATGGGGGCTGGATGGCAACTGGCAGTTGCCAGAGACAAGGTGGGTGAGAGAGTTGGGGATTCCCCTGGGAGTGGAGACCCAGACTGAGGGGCTCTATCCTTAGAGTTAGGGTGACCATACATCCTGCTTTGACCGAGACAGTCCCTTCTTTAAGCCCTGTCCTGGTTGTCCTGACTTTTTTGGCAAAACTGTGCATTTGTCCGGTTTGCTCTTGTCAGCTGATCAAGAAATGCATAGTTTTGCCAAAATTGCAATCCCTAGCAGGGCCTGGAGGAACATGTAGAGGGCAAGAGGTAACGCCAGCCCTGGGCAAGAGGAAGGGCTTAGGAGAGCAGCTTGGGCTGGGCCAGCCCCACATGGGTGAGCAGCAGGGGATCTTGGGCCAGCCTCATGTGTGAGGGAGGCGAAGGGGGCCTCAGGCTGGCCCCACGTGTGGGGGAGGCTAGAGGGATCTCAGGCCAGCCCTGTGTGAGTAGGTGGCAGGGGGTCTTGAGCTGGTCCTGTGCGTGGGTGGGGAGAGATGGGGGGCCTTGGGCTGACCCCCCTGCAGTGTCTCATTTTCCCTTTGGGAAAATATGGTCCCCCTACTTTGAGTATGAGAGTGGTAGCCGTGTTCATCAAAATTCAATCTTTTAAATTTATCTTTGATCCCTCATGGAAATCAAAGAGTGGGAGAGACGACAAGTCATTTAATAAGGGTTCTAGTATATAATTTTAAATATCTGAACAACAATCTATCGGCAAAACAACAAGGAGTCCTGTGGAACCTTAGAGATTAACAAATTTATTTGGGCATAAGCTTTCGTGGGCTAGAACCCACAGAAGTTTATGCCCAAATAAATTTGTTAGCCTTTAAGGTGCCACAAGGACTCCTCATTGTTTCTACTTAGAGTATGGGACACACACACTCCCAGCCAGTTCATTACAATATTTAAACAAATCCCAGAAATTCCCATTGCTACTGGCCGCAGAATCCACATGTCACACAATGTAAGGAGGCTATTTTAGCACTGTAGTATTCCCAACCTGGCCCATAGAAAACTCACAAGAAACCTGTGATACCACAAGATTCCAGAGAAAAGGGGTCAGATAGATATGCTTAAGAAAGGGCCCTCTTATCAGGGCCAGCTGGGCCTGAATTGAGTTGGCCACAGCTGTTCTATGCTTTTCTAAAAAGCAAATAATTTAAATTAGGACAACACTTTCAAACTTAGGCCTCTAAGTGATGAAAAGAAGCTAGTAATAGAAAAGCAGAAGTCTAGAGCTTGTTTAATGCCTGGAACTGAAGGAAGGAGTGAGAGTCAAAGGAGTGAGAGTGTTGCCTAGCAAAGGACAAGTCTGTTTGTTATTGCCATTTAGCTTCGGTCAAGCAGAGTCCCCACCCCTCCCACCCACCTCAGCCTTGTGATGCACACACACCGGACCTTTAGCAAAGTCAGCTTTATCGAGCAAGCCAGCATGGCATAAATATGACCAGATTTTAAAACAAAAAATAATAGAACCACTCCCTGATAACAGAACAACAGCTACTCCCCCTCTACCCGCCAGAAAATAGAGGGAGGATCCTCAACTAATCCATTTTCAATGGAACAGAGCCTGCAAAAAGAACAACGTGACCACAGTGTAGAGACGCAGTCTGATCACAGACTCACTGGTAGAATGCAATGAATGTTTGGTTTGTTTTTCCAAACCCAATGATGGAAAAAGTTTTTTATGTCACCCTCCACTGATATTCAGTGACATAAGCAATATTCGCTTATCACCCTCCTGTACCTAGTACTGACTTTTTGGCTGATAAAATAAACACTGAAAAGGTGACCTTTAAATTAAAGGTTTTTAAACAGAAAACAACAGGTGTGTGTGGTTCTCTCTCCTGCTTATTCTTTATGTTTAACATATCACTAATGTCCATTCTGGGCTCCCTTTGCTTGGAGGTCTCAGTTGTAGATTGCGGTTGCTCAGCCCTTTATAAAGGGAGTGGGTTGTTTGTTTAAAATTCAATTGCTTTTCTCCCAACTGCTGATTCAGGTGTTTGAGTTAAAGAGCTGGTTGGTTTTATTGGTGGGGGAGGATGTTTGGGTTTTTGCAGGGGATTGGTTATTTGTATGGGGGGGGGGGTTCATTTGGTTTGGTTTGGGTTTTTAAAGTCCTTTGAACAATCTGCGTAAAAACTTCATCACTCCCTCTGTTAATTAATCAGCTTTCTCTTGCACTATAGCCCTAAGAGAATTCTACCAGATCCATAGTCATCCATAAGAGAGAGAGAAAAAAACAGATTAGATAAGACATTTCTAACATGGAAAAACAAAAGTCAGGCAAAAGCTTGGGGTGGGAGAAACATTCAAGCCTTCTTTATACAGTAGTAAAAACTCATGCACACAAGAAGAGCAGAACCCTATTTTTTGTCTTTTTTCAAAGCCCCCTCTCCAAAGAACAATAAATCAATAATCCATTTCGTTCAATTCATGTGGAGGGAGAGAGAAGGAATACACATTCTCAATGTTCACGATGGTGACAGCTCGGAATCCCTAGTGGGAAGTTAATTGCTCTGCATTTAGTTCATAAATGCTATTCTTAGACTCAAAAATTAAGTTTTGGAATCACAATTAAATTACAGAAAGTGATTATCATGAGATTTGCATAATAAGTGACAGGTTTTAATCAATAGAAATGTAATGTTCAAACCTAGACCTGCTTCCTGGTAGGCAGAAAGGAAAGAGGCAGACACAGTTACTATTTGGGAGTCAAATGGAAGGAAATTAGTGTGCTGAAACCACTGTCCATCAAGCTGAACAATATTTTCTGTTTCCTTGTGCTCCCTCACTGGCTGTTCCCACCTATTGTCTCATTTTATAGATTGTCAGCTCATTGGGGCAGGGACCATCTCGGTGTTCTGGGTTTGTACACTACTCAATGCCTTGGGGTACGGAGCCACGACTGAGCTCCAAGATGTTACAATAACAAAAATAATAATAAATGCTAATCGGCACTGAATCCAATTATGCAGTTACTGTGGAACAGGCTCAGGCATCTAATTCCTCCCCACCCTATGGCGTGAGTACAAGGGGGCACCCTGGACAGCAGAGAGAAATGACAGGCCTGAGCCCAGAACTCCTATGTATCCCTGTCAGTGCAAATATTCTCCTGCTGCCACAGTTAAAGGAGCACAGGGGGTTCCTCCTAGTGAGTGGAGGAAATGGAGAAAAACTGAGGGAAGATGGTGGCTATTATGTGAGGGCCTGGTGTGAGGGGACTGTGGAGAGTGCTGCAATTTGAGTTGATCTGCAGGACTAGACAGGTCCGTTTATTTTAGTGCATGTTCTTTTTAAATGACAAGGGTGCCCAGAGCAGTGATGGGTGCACTTTTATTACACTCCAAATCAAAACACGCAACTGGACCTAGACCTGGGTTTAGGATTGGAACATCCAAACAATCTGTTTGGATCCAAGTCTGGATTCAGTCCCCATCTCTGTCCAGCAGCATTGCCCACTGATCACAACACGGCAATTCAGGATGGGAAAGGCTAGCATTACACCACGCGGCCTGCATCCTCTATAGCTCATAATGAGCCACAAACCTCAACATGGGATTGCAGCCTTTCATGGAAAGAGATGGTCCCCAACTGCCCAATGACCATAAAAGTGATTTTCTCAACACTGTGTGGAGGGAAGGGAAAACCAGATTCTGAGAAGCGAAGGGCAATAAATTCTACTTCTCAAATCCGCAAACTAATAGGTTTCTTAATCTCTGCCCACCCCGTCAGAATAGGGGCAGTACAAAAGAAAATAGAGAAAGCTTCAGCATTTAAGTGACAGAGTGATCTTAACTGCCATAATCTTCCAGTTGAGTTTTCCCCAGCAATGATTTTTCCACAACTGTGATCTCTCATACACTCAGGACATTTTCCGCCATTGGGATCCCAAAGTACATCACAAACCACATAGGAATTGTGTTATCCATCACAGCCACTTCTGGGCTAGATTGCAAGAACTGTTTAATAGCATGCCACAATGTCATGCAACAGGCAGGGAATTATACTGCACCCAGCCAACACTGGAGAGGGAAAGCCAGAGCCCCAAGATGGCACTGAAACAAGTTACCAGGGTTAAAGGCCCTCCCCTTGTGCAAAGCACAATAGCCTTTTTATAGACACATGTGGTCACCTTGAGAGCACAGTGGCTCTAGCACCATGCAGTGGCATTGCTTCAGTACTGGTTCAGAGGAAAGAGTGGCCCCTACTTGAGCCACCAACACCACTTCCTCCAGCATCTGTGTTCTTAGGCAAACTGACATATAAGAGACATACATATCAACTGAGGAGATCACTTCCCCTGGGCAAAAGTGAGAATGATCGTCTTTTGCGCCATTCGTTTAAGGATCTCGGTGTACAAAATAGACCTCCCAACCTCCATGGCAGTTAGGCAAGTATCCCTCCACTTTGCAGACAGGGAACTAAAGGGCAAAGAAGGTTGTGTGATTTGCTCAAGATCATGCACTACATCAGAAATAACGCTAGGAATGGGAATGTCCTGTCTTATGAATGGCACACTGAGAGGAAGGGTTGGTGATTCACAGAGCCCTGACCCCAAAACAACTGCAAACTACAATACAGACTTGGGGCCAGGGGGCCTTAAGGGCAAGCGACAAGGGAGAGAGGGCGGAGAGGAGCAAGAGAGGGCGGGGCCTCAAAGGAAGAGGTGTCATGAGGGCAGGGCCTGGGGGGGGGGGGCAGGGGAGGAGGGGGTAGAGTGGGGGTGAGGCACGGTTTGAGCACCAGTGCCCTCACACTCTTCCAGAGAGCTTCCGGCACTCCTACATGAGGCAACAAATGGAGGCTGAAATAACCAAGAGGGTGTCCCAGCAGGTGTTAGACATGAATAAGGGCTGTCTTCACTACCCGCCAGATCGGTGGGTAGCGATCAATCTGTTAGTGATCGATTTCTCGTGTCTGGTGAAGACATGAGTAATCAATCGCCCGCGGCACCCCCGTCGACTCCGGAACTCCAGCTCGCCGAGAGGCGCAAGCTGGAGTCAATGGGGGAGCGCGCCGCCGACTGCCGCCGCCATGAGGACAAGCGGTAAGTCGGCTGCAGATACGCAAACTTCAGCTACGTGATTCACGTAGCTGAAGTTGTGTATCTGCAGTCGATCCACCCCTGTAGTGAAGACCAGCCCTAAGTCCATGTACCCTTCTTAGGGCATTTCTACACTACAAAATTAAGTTGACTTAAGTTAGGTCAACTTACAGCCACCGCAGTAATTAAATCAGCTCTTCATCTCCGCAGTATACTCCTTCTGTCGGCAGTGTGCATCCTCACCAGAAGTGCTTGCACCATTGTGTGGCACTGTCAGCCCTGGGGCCACAGGGCTCCAGCTATCTACCCCGGGGTGTGTGAAAGGCAGCAAAAGGCAATTTACTGTTTGTATACAGGCACTGCATTGCCCTAACTACATCAACCTAAGCGCTACGCCTCTCGTGGAGCTGGAGGTATTAGCTCAGCATCGCAAGCGAGTTAAATCAGTGGGAGGAACACTGCAGTGTAGACGCTTACACAGTTAGGTCGACATAAGCTGCTTTATGTCAACCTAACTCTATAATGTAGACAAGGCCTTGATGAGCAAGTTTCCCCGACACACCACTCCATATTCAAATCGCTAGCTGGTGTGAAGCGTCATATAGCCATGTTCAGTATTTCAGAAGATGACGGGTTCTTGCCATAGGTGCACATAGGAGAGTAGATGGAAGCCACCACAGTCAAAGCCCACCTGGGTCCAAGCTCGGGTGGCTAGCCGAAGCCACCGAGTGTGCCACAACCACCATGGTGCTGTTTTTCGCATGCTACCTCCATTGGAGCCAGCACGCGTCTCTCTGGGCTGGGAGGCTTGTGGACCTACCCCCTAGAGAGGCCTATCTACACAATGGCTTTAAGGAAGTATACAAATTTTGGGTTAGCAGGAAACAGTGATCATTCAGCAACTCGCCCTCAACGTGGGACCTGTGCGTTCAACAGAGTGCCTGCACTGAGAGGTCTATACTGCATGCTGCATCCATCTCCCCTGCGCAGATGAGGGCCACTTTACTAGGTGGGAAACTCTTCTGGGTATCAACCGGGCAAATGGCTTAGCATTTGCTATGAGTTTTTGGCACAGGCTATGAGATACTGCTGGAATGAGATACTCCTGGCACTTCGGTGGGCATGGCACTCAGTCCCTTTTGCATCATTTGAAACTGAGGTACGGCTAGAGTCCAGCAAAGGTCTAAACAAGGCCATTGTGTGAGGCCCACATTCTCGCTCTCTTTCTCATTCTCAGTTAAATTCGGATTATTTATTTAATGACCTCAGCCTAAGATCTTCCTAGTCCTGAGCCAAAGCCCACAAGTTAACAAGAGTCTTTCCATGGACTTCAGTAGCATTGGATCAGCCCTTTGATCAGACATGGGGCTCCAAGCATCTGCGGCTGATAGTTATAGGCTGATGAAGCATAAGGCAGAGGGTCATCCACCTCATACTGTGTCCCAGCTCTGCTGACTCCAAATGTACTGCTGCTGGCATTGTGTATGGGTCAGTTTAATCAGTGGGTGCCCGATGTTATGGTTTTCAATGAGCACATACAGACTTGCAGTCTGAATTGCTTTTGTTCTAGATAAAGGAAAAACACATTAACAAAGAACAAAAGTAAATTCTCCATGAGATGGCAAAGTGCAGCTCTGGCTTGTGAAGTGGCAGTAGCCTATCCAGACTCCTAACAACTAAAGGTTCATTTCACAAAACCCAACAGTTACATATACCTCACCACAGAAGCAGATCTACTAAGGCAGGAGGTGTCTCTCCACTCCTACTAGAAGTGAGAATGCCCAACCCGATGGAAACGGGGGGGGGATTGAAAGTCAGTTGGGAGGTGCGGCTGCAAGGAAGCTGAGACTGTGCATGGTGGTAGCAGGGGAAGAGGGTCGCGCATTGGCAGAGCATTGCTCAGGAAGACGGGGTCGGAGTAGCAGAGGGGGCAGCAGGTCAGGATTGAGGGGCATCAGCAGAGGCTTGGGATCTTTTAAATTAAACCCCCCAACCAATGAGGAACGGATGTACACAACATGCAAAACCAGCAGAAGGAAGATTTATCAGCAGGGATTCTACAGACTACAGCTACAATCAGAAAAAAGAGTATTTCCCCCATTCTCATGCACTGAGCAGAACCATTTTATATAGGGTATTTGAATGCAATACTTACCTGACCCTCCACCCACAACTGAACAAGACTGCTGAAATAAGACTTGTGCTAAGTTTTGGGCCTGATGCAGGATCTCTCAGAGTTCCTGTTGTTTGAAAGCAAGCAAGAAGGCATAGATGAATCGATTCCCTAAAGTTCACTGCTGTAGCTACATGACATCCACATTGTATTTCTCTACTAATTAGAAATAAAACACAATCAAAAGACTGCTTAGTAGTTCTCTCCCATGTAACTTCTCTCAGTGCCGGTGGGTGCTCGCAAGCCCCCACCCCTGCCCCAAAGTCCCCGCCCAAACTCCGCCCCTCCCAGCCCCTATTGGACTCCTCCCCAAATCCCTCGCCCAGCCCTGCCTCCTCCCCCGAGTGCACCGTGTTCGCCCTCCTCACCCTCCCTCACAGGTTTTCCACACAAAGCAGCTGTTTCACTGCACGAGGGAGGTGAGCTGAGGCAGGGCGGGGAGCTACCGGTGGGTGCATCAGCCCTAGAGCACCCACGGAGTCAGCACCTATGATCCATTCTGTCCCAAGAATCAGGACAGTCTTAGGGATGTTTTTGTTTTATTGATCTCTATGTACATAATTGTTATGAGAGCCTGCACAACTGTTCAACAAACTGATGCAATCAATGAAATATATTTTAAGAAAAACATATTAATAAAAACCTGTTAATAAAGAGAAAGGATTACAAGGCCTAAAAGGCTCTACATATAGTGGGTACTACCCATCGGTCTGATAAATGTAGCCATCCATCTGACATTAGTAGCTTTTTTAATACTTATCAGTATTTTCCCATGGACAACATAGCCCATCATTACATATGTGTATTACTGCAAAGAAAGTACTTTGGAGGCAACGACTACCTCTTACTGTGTGTCTGTACAGTGCCTAGCACTGGGGGGGGCCCAATCCTGGTGCCCCAAATGCAATTTTAATTCAAGTAATAATAAGAGAACCTGTTATAAAAGAGGACAGAAATTATTATTTACTATCTTTGTCAAAAACCGATAGTGTGTAATTAAGCATCTGTTTTAAAAGAAAGGCAATGAACTCATCAGGAACCATTGTGAAAAACTTTTGAAATATCCCGAATTCAGCAGGTAAAGATTTACAGGCATTTTAGAGAGAGGCTCAAGCCATTAAGTTCAGATTCAAATTTCTCCAGCGTCTGCAAAATTTCCATCAGTTGTAATAAAACATCTCACTGACATGGAAGAACTGAAAATGGCAAGTGGCAAATTATGATTCCTACTCCTGACTGCCTAAGAATTGAGTGCATCCCTATTATTATTAGCACACCTCTCCCACGCAATGTTAAGGTTTGTCTCGTTGATCATCGCTTTGGAGCAGGGACTGTTATTTACTATAACTGCTTGTATAATATATGGAGATATACCTATCTCATAGAGCTGGAAGGACCTTGAAAGGTCATTGAGTCCAGTCCCTTGCCTACATTAGCAGGACCACGTACTGTCCCCTGACAGATTTTTTGCCCCAGATCCCTAAACGGCCCCTTCAAGGATTGCACTCACAACTCTGGGTTTAGCAGGCCAATGCTCAAACCACTGAGCTATCCCTTCCCTCCCAAAAGCACCTCACACAATGTGGCCTCAGTTTGGCTGGCCTCTAGATGCTACCAGAATTTAAATATTAAAAAATTCACAACTCCTCTTTTCGAGGGTGACAATTACCCCAAAAAGCAGAACTTGAGCGAGACAGTAGGGGAAGTCAGGACAAGGGATTCTAAGCCAGGATACAGTGAGAATCATGTGCTTTAGATGTGTGTTTTCTTTTCAAACCTTAGATAAGTGTAAATTGGTTCCTAGTTTAATGGGGGTTATTTTCCCTCTGTTCTTGGACACTTCAAAAAGAAAGAGAAGGGGGAAAGATCAATATATATGAGAGATAAACCACTACTAAAAAGGTGTAAAATATTTAGCAGGTTCTTTTAATAATTAACCAGCCCAGGAGTTTGTGGACTCTCTGTATTGACGGCACAGCACAGGCCTTGTCAAAGAAGAAACAAAACTATTGAATTGCATATTAAAATGTGTTATAGTGGGGATGTTTCCAAAGCTCGGGATGCTACACTGCCTCAGCAGGAGCTGTCGTGCATAATCATTTCCCTGTAGATGTTTCTTTGGGGTTTGAGTATAGGTCTCATTCTTCCTTTTGTGATGATGTATTGAATCCAATAGGTTTCTGAATGTTTTTTCTTGAAACACACATTACATGAGAACAGGTTATAAGACGTCACTGGTAACTGATATTACACACGGCCCACATCGCTACATCCATACATGAATACTATCTAGGATCTCTTTCAAAGTAGAGGAGAGACAGGCCTCAGTTTTAATGAGCAGAAAGAAGATTCTTTGCTAAGGCTGCTGGACATGGACAGACCCCATGGCTCTTCCTGGAGCTCTTTCTCCTAAACTGACTAACACGGTCTGTACTGCTTACTATCACCATACATGGTCTTCCTAAATTCTGGCCTGGACTCAGCAATCAAGGGATAGTCAGCTAACTATGGTCCAATATCCAACCTCCTGAATGAAGAGGTCCCGTGGGGAAATTTGTGGGCAGAGGATAAAAGAAGAAACTGGCTTGAAACAGAAAACTGGGCATAACTCCTGGAGCAGGAGGCAGCGCTGACAAATACTGGATAGCACATGGGCAATCTCAGAGAAGTTCAAAGCTGAAGTCTACAGCTGACCCCAAAGATCAGAAGATTAGAAATCCTCCTCGCACACACAAATTCTGCCCGTCTTCTGTAGATGGGGTTAGAAACAGGGAGCTTTTCTGGGCTGGCATTATCTTAAATTCTTCATACAGTGATTTATTTAAACATACTTCAGCTCTTTGGGCAAACTGTCAAATTTCTCCCTTTATTTGCTATTTGAACATTGTGACTGGTCAGTTGAGTCACATACTACAGTTTCTGTGCCCTGACTGGCTGATTCTCAAACACAAGATGGCAGCCTTCAGGATGGAAAAAGGCGTAACAGTGAGGTGGCAAAATTTGCAATGACACAAAACTACTCAAGATAGTGAAGTCCAAAGCAGACTGTGAAGAGTTACAAAGTTACAGAATAACTCAAGCTTCAGTTAACATTCCAGATGTGCAGAACCTAAACCTGGCCTCATCCTCCCATCTGCTCCCAGGGCCCGAATGGAGGCTTTTCGCCATGGTACTAATGTGCCTCACCCCTCCTTGACTTGGAAAGACCAACTCTCAGAGTGGATTTAGGCTTAAGGACTGCCCTCTGTTGGCTGCTCTGCTGAGATTGCCATGATGGTGATGATGAGCTTTTGGTCCTTACTGATCAGAGTCAAATTAAAACTGGTTACAAAAGTAAAAGGTTCTTTGTCCCATTACCAGTCCCCTCATCCAGACAATGCCATCATGAAAAAACATCATTTTAACTTCATAGATTTTATTTTAAGAAAAAAATAATCACCCACACTTTGCTAGAGCTGGTAAAGTCTATCTACCGGTAATTCAAGGCCAGAATGGTCCATCTGTCCTTTGGGGGGCACATATATTGGCAATGTTTTGTAAACATCTTGTTCCTAAAAGACCAATATGGCTATGAATCACCTGCATTACTACTATTTTGTTTCCTGTGTACCTAAGATGACAGGGCCATTGAAGATTCCCAGTCATAGTATTACTGGATGAATTCTCTGCAGGTTCTTGGGATAACAAAAAGTGGAAATTACTTCAGTGGTATTCCTAACAATAAATCAATACTTTGTATTTTACACTAGGGTCTCTTTGCTACAAAGCTTGTAATGTTTGTAAAGAGGTTAACAAACTTTAGACCTCAACACATCTTAAAAGGATATACGAAGAAACTGCATACAATTTAAACTGCATGGATGTGCAATGAAGTCAGCAGAAGTAATTACTCTAATTATGGTTACCCAGTAAGTTATATAGGGCTTTCACTTGATGCATATTGTTATTCAATTGTGTTGCTCAAAGTGTGAGGCTGACATCTCTTACTGAATAGATTCCAATATCTTCCCCGGGTGATCAAGCCAGTCTGGAGAAAAATGAAATGAGGAGAACAACAAAAACAAAAGACTCAGCAAAACAGAGTCTGGTGCAAATTTACTGACCATTCAAACCTTTCACCTCATTAGTAACCGCTTTGCCTTTCCATGCCATAGGTCTGGTATACACTGTACTCTCTACTTTTGAAAATCTGATTCCTTGTTTAGGTTCTTAATAAGGATTTAGGAGCCTAAACTTTAGGTTCCAAATCTAAAAATCTCAGCCAGAAAGTTTAAGCTCTAACCTCCCCGATAAGGATGGTGAACCCATCAGAATAAAACAACCTACCCATAACTATGAGCCTCAAAGACTTGTGTTAATATTAATTTGTACAGAATAAGTTTTTTAAACTTGCTGCTTCTGCAGCCCAGGTAGGTTGTGAAATCTCCATCACTGGAGAATTTTAAGAACAGGTCAGACAGACATCTGCCAGGGATGGTCTAGATGATATATAGACCCGCCGTGAGTGCAGAGGACTGGACTAGATCAGTGGTTTTCAAACTTTTTTTCTGGCGGCCCAGTTAAAGAAAATTGTTGATGTGTGCAACCTAACGGAGTTGGGAATGAGGGGTTTGGGGTGTGAGAGGGGCTCAGTGCTAGGGCAGATGGTTGAAGTGCAGGGGTGAGGGCTGCAGAGTGGGACCGGGGATGAAGGGTTTGGGGTGCAGGAGGTGGCTCTGGGTTTGGGAGGGCTCAGGGCTGGAGGTGCAGGCTCTAGGGTGGGGCCGGGTATGAGGGGTTTGGTGTGCAAGGGGCTCCACATTTGGGGGGGCTCAGAACTGGGGTAGAGGGTTGGGGGCATGGGCTTATCTTGGGCAGCTCCCGGTCAGTGGCGCAATGGGGGTGCTAAGACAGGCAAACTACAGCCCGCAGGCCATATGCGGTCCACCAGCCATTTTTATCCGGCTCACGAGCTCGGGCCGGGGGAGTGGTGCCAGTGGCCCCGCGCTCCCGGGCCAAGGGCTGGGCTGAGCACTGTGTGCCATGACGCCCTGCGCTGCCGGGCTGAGCACAGGGAGCTGCGGGGCCCCACGCTCCCGGGCCAGGGCGCTGTCCAAGCCAAGCCGTGGAGCCCAGCGCTCGGGCTGGAGCACCCAGCTGAGCACAGTAAGCAAAGGGGGGGGTCTTGGGGGAGTCCCAAGAGGTGGTGGTTAGGGTGGGTGGGTCTCGGGAGGTGGCAGTCAGGGAACAAAGATTCTCGCTTGGGCCCTGTTATAAGTGTAAAGTGCTGGAGAGGGTTAATGTTACTTGAGAACAAGTGACATAAGAGCTTCCCTGCCATGAAAGAGGGAGGGAGGGGTTTGAGAGTTAGTTTCGTTCTGGCTTGCCATGCAACATGGGCAAAGGTCCGGGAGCCCATCTCTAGCTGTGGAGATGACTCAACTTTCCTTTTTATATTCCTACTTAACTGATTGTAAGTGATATTTTAATCTTTATAAAGCCTGTGCCTATTTGGGTGTGTCTCTGTCCATTTCAGATGAGAAGTTAGAAAACTCTAAATTGTAAGCTGTTTTGTGCATCTGTTCTATGCTCTTATCTTCATTAAATCTGTTAGTTATAAAACGTTTGGTTTATTCCCCTTAAGGTTTCCTCTGCTTCCAGGCTGTGACGAGAGGAGGTGGAGGGGGGGGGGCGGTAGGTAAAAGAATCAGCTTAGGTTATAAGATGAGGAACGGAGTCTGTCTCTGCCTTCAGCCGTGAAGGGGGAGGGGAAGCAGCCTTCAGGTGTCTGACTCTGGCTCTCAGGGAGGGGGACAGAGTTGGGTTTTGGGGAGTCTGAGTACCCCAATCCAAGGCCTTGGATATCTACTCAGATGGTGGCAGCCAGGGGGTCCCCAAGTTCCCAGCTGGTAAAGTGTGGGAGCCTGGGGGTGTAGAGAATTAACTTAAGCTGGGGAGCAGTTAAAGTTAGTGGTCTGGCATATAAAGAGTCCCTTTCTCTGTACTCAGAGCACAGAGACTGGGGTACCCCACCGCTGCCACCAAAAGCAAGAAACCTCACAAGAGCACTTCTTTTCTCATGTTTTTTTCCACTTTTACAGACCATGCAGTTTCCATAAGCATGTAGGTCCCTATGTGGTATTACTATGTGCCTAGGACTCCATTGTGCTAGGGATGGTACATGGCTGAATCTCACAAAACAAAGCTGATTTGCAATTCCAGGAAAGCAAGATGACCACATACACATTGGTATATTATCTCTCAGCCCAGAAAGATTTAATAGCCAGGTTATAAATAAACTAGGCAGGGCTAGCTGTAAATTTAGGATCAGCACATGGCGCTTCCATCATTGCTTTTCTGTAGTTCAGTTGCAATTGCCCCAGCCAGGAGAGCTGTAGAAGCCTCATAGGTACCTCATGGGCATATGGAACACATTTATCATTGCTCTCCCTCGTGGCTGGTCCTTGGAGCCAACTCCCACAGCTAAATGTCTTCATCTTGCTGGGGGGAGGGGTACTTCAGGACAGACCCTGAAGGTACAGCTACATGGGGGGAGTGCCTGGAGGTGTCCTCCAGAATGATTTTCTGAGGAAAGCAGAAGGCTAGATCACTGAGAGGCAGTGGCGTGGACAGTTCTGCTCCTGGCTCTGTCACTGGCCTTGGGAAATAGTCTATGCCTCTTTCTCCTTCCATCCTTTACTTTGTCTGCCTGGATTATAAACTCTCCGGGGCAGGCCTGCCTTGTTCTATAGGTTCATACAGCTCAATGGGGCCTTGGTCTCAGCTGGGGCTTCTACTAGAATACAAATCACATTGTGTAACGCAAGTCCTGACCTAGCCTTAGCCCTTGTGGCATAAACAATATATAGGTAGTATAGGGCCCAATCCTGCAATCCTGTGCAAAGTGCCACTGAAGTCAATGGGCTTAGGCACGTGAATGAAGGTTTCAGGATCAGACCACTGGACTTGTGGAAATTCCTCTGGCTTAATGTAAAGAAAAGTGTAGTGAGAGAATAAATTCCATCAACATGGAGCAGCCAGAAAGGACATAGAGCCCTTAGCTTTAAACAAAACAAAAAATCAATATGGCTGATTTCGCATTCTCATTTACCCTGCCCTATAAGCCAAAATCAAAGAGGTACTCAATGAAGTTAAAAGCCAAACATTTAAAGCAGATCCAAAGCAACACTTTAGGGAGTTTAGGAGATAGATAATTAACCAGTGGAACTCACTGCTGCAAGATATCAGCAAGGCAAATCACTTCCTATTCATTTCATAAATGAATAGGCAAAGCAGCTGCAGTAGGATAACTAAATTCGAGGACCAACAACTGTTGCCAAACCCCATCTTTGAATGATGACTCTCCTCACAAATACTCCCACATACAGCACTCTTTTCAGAATAAGAAATGTAATTTAAAAACAGTAATTTTCCTCAGATGCTGCCTTCTCTAAAGCTGCCACCATGGTAATTCAGCATTTTCAGTATGCTTCAACGTTTCACTGACCTTTCCCTAGCCCTCGAACCCTTTCCCTCAACAGCAAATGGAGAGCATGCAAGAAGAAACCTGCTTAATCACATTATCTCCCCTTGTCATAGTCCTGTAATTTTGTACTCTCAACATCACCTGAATAATTATTATGGAGGGAAGAGCCACCAGAAAATACTATTCCTTTTTGAATGTACAATAATTCTTACTTTTCTGATTTCGAGCTTAGGCCTCCATTCACACAGAACGCATTAGATACCTTTTTTTTTTTCTGGATAGAATGTGTGTGTGTTGTGGAATAAGTCTATTGTATTCTAAAGGAGTAACTGTGGTTTTGACTGTCTAAACATCACAGTGTATTTGCATGTTTCTCTACAGATTTACTGTACCCACATTGGCTTTATAGAGTAGGACTATCTTTAAAACAGTCTGCATATGTTAAGATAATAAATAAATCTAAACGACCAAAGAAAGAGTGTGAGTGAAGCACCAGTGTAACAGAATTACTAAAGTATTAATGCTAGTATAAGAGAAGCAGCATGGTTAGAGCACAGGTCTGGGGACTTAGGAGACATGGCAGTTATTCCCAACTCCGCTACTGAGCTACTGTTTGACCTTGGGTAAGACACTTAACCCCTCTGGGCCTCTGTTTCTCCTCTCACCCTTTGTCTGTCTTGTCTCTTTGACTATAAGCTCTATGGGGGAGAGGGTGTCTCTGCTTATGTGGCTGTGGCTACCACCAGAGGTCCTGATCTTGAATAATATAGATTTTTAAAGCACTACTGTACAAATTATAGTTCAGGGACAGCAGTGCCAACACAAGCAGAACAGAAATACTGAGTGCAGGAGCACAGCAGCAGTTAAAAGTCAGAAAACCATTCCCCCTCTCCCTCTTAGGGCTGGGTTACACTGAGGGGGAGGTCAACCTAAGATACCCAACCTCAGCTACACAAATTGTGTATAAGAGAAGCAACATGGAAAATAGCGTAGGTGAAGTCGCAGTATCTTAGGTCAACTTACCTGGCCATCCCCACGGCAGGGAGTCAACCGCTGCTGCTCCCCTGCCGATTCCGCTTCCTCCTCTTGCCAAGATGGAGTTCCGGAGTTGACAGGGAGCGCATTCGGGAATCAATTTATCGTGGCTAGATTTGATGCAATAAATCAAACACTACCCGCCAATCCGGGGAATAGTATAGACGTACCCTTAGATAGGTACACAGCACACCCTTGCTTGGGCAAATCCCATTCATGAAGTTCCAGATTTCACTTTAGAGCTTTTGCTTTTGGAACTAAAATTGATACAGGCAGTTTGGAGGCATAGCAGCCTTGGGCTTGGTATGAGCACAGTACACTGTTTAAAAATCAAACACACATACAAGCTGGAGAACAGGCAGTTTTGCTGAAATGAGATCTGCGCAGCAGGGCAGGAATGGCTTTCCCATTACCCTAATAGGCTAATAAATAAACAAGTGATATTCTTGCTCGTGGCAAAACACAATGGTGATTTCTCACCGTCCCGGAGATACCTTACAACAGGAGCAGAAATACCAGAGATGCAGGATCTGACACGTAAATAAAAGAGTAGACTGTAAATACAGCCCTTTCCATGCTGGGACATAATTAAACTGCTGTGAATTCACAAGCACCAAGACATAGATGTCCCCATCCATGAGGCACCAGGGATAGCTGAAGCCGTTGCTGGTTTTATTCACTCCTGAATTTTTTATGGGCAGGTCTCTCCACGGGAATGCACGGACCATACCAATTCTTGGGAACAATGGGGTGATCTAGATTAACCAGTAGCCCCCTCCCCACTCACAGCGATATTTCCTCCCCTCGGCCTTGTCTTTTATTCAAACTACAGCAAGTGTCGATTCCCCGAAGTACAGTGTTCTCGGTGTGCCTCACGCACGGCAGCATTCATGCACAGCTGACTTGCTAATTGCATTATCTGCAGCCACTGATGAATGAACAACTGTAATGCATACATCCTGCTTTTAGCTCTCCCGGGGCTGGGAGATGAAGCCTTTCCACAGCAGATGGAGTTAACTCAGTTCAAACACACGCAGAGCATGTATGTTGTATTTCCCCTTGTGTTATACTGGTGCCCACACCAAAACCAAAATTCCATTTCTGTTTAAAGCCATGATTACAAAGTCTTCCTAAACCTGGGTCTCTACAGCTGCGATCTCCTTCACCTGCAGATAAAAGGCTCCGTAATTAATCTTCGATGTGTATAAGCATTGTGGTGCAACACAACGTCTAGAAATACAGAGACAAGACCCATATCCTACAGCCCGATGGCCTTTTGCAGAACACCTAGTCCGCCTGGCTACCGTGGCCTCAGTCATAAAATGGACCCCACGGGATTCCTGAATGCGGGGCTGGGAGGGGAAGATTAGTAGCTACCACACCTGGAAAAGCGCTGGCTTGATGAAAAAAGTTAAATGCCTCGCTGATCTTACCTTGCAAACGAATCGCCAGCTCCCTTGCTCCGAGAACACTACATGCTGCAGATCTGCGACTCTGCTTTTCTGTGGCATGAAGTCCCGACACCACAGACACACGAGCAGCGGGCCAATGGGCTGTGTCTCCTCCCACCTCATTAGAATGGCTCCGGAATCATCCACTCCGGCCCAGCTCCGTGGGCAAGCTTCGCAAATGGTTCCTTCTCGCCAACGCACAGCACGAATGGACATGGTCTGTGCTTCCCACTGGAGAAAACCAGGAGGGCTGATAAGAAAAGGGCGATCAGACTGACTTACTCTTCATCCACCCGGCAGCCCCCGCGCTGGGCTAGCCAGATGGCTAAGCGCGGGTGAAACATGAAGGGATGGGGTATCCCTTTTCTGCACTTGTTGCAGGCTTCAGTCACTCCGGATTCCAGGCATGGTGAAATCGCTAGGAGGAAGGGTGAGAAGCCACGGTAAGGTCTTGAAGGGCAGAGAGAGTTCAAAGTGCGTTATAATAGCTAGCGAATAATCTAAGGCATTTTCATATGCTCATTTCATAATGGAAACCACAGAAAAATATAGAGAAGAGATGAGGGAAACTCACTCCTTGGTTGGTAATTAATTAACTGTTTGGAACCTGGGAACAGATGATTCAAGTGGAGGGGAGAGGATCCCTACTAATAAACCCCTACCTAATGCACCAGGGGTGAGCAAACTTTTTGGCCTGAGGGCCACATTGAGGTTCAAAATTGTATGGAGGGCCAGGTAGGGAAGGAGGTGCCTTCCCAAACACCCCCATCCAACCCCCTCCCACTTCCTGTCCCCCTAAGAACTCCCAACCCATCCACCCCTCCCCACTCCTTGTACCCTGACTACTCCCTCCAGAGACCCACCTGCCCCTAATCACCCCCCGGGCCCCACTCCCTATCAAACCTCCCTGTTCCCTGACTTCCTCACCCTCTGACAGGCCCCCTGGGACTCTCACAACCTATCCAACCCCCCTGTCCCCTGATTGCCCCCCGAGACCCTCTAACCATTATCCAACCCACTGCCTCGGCTCCCTTACCAGGCTGCTCAGAACAGTGTGTCTGCCTGGAGCCAGACAAGCTGCTGCACTGATCCACCAGAGCACGCAGCATGTCTGGCCCGGAGCCAGATATGCTGTTGTGCAGCCCCGTCCCCCAGAGCACTACTCACACGGTGTGCTGAAGCTGGGGGTGAGGAACAGCGAGGGAGGGAGGAGGAGCTAGCCTCCCCAGATGGGAGCTCGGGGGGCCAGATAGAACGAGCCCGCGGGCTGGATGTGGCCCACGGGCCGTAGTTTACCCACCCCTGTAATACACCCTACATGTCACAAACTATTGTTTATTATGTGCATTGCAGTGATGCTACAGAGCCCCAGCCATGGGCCAGCACTGTGCTTGGTCCAGGACAAAGACAGTCCCTGCCCCAAAGAGCCCACCTTCAGAAAATACACATTTAAATCAACCCATGCAGGGTCTGATCTGCTGCCTGCATGTAGCAAGAAATCCCATTGAACAACAGGGATTTTCACCTACCTCAAAATAGCAAGATCTTTCATCATCTTTTCTCTTGAGCATCAGTATTGGTCCAAGTGAATGCTTTTAGTTGCCCCTTCAGAGTTTTAAAAATTAACTATATTTGAAGTCACAGAAAAGTAATTTCATTTTCTTAGCCTCACCCTAATCAGGAATACCCCCAAATTAATTCTAATGGGACTCCAAAGGGAAGTCACTGGATGAAAATATGGCAACCTGTCTGAGAAAAGAGTGACTAGCTCCCACTACCAAAGAGAGAGCACATTGTGTCTGTGATTATCAATGGAGTATAAGGGAAGTAAGCCCCAAATCCAGTCGGAACTAGGCTCTAAACTCTCAAAGTCAGGTTTGAAAATCTCTGTTTTTAATTTCAGAGAAGGACGAAAGCCCAAATTCTCAAAACTCTTTAGGCATCTAATTCCCACTGACTGCAATACAAGGAGGAGCGGGGGAAGAGTCCTAAAAGTGGGGGTGCCACTGGCGCTGGAACTAGGTCCTCCTCACATTGTAGCACCATCTCCCCGAGCTCCTGCCCTCACACCACATCTTGCCCCAAGACTCCGCTCCACACCACCTTCCCCCCCCCCAAAGACCTCACTCCCGATTTCTTCTTTCCACTCCCTCCCCCCTGTCCCAGAGAACTTTGATGCTGAAGACTTTGAGCCTAGATCCCTCTGAGGACAAAAGGCAGGCTGTCTGATATCCAAGTGTTTCACAGGTGTGAGACAAGTTAGCACCAAGGACACGAGGCAGCCCTCTACACTTCAGATGGGACACATGGAATCCTTAAGAGCTAGACATTCTAGTGCTCTGAGCACGGGACTGGGGAGCCAGGAATTCCTGAGTTCTAAATCCAGCTGGGACACAGCTTCCTTGGGGGGCCTTCAGTGAGTCATCTTGCCTCACCAGCTCCTTCATCTCCCACCTGATGGTTAGAAGGGGGATTAAAACTTGTAGTACCCTGCATCCGATGAAGTGGGTATTAGCCCACGAAAGCTTATGCTTCAATACTTTAGTTAGTCTTTAAGGTGCCACAGGACTCTTTGTCACCTCTGTAGTATCTTTGCAAGACTTCCAAGAAATTTTAGCAGCTCAGGCACAAATTCTTCTCTTCCCCATGATGGCTAGTATAAGCATAGGGTGGGGTGGGGAGAGAATTATGATACTTTACTCAGCGGTCTCCGCAGAAAGAACCTTTACCCTGTAAAACAGCAATCTGCAAGAGTGACTTGTAGGGAGGTTGCAAGGATGAGCTAATATTTGTCAACACTTTGAAGTTAGAAAATGTTATGTGAGTGCAAAGCATAAATCCACTAAAAGCAGACAGAGCCTTCCTTGGCTCTTACGTTTTCACCCGAAAGGTCAACATGCAGTAGAGGGCTAGATAATCCCTTTAGCCCTGATTCCTCCCTGCCCAGGACACAGACAAGAGACCTGTCTGCCCATCCCTATCCCATACTGGGGCTTCTGGGAGCCAGTTTAGTTGCCCTAATCTGTGCCTGGCTATCCATGCCCCTAGGCACCTTGCAACACCCAGGAAATAGCCATGGCACATGGCTGACCTGGTTACATCTCCACCCCTCCTGGAACAGCCCCTGCACTAGGGGTCTTGATGTTGAAGAGAGAGCCAGCAGGGCTGCTGTGAGCTTAGCCAGGCAGGCCTTCAGCAAAGGGGTTGTTCTCCAGGGAGGTTCTGCAAATGCTTTGCAGCCCTTGCACCAATGTAACTGACTTAATGGGAAGCAAGGATTGGGCCCTTTCTGTGCCTCGGAATGGTGAATTGCAGAGTCAGTTCTGGGGTAATTCAAGTTTAGTGTTGAAACTTGTGGTCAGAGTCATTGAATCATCTCTGCCCAAGAGAGCAGGCATTATGGCAGGCCAAAATGAGAACTGTGATAAAACTAAAATACTTAAATGACCAGAAACAGCACAGCAGCCGACATGCTGAGGTTTCATGAATGTTGGTACCTAAATGGGAGCTCAGTTCTTTTGAAAAGCAGGCCAATAATGTTTTAGTTGATACCAATAACGTGTCTCAGCTGATCAGGAATAAGCCAATATCTCCTAAGTGGATAGAATTATGGATCTTACTGCTGGCGATTCTCCTTTACCCATTTTCTAAGGTTTTGTGAAGAGGAGTTTTTACTTTTTACAGCAAAAGTCTGTCCCCTGAACTGTCCTGTCTTCCTGCTCCACTCCCAAGCCTGCTTTCCTGCTGACTCTGCATTAACAAAGGCAAATAATTGAAAGTTATGTTGCTAATTGCTGTTTTTCTAACATGTAAGGTGACATTTAGCACACCACGCCACATCTTCACAGCATTCTTCCCCCAATTGCGGTAAATTAGCACCTCTGGGAAAGTCAGACACACAGAAAAGAGCAAATACAGACGTGTGTAACAAGAGCACTTGCTAGAGGAGAGGCCAGGTATGTCTTCGTTACTATCAAAGGTAGATCTGCATCGGTGGACTGAACACAGCTCTCCCCAATCCAGGTCCCCTTTCTCCAGCCACAAGGCAGCTCTGCCTCTCATTCAATATAGCAGTGTTTGAACTGGATGTGGATGACATCATCCTGACCCTGTGAAGGCCCCCAGACAGAACCACTGTGTTACTTTCCAAAAGCAATAGAGGGCAATACCACAGACACAAGTTTACCGATGCTTTACATTAGTACTATGAGCATTTGAGCTGTTTGTTTAGTCAGAGCCGAAAGAAAAATAGAAGCATATGAAACATTCCTCTAATCCAAGGAGCATTGAAAGCAGGGATCATGATGACCCCAGCTATTGTGTCAGTGCATACTGCTAGGGGTCCTTAATCCCCCAAATTATTGTTCTGCAGTCAGATCTGTTCCGATCTCCGTTCTGTCACGTGATGCTTGGTTAAATGGGGGCAGAAATGAGACCTGCTGGTTTCTGGTCTCAACTGAGACATTTGGAAAACTCAAGGGGCCCAGTTCCCCACTGCCCAACCTCTTGTCTCATCATTTACACCTCTCATTCCATGCAAAGGACAGTGGGCATAAATTGCCCTGGTACAAATCTCCTTTTACTTATGTCCCACTTGGTGCCGGGGCAACTTTTGACACAAGGCACAAAGCTGTGGAGAATATGGGCCCCGACGGAAGGTCGGATTCTCCCCGGTCTTGCACCTCGTGTCACCATTTACAACTCTGGTAAGTGTATGCAAAGTGAATGTTAAAGGCTGCCCACCTTGCTCCCAGGAGCAAATGACTGTATGATGCACAAGGCAGTCAAGAAAAAATTATGCATAATGGTAACATAACACCTAGCTCTTATGCAGCACTTTTCATCAATAGATCTCAAAAAGCACTTTGCAAAGGAGGGCGGTATCATTATCCCCATTTTACAGATGGGGAAACTGAGGCACAATGGGGTGAAATGACTAGTCCAAAGTCACTAAACAGTGGCAAAGCCAAGAATAGAATCTAAGTCTCCAGAGTCCCAGGCAGGTACTCTAGCCATAAGACCATACTGCCTCCCCTCCACAAGCTAGGCCCAAAACCAACATGGCAGTGTTTTACATCCACTTTTCACTGAAGCAACATCTGCACAAGCTGCAGGACAGTGGAAAATTGGGCTTGGAAAAGTTTCAGCTATTACCATGGTCTTAACCGCTTTCTTAGGGGAGAAATTCAGTGCCACAGGTTTCAACCTGGGCCATGTGAAATGCTAGCCATGGTGAGCACTGCAGACTCCTAACTAATATGGAAGGAGTCCAGAGATCTATACTTTCTAGAAATCATTATAAAATTAGATTCATGACATCCTTTATTTGACCTCCAAAAACTCAGAGTTAGTTTGTCATTAATTTAAAAGCTCCTGTGGATCCCCACTGCTTTTATTCTTCATCATATAAAACAAAAATCTGGAAAGAGGTTGAATTCTTCCTCCGATTATTTGATAGTTGATAAAGGGAGAAAAGGAGAATGCTCCCTCTTCTTCTTGTTGGAGTCTCACTGAAAAGAGGCAACAAACCCCGCCTTGCCTTTGTTGTGTCACTGAGTCTGCTGGGTTCCAGAAGCTCAGGACGAGTTCAGAGTTCTTAAAACTCCCACCACTGGCCATTTGGAAGCCATAGTGGAGCTAGACTAAGTGGAGTTGACTTTGAGAACCTATACAGTTTTCCTTATGGAAAAGTGACCTGGATCTAAAATCCCTCTCTCGCTGCTCTTCCTACCCTTCCCGCTACATGCTCCTTAACTCTCCCCTTGTCCTTCAGTGGTAGGCAGGGTGGGAAGGAGAAAAGAGCACAGGGCTGGCAGCCAGGAACAGAGTTATAGGAATAACTGATTCCTCAGTTTCTGTACATTGCAAAAAATTGAAGGGAGGGGGACTCCATTCAGGTCAAACCAAACCCAAAATATTTTCAATTTTTCAGCAAATCAAAAAAAATCAGAAAATTTTAATTTCGAATCAGACAAATCATTGGACTACTCCCATATTTTTCTTGTTTTCATATCATAGCCATGTAGGGCAGGGAGGGAACTCCAGAAGTCCTCTCCTGAGACTCCTGAGTTAATTACACCTAGACTACCCAGGCAGGTGTTTCTACAACCTAGTCTTTAAAAGCCTCCTGATGGGGATTCTACAACCTCTCGTGGTAACCAGAGTTGATCAACCCAGATTGTTATAAAGTTTTTCCTAATATCTAACCTAACTCTCCCTTGCTGCAGATTAAGCCCATTACTTCTTGTCCTGCCTCCTATGGACATGGAGAACAACTGATCACTGCCTTCTTTCTACCAACCTTCTATATATTTGAAGACTGCTGCCATGTCCCCCCTCCGCTTTCTCTTCTCTTCTCAGTTGTTTCAACCTTCCTTCAGTTGTCAGGTTTTCTAAACCTTTGATCATATTTGTTGCTCTCCTCTGGACTCCCTCCATTTTGTTCACATCCTTCCAAAGGTGTAGTGTCCCAAACCAGGCACAGGACTGTAGCTGAGACCTCACCATGCTGAGCACAGCAGGACAATGGCCTTTCATGTCTTACGTACAACACTCCTGTTAACACAGCCCAGTTTGAATTTGCCTTTTTTGCAGCAGCATTGCACTATTGACTCCCACTCAGCTGTGTATCAACCAAAACAAATCTCCTAAATCAACCCACATTCGCTAAATGGTTTTGGTCAATCCAAATCTCCATTTTTCATCAGCTGAAAAACTTTCCCCAACCCTAGTCAGGAGACTGGGTTCTATGGATGACTCTGCCACTGACTCAATGTGTGCCTTTGGTAAGTCACTTCACCTCTCTGTGCCTGGGCCTTTGACTGTTTTACCAGATGCATCTGTTTTATAGGTGTGTTTGTCGATCAATTTAGTTAAACCAGTGTAAGCCCAAAAAGGACACTTAAATAGATTTAAACTGAGCTACAGACTCATGATAAACTAATTTAACTAACATGATTTTAAAAGATTTTATTTAAACCAGTTCATTTTACAATGATACATAACCTTGTGTCCAAGACATTATTGAAATAACTAGCAGATGAAGTGGTGCCAAATATGGTAAGGGAGCAATTTCCAAGGTAAAAGCCTCAAAAGTTTTCCTCGGCGCTGTGAAAATTTCTGCTAGCTTTATGCAAAGTTCTTCATAAATATAAGTCTTTAAATGACAGATTTCTTAGATAAGTGATGGGCATCTGAAAAGAGAGTTCCCCTATACCACAGGATTAGATGATTATGTGGTGTCAGGATGTGTAGGTGGGAAGGGAAGATTGAAAGAGTTGCTAACAGGTCTCACTGCAGCACAGCTGCTGCAGAGAAGGGAATTTTGTTTTCTATCAGCAAGAAAATGAGGTCTTCCTCTCCTTCCTGAAAGAGAGCTAAAGCACAGTTAATTGATGCAATAACCTTTAGTAGAACTCCGGTAAATGCCTCTGAAAGTGGCAATTTGCGACCAGAGAGGTATTTCTTCTATCAGACTAACACACCTTTACATCCAAAACAGGGCTTAGTTCATCCTTCTCATACTTCCATCCTAAACTCAGTTATAGGGTGGCAAGACAAAATATTCTAAAAGTGAAGGCCACTTGTGAATCAAAAGTAATTCCATTGACTGCAAGGAAGTTACTTAGGATTTACAACATAATAGAGAGCAAAACCTGGACTCTAGTAATGTCTTTTTTCCAGATCATCAAATGCAATGCCGTCAATTCACATATTGTTTTCCTTTCCTAAGTGTTGAGTAGTGCTACTCTAAAAGAAACAATTATTTTTCATGGGAAATTTCTTTTTTTACATTCCCCACAAACATTTTTCAGGTGTTGTGTTTGTTTTTTTACAAGAATCCTAAACTGAATTTTTTTCAGTTTTCAAACACCATTTTTGCTTGTTGAAAAAGGTTTGATTTCTGGTAAACATTTCTATCTTTTGATAACTAAAACTGAGCTGAAAACAAAAACAAATGTTTGTTTTTTTTAAATGAACAATCAGAAAATTTCAACACAACATATTTTCCACAAAAATTGTTTTGTTTTGGTCAAGAGGTTATTTCATCAAGAACAATTCTGGATGAAAAAACTTCAAACATCTATCATGTGGAGACCTGCAATTTAAATTTCACATGGAAAATTGTATTGTTTGTAAGCCATTCCTGCTCAATTTAAAATTAAATCATATGTGTCCCATCTTGACTGTCCAAAAAACAGCTTTTTCTTGCAGGCCATGCTTTTGTCTCATCAAGGTTAGGTTATTGCAACTTCATTTTATCGGGGGATCACAAATTGAATAAGAGTCAACAGTGTGATGCAACTGTGGAAAACATTAGTATCATTCTGGGGTGAATTAACAGGACTGTGATTTGCAAGACATGGGAAGTAATTGTCCTGCTCTACTTGGCGCTGGTGAGGCCTCATCAGGAGTACAGTGTCCAGTGCTGGGCACCATACTTTAAGAAAGATGTGAACAAATTGGAAAATGTCAAGAGGAGAGCAATAAAAATCATAAAAGTTTTAGAATACCTGACCTACAGGAAAAGATTGAAATATGTAGGCATGTTTAGTCTAGAGAAAAAAAGGCTGAAGGGGGACCAGAAGAGCTGTTATTAAGAAGATGGTGATTAGCTGTTCTTCATGTCCACTGAAGGCAGCACAAGAAATAATCAGTTTAAGCTGTAGCAAGGGAGATTTAAATTTGACATTAGGAAAAGTTTTTGAATGATCAGGATAGTTAAGCACTAGAACAGGCTTCTAAGGGAGACTGCAGAATCCCAATCATTGGCCATTTTTAAGAACAGGTACAAATACCTAGTCTAGTTTAGTTGGTCCTGCCTCAGCACAGAGCAATGGGCCAGGTGACCTCATAAGGGCCCCTCACATAAATAGCCCTACATTTATATGATTCCATGACTTGGACAAAGTCACAGAGCCAGCAGTAGAACTCAAGTCTGAGAGTCCATTCCCTTGTGTCATAGACCACATGGCTTTTTTGATGCCAGAGCAAAAGTGTCCAGAGAAACTCTTCCCATGTAACTTCCCCTACAAGTGATCAAGTAACAATAAGCTCAACCAAAGAAACACACACTTAGAAGCAAGGTATCATCAGAACTCGAACTGAGTACATTCCTAGGACCAACTAACTTATTCAAAAAAATTCACCTTTTTATTTTCTGTTGGTAAATTAATTGTGAAGAGATCAGAATTCTCTAAATTGCATTTACTGCTCATAATTAATCAATAAGTCATTTCAGCATCCTATGCTTGCTCTGAAACTTTTTCAGGGTAAAGTAAAGTGCTTTCAGCTAGGTTTGACTGTGCTCATTGGTCCTATGGGTATTGTTCTGTTCCCTGGTTAGATGTACATTACTCTTAGAATATGGTGTCCCATACAAATACTTACAATTTATTCATCTAAAATGTGCTTTCTATAAATATTTTTCAGTGATCGCTTAAAAATTCTGTTCCAGTTAACACTCCTGACACTAAACCTATTTGCTAGTATATTCAGGGACAAAAAAGGCAGGAACAAATGCATTTAGGGGTTTCATCTAAGCAAATCTGCACACATTTTTTCTTTATTTATATTTGTTCATCCCTAATCAGAACTCATTGGTTTGATCTTACCTTGAGGAGATGACATCTGTAACCAAGCAACTACTAAGAGCTAGTGACTTATGCTGATGCAGTCTTTCATAGGGTAGCACATACACCACATTCCCTGTCAAGAAACTGCCATATATCACCCTCTGAGACTGGGTCAATCAGTAGAGAGAGTCCCATCTGTCAGCACGGGGCAGCAAAATGCTCTGGTCATATTGAAACCAGGAATGAACAAATTGCTTTTGGTAAATTAACCCAATTTCTTTCTACAGCATAAATCTTTGTTAAAAATACAAACTGAATAAGGTCAATTGGCTTATTTCTTTTAGGGATTTTTCACTTCCACTTCCCCTATATTTTTTGTATCCCAGGTATTAACCTAAAATCAAGGGTTCAGAAATTACCCTGAGAAACGCTTTTCTTGAAGTGTTTCTGACCAGGCTGGAGCCAAGTATTATCAGAAATTAATCTTGCATAAAAGCCAAAATTTACAATATTTTAGACCAAAGCCACACATCAAATTTGTGAACTTTAAATCTCATCCCACCATATAACATGAAACCAGCCTGCTTGATTTTTCAGTATTTTCATGTGTCAGATGGAAGTCTTAAAAGCAATTCGGGGTAGCTGCAAAGTGGTTATTCTCTGCTAGAAATTAATTGGTTTCCTTCTGCCTGCATTTCCAGCCATTAGAAAGAATTCCTGATCCACCCACAACAAGCCCAAAGCATTTTCAGGGTAAAGAAACAGAAACAGCAATTCTAATCGGACTGGAAAACCAGAAATAAAACAAGGGCTGAGAGAGTATCAACTGTGGAATAGGTGTGGTTTCCTTCATCTCTTTCTAAGCTAATGAGCAATGCTGCATCTACATTTTGCAACTGTCTTGCATAAGTCATAATAAACAATAGGAAGGTTTTACAATGTATCTTTCTAAACAATTATTTATAACAACAAAATAATATTATTTCACATTTCCATTGAGCCTTCCATCAGTAGGTACCAGAGATGTTGCAAGCATTAATGAATGAAGTCTCGCAACCCACCTAGTAAGCAGATACATTTTATTATTCCCATTTCAAAGGTGAGACACAGAGATTTAGACCAAACTCTTCCAAGAGTAGCCTCTGGTTTTGGAGTCTTTAGTTTTTAGGTGCCCAATGAGAACAGCATAAAGAGGCCTGATTTTCATAAGTGCTGTGCACCTGCTGTTCTCATTGAAGAATAAAATGACGAGGTCCAAATTCGCTGTTACCACTCAAGAGAAAGATCTTGGCATCATTGTGGATAGTTTTCTGAAAATATCCACTCAATATGCAGCAGCAGTCAAAAAAGTGAACAGAATGTTGGAAATCATTAAGAAAGGGATAGATCAGGGGTAGGCAACTTATGGCATGACTGCCAAAGGCGCCACGTGAGCTGATTTTCAGTGGCACTCACACTGCCTGGGTCTTGGACACCGGTCTGTGGGCTCCTCATTTTAATTTAATGAAGCTTCTTAAACATTTTAAAAACCTTATTTACTTTACATACAACAATAATTTAGTTACATATCATAGGCTTATATAAAGAGACCATCTAAAAATGTTAAAATGTATTACTGGCACACTAAACCTTAAATTAGAGTGAATAAATGAAGACTCGGCACACCTCTTCTGAAAGGTTACTGACCCATGAGATAGATAATAAGAAAATATCATATTGCCTCTATATAAATCTATGGTACACCCACATCTTGAATACTTCATGCAGATGTAGTCACCCCATCTCAAAAAAGATATATTGGAATTGGAATGAGAGGTATGGAACAGCTTCCGTATAAGGAGAGATTAATAAGAATGGGACTTTTCAGCTGGGAAAAGAAACGACTAAGGGGCGATATGATAGAAAGTAAATAAGGAAGTGTTATTTACTCCTTCTCATAACACAAGAACTAGGGGTCACCAAATGAAATTAATAAGCAGCAGGTTTAAAACAAACAAAATAATATTTCACATTTTCATTAAGCCTTCCATCAGTGGGTCACCAGAGATTTTGCAAGCATTAACGAATGGAGTCTCGCAACCCACATAGTAAGTAGATTTCTTCACACAATTCACAGTCAACCTGTGGAACTCTTTGCCAGAGGATGTTATGATGGCCAAGACTATAACAGGGTTCAAAAAAGAACTAGATATGGTCATGGAGGTTAGGTCCATAAATGGTTATTAGCCAGGATGGTGTCCCTAGCCTCTGTTCACCAGAAGTTAGGGATGGGCAACAGGGGATCAATCGCTTAATGATTACCTGCTCTGTTCATTCCCCCTGGGGCACTTGGAATTGGCAGAAGACAGGGTACTGGGCTAGATGGATCTTTTCGGTCTGACCCGGTATGGCCATTCTTATATTCTTACGTTCTTATGAAGGGATTGCATGGGATTAATGGAAGACAACAACAACCTCACAATACCTAGACACAGGAATTATTAGAGACTACTACTGAAAATCATGAGGAAATTACTTTTCCAATAGCAGAGCTTTCAACTCCTACAAGTCTAGGAACCCATGTCCTTCTGTTCATGCATTCAAGTTGCTCACATTGTAGCAGGAATTTGTGAAATGCTGCAGGAGGCTTCTGGGTGGAAGGTGCTATACACATGTAAGCCATCATTATTTATTAATAGAGTTCACACTTATCCATTCAGCCCACCCTGGCTAATGTAGGTGTAATGACTTAGTTTCAAAATAATGAGACTCCTGGCTCAGAGACAGTTCAAACTGGAAACTTGCCTTGGTTGGTGCTGTCTCACCCCTTTTCTCTCTCATTCTGAATATGGCTGCACTGCAATTAGACACCTGTTGCTGGCCTGGGCCAGCTGACTTGGGCCAAGAGGCTGTTTCATTGCGGTGTGGATGTTTGGGTTTGGGCTTAGTCCCAGGTCCTAGGACCCTGCAAGGTGGGAGGGCCCCAGAACTCAGGCTGCACCCTGAGCCCAGCTATCTCTTGGGGGAGGGATAGCTCAGTGATTTGAGTATTGGCCTGCTAAGGCCAGTGTTGTGAGTTCAATCCTTGAGAGGGCCATTTATAGATATGGGGCAAAAATCTACTGGATGACTTAATTGGGGATTTGGTCCTGCTTTGGCGGGTGGTTAGACTAGATGATCTCCAGAGAATAACTCTGATATTCTATGATCTACATTGCAACTAAATGGCCCCTGAGTCAGTTGGCATGGGCCACCCATGGGTTTTTAACTGCAGTGTTGACATATTCTATAAGAACAGCCTATATGCTAAAAAACAGAGACAAAATTCACTACTGACATAAGCAGCCACCACATCACTAAAGTCAGTGAAATGCCATCTGCAAACAGCAGGGTTGAATTTTGTCTCCCAGACACTAGCCATAAGATAGTCTCTGTATGCTACCAGAGGAGTACTCCCAGCATTCCAAATCTCCAAGGCTTCTCGAATTTGTTAGTGACTGGAGTGGCACACTTCCATGTTTCTCTCCATCTGTGTGTGAGGTTTGAAATAGATGAGTGAGATTTATAGATATGGATCTGGACTCTCCTAAGCCTTTGAGGTGCACACACACTGGCTTGTAATTGTGCATCTGAGGCCTTTCCTTGGCTTGAAACAAACATGTAAAGTGGAGGAACTCTGGAAGAGGCAGCCTGAATCATTGGGTTATTCAGTGCTACAGTTGACTGATTAACCCTCTCCACCCAGGGAGTGTCAGTGTTTTAAAAAGCCACAACCCTGTGACATAATTATAAGCAACACCAAACCACCTCATATTGAAATATTTCTCATATCTAATTTGGGGTTTCTGACTGACCAAGGAAAAGTCAGATATGAACCTCTCCCCTACTTGGGGCTGAAGTCTGCACCATATGATTATGTAGCACCTTTCATCAAGAGATTTCAAAGTACTCTACAAAAGACAGTAAGCAGCATTATCCCTGTTTTAACAGATGGGGAAACTGAGACACAGAGAAATGATGCAATTTGGTGACAATCATATAGCAGCGCAGTGGCAGAACAGGGAATAAAACCCAGGTCTCCCAAATCCCAGTCTACTGGTCTAGACACTGGACCACAGAACCTTGCAAATTTCTGAGCCTCTGAGTCATTAAAATTTGTGCATATATTGTACAATACAATCTTACTTATCTCAACTACCATTAGTTGGGATTCCATTTTCCTAATCTGTCCTGAGTTCTATGAATTACACTGAACTTTCCCTTGATTATCTCAGCTGTCCACCAGGGCAGGTGAGTTCTCCTAGGCACTTCGACTAGTTTCCAGCCACTTTCTTCTACTTGATGAGATAGAGAGGTGTCCAACTCTGGGTCATTGCTTTGGAGCCAAATACGATTATGTCATTTCATTGGTCTGGGTGAAATGTGGTGATTGTTCTTAGTCCATAGTCTAGACTCAGAGTACTCAATAAAAGTCAGAAGCAGACACAATTCCTAGTTGGCACTTTCCTTGACAGACTCTGATGGACTGGGCGATGAAAATTGAATTTAGCATTAAACATTTATATACTGCAGTTGTATCTAGAGGCCAGCAAGCCCAGCACCCCACCATGCTCAGCTTTGTTTGTTGATATTGCAACTAGGTGCTTATTGCTGATGATTCATCACAGACAGAAAGCTCTTGCAAATTTACCGGGGGAGGTGGGCAGATTTTTGCTCCCAGCATGTACTGTGAATAACCATAGTAATTATAGGAGGGGGACGGGGACATCTCCCTCATCCAACATTAAGCTTGGGATGGGGCAGCCATCTCCCCACACCCTAACTTTTGCAGGGACTGAGAGGAGGCAGCAGAGGGGAAGAGGAGAGTCAGGGGCTGGCTGGGCAGTAGCTCAACTGAGTCTTCCCCCCTCCCCTCTTGCCAGCTGATTGATCTAGTGGCAGCTGGGTGGCTCCCCTGCCTTTCCCTGTGTCTTCATGCTGGGCAGGAAGGAGGCTGCATCGGTGGTTCCCACTGGCAGCCAGTTCATCGTCATGCCTTGTGAAGAAATAGTTATGAGGGGACAGATCCCAGGAGGGCAGGGGACAAATACGGTGGCGGGGAGGCTTGTAATAAGAGGAGAGGCAGGAGCAGAAGTCAAAGTGCTGTGCATCTTTGTTTACAGAAAGAAGACAGGGAGAACTCCGCTTCTGGCGGGGTTGTTGTGAGCAGGAGGACATGGTCCTGCAGAGGAATGTCTGTGCCTCCCAGCAACTTCTTGGACAAAGTTACCTCGCTGCCACAAAGCCCCGTGTTGATCTGGCTTCTTCTGAAACAATGAGCAGGGACAGTGTTTATAGGGATTGCACACAGGTGATCCTCTTTCCTGCAATTTCAATGGATGGCCACTGATGCCCACAGCCATCATCTTTCCCTTCAGCTTCCCTCCTAGAGGAGGTCCCTCCTGGCCACGGTTAAGGTTGGTGGATAGCATTCAGAAAGCCCGTCTTGTCACTGTCCATCATGTATCAGTTCAGAGTGGTGGGAGGAGGAAATGCACTCTCAGCAGCTGCCACCTTTCACCAGCAACCATTCCATTGTTTGGAAAATGGGATGGACGCTATTACAAAGCTGCAGTCCTACACAATTCATGCTATCCCAGCACTGAGGGCCCAGAACACCTGTGCATTTCAGCTGGTTTTTGCCACCTGATGCAAAGCATCTGTGAACCTAACCTAAGTTAGGCATGGGGCTACTTTAAAGTATATTGGATGGCCATGGCCCCCAGGAGCAGTGTAGCAGCCAAGAATAGCCAGAGTTCAAAGGCATTCTGGGCATGCCCCCATCACTGGGATCTGCAGGGGGAGTGGGATAGGAATACAAAAATTGCCAAACTGAATCAGACATATGGTCCATCTAGTTTACTGTCCTGTCTCTGATCAGTATTAGATATTTCAGGGGAAGGTACAGAAGACCTCACAGTAGAACAAGGTTTCCCAAACTGTGTTCCGTGGAATACTGGTGTTCCGCACAATGTGAATAGGTGTTCCGTGAAAGAATCATAATTTTTAAAAAGGCTCTTTAATTTTTTTTTCATTTTAAATTTGTGTAACCCCTAAGGAGATTACATGGACTCCTGGGTCTCTGTCTGCCAGTAGACTCAGAGTCTGCCCAGCAACAACTCTAGGGAGTGAGAGTAAAGGGGAGAAGTCATTTTGAGTGAGTGGAGAGCCAGGTAGGAAAAGGGCAGGACTGGCTGTGCGGGGAGCTGGTGAGTCCTAGGCCTGGATTCAGGGTTCCTCCTGAGAACTGGCCTCTAGGGACCTGACAGCAGATCCCTCAGTGGGATTTTTCCTTCCCCACTGGTGATTCCCCATTTGTAGAGTTTGCTGGGAAACTTCCACAGCTGGGCTGAGTTCACCCTCTAGCTCCTTAGGTGAGACCCGACACCACATGGTCAGCTCTGCTCTGTCCCCTCATCCAGGGAAGCAGCCTGCTGAGCATGTGTCTGGACATGGGGCTGGGAGGCTACAGTTTGGATGTTAGTGTTGTTGTGTAACCTAACCTTGAGCCCTGCACCCCTTTGTAGTGAGGGGAAATCCTGGAACCAACGCAGCCTGATTCCTGCTGGAGAGCAGCCCCCCTGCAGAGACTGAGGAGTCCAGTCACCTGCCTACCTGAGGATCATTCATGGAGACGGTGAGTGCCCCATCTTTTAGTTAGTCAGGTAATTTGTTTTGGGGACCCCCTACTCCCTGAACTGTGTCCTCGAGCCAGGGAGTGAGGGTTTGAGGATTTTATAACTTGCTGCATACTACACCAATGAAGGAACTTACCACCTTCTCTCACTTGTGAGTCCTTTGGGCTGTACTGAACCCAGTCAGCCACACAACTACACCACTGCAGAGAAGAATTTTGTGGTTCTAGGTCACCAACAGCTCCAACACAGTACATGTACCAATGGGACACTAATTTTACATTTGATACATCAAGTCACAGGTATGTTCAGTGTGGGTACTGGTGACCCTAAAAAGAGTGTTTTATGCTGTTATGTTCATAGAATCTCAGAGTTGGAAGGGACCTCAGGAGATCATCTAGTCCAACCCCCTGCTCAAAGCAGGACCAATCCCATTTTTACCTCATATCCCCTAAATGGCCCCCTCAAGGATTGAAATAACAACCTCCCCGTTCTAAATGTTGTATTTGTCTCCTATTTAATATAATTATTGTGTTGACTATATTGTATGTATGACGGGTTGTGATCACAGAAACCCGCTTAGGAGCTGCCACCTGATGTGCCAAGGCTACTCCTGCCTCAGTTTTCTTGCCCAAACAGCTTAGGACCTCAGTACCCTGCCAGGTGTGAGCCACGTCCCCCAACAGCTGTGGGCTTTCCTGGAAACAGGCAGGAGGTATTCTTACCTCTGGCACTCAGATGCTCAACTCCCACTGGGGTCAAATCCTGAATAAATTTGTTTTGTCCTGTATAAAGCTTATACAGGGCAAACTCATAGATTGTTCGCCCTCTATAACAATGATAGAGAGATATGCACAGCTGTTTACCACCCACAGGTACCAACACGTACTCCAGGTTAATTAATAAGTAAAAAGTGATTTTAATAAAGACAGGAAGTAGTATTTAAGTGGTTCCAAGTAATAATAGACAGAACAAAGTGAATTACCAAATAAAATAAAACAGAATACACAGATCTAACTCTAATATAGTAAAAAGCCTCACCCTAGATGTTTGAGTGAATTCCTTCTTTCAGGCTAACCTACCTGTTAGCCTGGATCCAAGTATCACTTGCACACACACCATGCAGTCACAGTCCTCTGTTCCAGTTTCTTCCAGGTATCCTTGGGGGGTGGAGGGCTGTTCTTTGAGCCAGCTGAAAACAAAATGGAGAGGTCAGCTTGTCCAGCCCGCCGGCCGCATGCGGCCCAGGACAGCTATGAATGTGGCCCAACACAACTCGTCTTCTTCCAATGTGGCCCAGGAAAGCCAAAAGATTGGACACCCATGGTCTAGCCTGACCTTAAAAACCTCTAAGGAAGGAGATTCCACCACCTCTCTAGGTACCCATTACAGGGCTTCATCACCCTCCTAGTGAAATAGTGTTTCCTAATATCCAACCTAAGCATACAGTGCTTGCGGCCCAGGACGGCTATGAATGCGGCCCAACACAACTTGTCTTCTTCCAATGTGGCCCAGGAAAGGCAAAAGATTGGACACCCATGGATATAGACTTCCTCTTGTGGGTGGAGAGCCCCTCCTCCTTCTTATGCAGAGTCCACTTATAAAATGGAGTCTCAGAACACATGGTCCAGTCATAGGATTAAGCCAGGCTCCATACATTACCAGCCAGGTCACATTCCTGGAGAAGCTCAGGTGTGGACAGGCATCTACAAAGTTCGTTGTTAGCTTGATTGGTTCTTGATTGGGTTTAACTGAGAATAGTTCTCTCTCAGAGAGCTGCTCAGCTGCTTCCCAAAGTCTACTTACAACTAACCAAGCACATAGCCAATATTCATAACTTTGAATACTAAACAGACACATACATACAAATAGGATAAATAGATCCAGTGGATCATTACCTTTACATAGATATGTTACATGGCATATGTAGTAAAACCATATTCCAGTAATGTCCTACATATATTTATAGGCACCTCCCCCCCCAAGCCTTATGGGGTACACCGTCACAGTATGCGTTGGTTTTATTTCTTGGAAGTCTCCAACTATCTGGTCAGTAAGTGGAGATTACGCTGTAGTTAGAACTAGCAGAAATACCCAGCGTTGCTCGGATCCGTCGGAGGTGGGGAGGGGGCAGAGAGCGGAGCGAGTGCGGGGTCCGTTGGAGGGGGGAGGGGGCAGAGCGCAAACCTGACACCCCCACCTCACCCCCCAGACCAAACCCGACACCCCCACCTCACTTACCCCTCGACCAACCCCGACTCACATTTTCACCCCCCACCCAAACCCAACACCCCCACGTCACCCCCCTACCAACCCCAACACCCCCTGACCAACACCCACACCTCACCCCCCATAGACCAAACCTGACACACCCACCTCACTTTCCCCCCCAACCAAACCCGACACCCCTACCTACCACCACAAACAAACCCGACACCCACACCTCACTTACCCCTCGACCAACCCCGACCCCCCTCCTCACCCCCCCACCAAACCCAACACCCCCACCTTACCCCCCACCAACCCCAACACCCCCTGACCAACCCCAACACCCACCCCTCACCCACCCCGACACCTTCCCACCCCCCCAGACCAAACCAAACACCCCCGGCTCACTTAACCCCCGACCAAACCCGACACCCCCACCTCACTTACCCTCCGACCAAACCCAACTCAGGTCTGTTGGAGGTGGGGAGGGGACAGAGAGCTGAGCGAGTGCGGGGTCCGTTGGAGGGGGGAGGGGTCAGAGAGCTGAGCGAGTGCAGGGTCCGTTGGAGGGGGTATTATGACATCATAACTATGTCACAGAGAACAGCAGCTGCCCAGCTGATGTGATTGGCCTTTAAATAATTTCACCCCTGGGGGGCATCAGAGGTGAGATTTCAAAAATTTTCTACTCTTACCCTGATTAGGATCCTAAGACCTATAACTGTACCAAATTTCAAGTCTCTAGCTCAAACGGTGTGGAAGGAGTAAGGGAACATACACGCATACACCATTTGACTTTTATATATATAGATTTTCCTCCCAAGATGCCCTGGTGACCCTGCCAGGAAGGAGTGAGGGGGGTAGAGGCACCGCCAAATAATTTCCTAGGAAAAAAGAAAGAAGATGCCCACTCGGCAGGGTGTGGTGGGATCCAAAAGAACCCAGACCTGTCCATCAAAACCTGTAAGCGGATTGGCATTAAAGGAGGTAACCAGGTGGAGAGGAGGCACCTGACATGAGGATTCAACTTTCCAGCATTATTCCTAATATTAAGTTTGTGATACAAAAATGCAGAAACACCAATCCCATTAAATCCAAATTTGTATATCTGTTTATAAAAATGGATTTTCCTAGTAAAAATCTAATTTGTTTGGTGTTTGTATATATATAAAAACAGTGTTTTTTAAGTAGAACACTGTTATTAATTTTGACTCTTGCACTTGATTTTTGTACTACTTTTTGCACGCTTTCCAGTTAGAAATTGTTAGCTCAAGTTATTTTAAATTTGTATTTTTGCTTTGTTTTATAAAATAAAATGTATTTGAGCATAAATAACGCAATTTTTGATTTGAAAACCAAACAACTACAAAATAATATAAGTGTTCCGTAAATATATACCAGGCTAAAAAGTGTTCCATGGCCAAAAAAGTTTGGGAAACACTGCAGTAGAAGATGTGGGATAACCAATCCTAATTCCTCATAGTCAGATTGTTTTAACCATGAAGCATGAAGGTTTGTATTCTTTCCAATACTACTTTTTTAACATTAACTATAACAAACCTGGACATTCTTGTTATCTATATAAAAATCAAATTCCACTTTAGAGCTTGCTAAGATCTTGGCCTCAGCAACATCCTGTGGCAATGAGTTCCCCTGTGTAATCCCCTACTGTGTGAAAAACTACTTCCTTCTATCACTACACCAGCTTTGTGCCAGCTAGAGACTCCCTCTGCCAGCAAATCCCCCAATGAGGTGAGGGAACAGCTACTTAGCTTTGGTCTACACTGCGGGGAAGGAAGAGGAATCAATCTAAGTTATGCAACTGCAGCTATTTGAATAACATAGCTGAAGTCAACATACTTTGATCTATTCACCACGGCGTCTTCGCTGCAGTGAGTTGACTGCTGCCACTCCCCAGTTGACTCTGCCTGCGCCTCTCGTGGTGGTGGTGGAGTACAGGAATTGATGGGAGAGTGCTCAGGGATCAATTTATCGCATCTAGACTAGATGCAATAAATCGACCCCTGCTGGATTGATCACTACCCGTCAATCCCATGACGTACCCTTAGTAATTCTACACACACTGGAACATGGAAATATAGTTACATCGTTTATTTTGTTTAAAGAACAATGGGCCAGACTCCTGCCTGGTGACATGCCACCTAAAGTGATAGAGTTAATCCCAGGATGAATTTTAGTACACATCCCAAGAGGGGTGTGATCACCTGCACCTTGAAAATAAGTCAGCAGTTAAGTAGAACCTATGCAAAACAAAGGAGTGATTAAAAGGGGATGTGTTCTCTCTCTCTCTCTCTCTCTCTCTCTCTCTTATATTGTAAAAAGCTGTTCCACATTAGATTAACTGCCCCCTTTGACTTCTCAGCTTTCGGAGGCTCTGTCTGTGTGTGGTCCATTCATCCTGTGAAGTACGACCAGCAATTCACGTGTGTCTGCCACGTTGGCTTGCCAGCCGTGAGCAGCCCATAACATGTGCTGCCAAATGAATCACACATGGTTGTGATTTATGGGGAAAGACAGTCTGGTAACATGAGTCATGAAGGGGCCTGCGAAAGGGGGCCCAGACTGGACCAGAACAAAGCATTGCTCTGCCATTTGATGATTCAGTAAGATGTGGCACAGAAACCATAGAAAAGAAGAGGTGGTACCAGGGGTGAAAGTGAGCTGGTACAGGCCGGTATGGCATACCGGTAAGAACCCGCACCAGCCCATATGCATCCCACATAAAGCCACGGCAGTGCTTTAACATCCCTGCCCCTTTTGCATCCCCCATGGGCAGCCCTGCTGGTAGCGTCTGTACCAGCAAGGCCGCCGATGGGGTGGGGGAAGGGCAACAACGTTAAAGCGCTGCCACAACAGCACTTTAAAGTCCCTGCCCCTTACCCTGGGGGAGGTAAGGGGCAGGGACTTTAAAGTGCTGTTGTGGCAGCGCTTTAACGTTGTTGCCCTTCCCCCACCCCATCAGCGGCCCTGCTGGTAGGGTCTGTACCAGCAGGGCCCCCAACAGGAGAGGCAAAAGCGGCAGGGACGTTAAAGTGCTGCCACAGCAGTGCTTTAAGGATGGTCCTTGGCCGCAGCAGTGCTTTAACGTTGCTGTGCCTCCTCATCGGCAGCCCTGCCCATAGTGGGGCGCAGCAACGTTAAAGTGCTGCCATGGCAAAGGACCCTGTAGCACTTTAAAGTCCATGACCCTTTTGCATCCCTCCGGCCACCCACAGAGGTGGGGGGAGGGGAAGGGAACAGCTACAGACACCTACCAGTACGGGGCAGGCTGGAGCTGGCTCTGACCCCCAGCTCCGCCCCTTCTGCCCGAGGCTGGCCCCGTACCGGTAAGTGTCTATAGTTACTTTCACCCCTGGGTAGTACCTACTACAGGGGGCAAGAGAGACACTGGGATGAGCTCATTATTTACTGGATTTATTACACAATAAAAACTTAAGGGCTTGTCTACACAGGGAAATTAGTCCAGAATAAAGTAGGGTGTGAATTTAAAATGGATTACCTATTCCCAATTAGCTCAATGTGTGAACACTCTTATTCCAGAATGAGCTCCTTATTCCAAATTAGCTTCCCAAATGGATTAAGGTAAGTCTAACTAAGGCACTCTTGTTGCAAAATAAGAGCATTCGCACATGGACATTCACTAATTGGGACTAGCTAATGAGGAATAGCGATTCTGATCAGAGTCCCTGTGTAGACAAGCCCTAAGGGCAACAGATCTATGGTGATTTCCATAGGAGAACTAGTTCCCTTTGCAGTTCCTTTGCTGGCAGCAGGGGCTGTTATGCTCTGTCAGACAGGGAATCTCAAGCAATAATTAATAATGGGGAAGGGAATACATCCCTGCTGTACACATACAGAAGTCAGTGGTGTTACTCCAGGGATTGATCTGTCCTTTGTATCCTTTTAGCTGTATTTCACATACTGCAGACAGACGTTTCCTTCCAGCGCATGTTCTGTACACACATCTACAACAGAACCTCGATTTGATGAGCACCAGTCCTACAATATGTCTGCCCCTCCCTCAATGTGGAGAGGAATATGCACACTTGTAGTAACCAAGTTGAGATTTTTCCCCAGACACTTCACTTAACGATTTTTTCCCCAGCCACTTATAGGAACCATGTTTTCCCAACAGGGGAATGGAGGGGGGAGTAATCACGTAACAAAAGTGATGTTGACAAATAAGAAGCTAACAACCCTTGAATACTCTGGAAATCGTTTTGCAGTGGTTTGAAGGACAAGAAGAAAGGAATGCACGGCACCAGACTGCTACTTGTGCACAATATCTACTGTAATTGTGAGATGTTAAGGTTTATGAACTTTCCTGTTTTATGAATTCCTTGATCCCTAGTCAATTAAAAAAAAAATCAGGGGTTCTATTGTACATAGTGTGACAGAGTCAGACCAGAAGGGTATAGGAGAGTGCTGGAAGGCAGGTATATCAGCCTCAGGATGTGCAGGTCTCTGTTCCCTGGATAGCCAAACAAAGGCTACTCCAGGCCAATCAAGACACCTGGGGCCAATTAAGAAGGTTCTAGAAGGTAGTGGAAATAGCTAGCCTGATTGGGACACCTGAAGCCAATCAGGGACTGGTTGAAACCAGTTAAAAACCCTCCTAGTTAGTCAGGTGGGTGTGGGTGTCAGGAGTTTGGGAGGCGTTGGAGCAGAGAGCAGTTTGGAGGCGTTGAAGCAGAGGAAGTTTGGAAGGAGGCCCTGCGGTAAGGGTGAAGCGGAGTGTGAAGAAGCGGGGACTGCTGTGGGGAAGTAGCCCAGGGAATTGTATTGTGTTTGGTGCCTAAAAGGTCAGCCATCTTAGCTGATACTATTAGGGTCCCTGGACTGGAGCCCGGAGTAGAGGGTGCGCCCGGGCTCCCCCCCTTTCTACCTCCCCTAACTAATCACAGTGAGCCTCTGAGGCTAGCACAAACCACCTGGAAGTGCAGTACCCACAGGGAGAAGGCCAAAGCTTTGCCACAACTGGTGTCAGCCGTGGGATTTCGATTGTTCACAGCGCGGCGGAACAAAGAAGTTATTTTTAAAAAAAGTGCACTGGGATTTTTGGGTTTTTTTGGCGGTTTTTGTTTGTTTGTACCACAATGGAGGAGTTGGTGAGGGCACTGGTGCAAGCCACAGCAGTCCAGCAGGAGGCAACCTGGGCTCAGGTGATTGCGCAACAGGAGTCCATGAGGTTACAGCAAGAAACCAACCAATTGTTAATGAGCCAGGCGACCCATGATAGAGCTCTCCTGCATGAGGTAGTGGACCAGCTGAAGATCCTCACCACCCAGGCCCGGGTGTCCAATGGGACGCGAACCCTGAAGGCCACCGGTTGTCTGCCAAAAATGACAGTACATGATGATATAGAGGCATATCTCCTCTCATTTGAAAGGACTTCTCAGTGTGAGGCATGGCCCCAGGAGCAGTGGGCCAGCATTCTCGCCCCTTTTTTGTGTGGAGAGGCCCAGAAGGCTTACTTTGATCTGCCCAGCGAGAATGCCGCTGACTATTCCCAGCTGAAGGAAGAGATCTTGGCACAATCAGGGGTGACAGCAGCAGTACGGGCCCAGAGGTTCCAGGAGTGGAAATATAGGGAGAACAAACCTCCGAGGTTCCAACTATTCGACCTCATACACCTCGCTCGGAAGTGGTTACGGCCTGAGGCATGCAGCCCAGAGGAGATTTTAGAGACTTTGGTCCTGGACCATTACATGCGGAGACTGCCGCCAGATCTCTGAAAGTGGGTATGCCAGAACAATCCGTCCACCTACGACGAAATGATCACCTTGGTGGAGAGACGGATGACAGCCAGGGAATTGACCCAGCTACCCCAGGAAGGCCTCCCACTAATCAAACACACGACCCCGAGCATGGAGGGACAGGCGGCCAAACCCCTGGGAAGTCCTAGGTGGAAGAAAAAGGAGGCTGAAAACCAGTTGAGATCCCAGAAGGAAGAGAAAGGCCTGAGTGGGGGCGGTCCTGGGACTAAAGTAGTTAACCCACGTGATAGGGGCGTGACTAGAACCAATTATAGGTGTTACGGGTGCGGGGAGTTGGGGCACATAGCTTCCCAGTGCCCCAATGTCATAGAGCCAATGCAATGCAACTTGGGGGACGGGACAGACCCATGCAGCCTACTAAATATTGTAGGGGTCGCAGTCACCCCACATAAATATACAAGGCAGGTGAAGTTGAATGGGGTAGAAACCATAGCACTTGTAGACTCGGGGAGTGCTATCACCCTAATTTCAGGTAAATTAGTGAAGCGCAGCCAGTTAATGCAGGCAAAGCGTAACAGTCCATGGGACTGTTAGTTACTATCCCGTCATACCTGTGAAAATTGAAATTCAAGGAAATATCACTGAGGTGAAAGCAGGTGTAGTTCCAAACCTCCGATACCCTGTGCTCATAGGTAGAGATTTCCCTGTGTTTGGAAACTTGCTCCCACCAGAGGAACGGGAGGGAGGGGAGCTCCCTGAACTTCAGGAGACTTCCACGGCAGAATGTTACCTCCCATTTTTCGCAGAAATATCCCAGGAACTATTCCCTGTCCCAGGGAAAGGTCGAAAGTCCAAGAGAGAAAGAAGGGCGGCCAAGGCCTTGGGTACCCGAATCCTGATACAAGGACAGAGGGCCGCTTGTATAGGCAGACGAACACAGGCAACTGAGGGAGAGAGCCCCGAAATGGAAGAGGAGTCAGAAACCGGTTCCAACCCCAACCTCTCAGAGCCAGCCAAAAGGGCAGAGATAGGTCCATTAGAATTCGGGCTGATAAGTCCCGGGAGAGAGACTTTTGGACGAGACCAGGTGGAAGACCCAAGGTACGAGAATGCCAGGAAGGAGGTGGCCAAAATAGATGGAGTACCTATAGAGGGAAAGGCCCGGGGGCCAGGGCCTTATTTTGTGATAAAAAGGAATCTCCTATACCGGGTCATACAAATGCAGGAGCAAGAGGTACACCAGCTCCTTGTGCCCCGGAAACACCAGAAGGCAATATTAAGCCTTGCTCACAGCCACCTTTTTGGAGGGCACCTGGGAGTGGAGAAAACCCAGGCACGAATCTTACACAGGTTCTTCTGGCCGGGGGTACATGAAGATGTCCGGCGGTACTGTGCCTCCTGCCCCAAATGTCAACTGCACAGCCCTCGCCCACATCTAAGAGCTCCTTTGGTATCCCTGCCGGTCATCGAAGTTCCGTTTGAGGGATCGCTATGGACCTTGTGGGGCCGCTAGAGAAAACAACCCGAGGCCACCAGTATGTGCTTGTCATCCTAGACTACGCAACCAGGTATCCAGAAGCTGTCCCCTTACGAAACACAGCCTCCAAGAACATTGCCAAAGAATTAGTGGCAATCTTTGCCCGGGTAGGGCTGCCAAAAGAAATCCTCACAGACCACGGAACTCCATTCATGTCCAAGTTAATGAAGGACCTGTGTTCCCTGCTCCATGTCCAGACCCTGCGTACCTCAGTTTACCATCCACAAACTGATGGGCTGGTGGAAAGATTTAACCGGACCCTCAAGGCCATGATAAGAAAAGTGGTAAGCAAGGATGGGAAAGATTGGGACAACCTACTACCATACCTCATGTTTGCCATCCGTGAGGTCCCCCAAGCTTCCACTGGATTCTCCCCCTTTGAGCTACTGTATGGACGCAACCCCCGAGGCATCCTGGACATAGCCAAGGAAATCTGGGAGAAGGAACCCAGTGAGGGGAAGAACGTAATAGAACGTAATTGGCAAGGGCCCTATGAAGTAGTAGAACCTGTTGGAAAAGTAAATTACAAGGTGAGACAACCGGGACGTCGAAAACTAGAGCAGATATACCACATCAACCTTCTAAAACCCTGGCATACCCAAGAAGCATGTGTAGTTGCTCAAAAGGACCCATTGCAGGAGAACCAAAACCCCGAGCAGGTGAAGGTGTCTCCTGATTTAACACCAGTCCAAAGAAAGGAGGTGGTCGAGATGATCAATCGGAACCAAGACATATTCTCATCTCGGCCAGGACGAACAACGGAGACGTATCACCACATCATTACAAACCCTGGGGCCAAGGTGACGATGAGGCCTTACCGGGTGCCAGCAGCCAAAAGAGAAGAAATCAGAGCAGAAGTCAAGAAAATGTTGGAGTTAGGGGTAATTGAAAACCAGATGGCTCCACAAGGTTTTGCAATGACTTCCGTCGACTGAATGAAGTGTCCCAGTTCGACGCATATCCTATACCTCGGATAGACGAGTTAGTGGACCGACTGGGAACTGCCCGTTTCCTCACTACTCTAGACTTAACTAAAGGGTAGTGGCAGATCCCCCTTGCTGAAGATGCAAAGGAGAAGACTGCTTTCTACACCCCAGAGGGACTGTTTCAATATACAGTCCTTCCATTCGGTCTACATGGGGCCCCAGCTACCTTTCAGCGCCTTATGCAAGTTATGGGGCTGCCTACCTGGATGATGTGGTTATTCATACCTCAGACTGGGAAACCTACCTGGAAAAGGTAGAAGCTGTCCTTGATACCCTAAGGCATGCTGGTCTTACTGCAAACCCTGCTAAGTGTGCCATAGGACTAACGGAGGCTAGGTATCTGGGCTACATTGTGGGACGAGGTGTAGTGAAACCCCAACTCAATAAACTAGAGGCCATCCAAAACTGGCCCTGACCGGTTCGCAAGAAACAAGGTAGTGGGGTATTATCGACGCTTTATTCCCCATTTTGCCACCAGGGCAAGTGCCCTGACTGAGCTCATAAAAGCTCGGGGACCTGAGATGGTACGATGGACAGATACAGCAGAAAGGGCATTTACAGATCTGCGGACAGCCCTTTGCAGTGACCCCGTACTTATAGCCCCAGACTTCACTAAGGAGTTCATCTTGCAGACAGACGCATCCGAAGTAGGACTAGGGGCTGTCCTATCCCAGATGGCCGGGGAAGAAGAACATCCAATCCTCTATCTCAGTAGAAAACTCCTCCCAAGAGAACAGAACTATGCTGTGGTTGAGAGGGAATGCCTTGCTGTTAAGTGGGCCATGGAAACACTGAGATACTACCTGCTAGGAAGACAATTTACCCTCGTGACTGACCATGCCCCTCTTCAGTGGATGCAGCGGAACAAGGAGAAAAATGCAAGGGTGACTAGATGGTTTTTATCCCTCCAACCTTTCCAGTTCCGCATACAGCACAGAGCCGGAAGTCGTCATGGCAATGCAGATGGCTTATCACGAGTGCATTGTATGTCGACCCAAGTTGCCCAACCCCTTGGTGTTGAGCAGGGGGGAGGGATATGTGATGGAGTCAGACCAGAAGCGTATAGGAGAGTGCTGGAGAGGTATATCAGCAAGGACTGCCCTGTCTCCCAAGGTCTGTGAGAATGGGGGATCATTTTCCAGAATAGTTCGTAACTGGCTATCTTTTTATAACAAGATCTTTATCCAGCATTCTTAAAACTACAATACGCATCTGGGGAAGTGAGGAAACAGATTGACAGAGCGAGATGGATACCCAGAAGTCACCTACTACAGGACAGGGCCAACAAGGAAAATAACAGATACCACTGGCCATCATGTGCAGCCCCTAGCTAAAACCTCTCCAGCACATCATCAGTCACTGAGGCTGAGATTGACTCTCAGAGGCTCCTGCAGTTAAATCAGGAGATGAGCCACTAACAGTCCAGTGGCGCAGCAGGGCTAAGGCAGGCTCCCTGCCTGCCCTGACCCTGCACTGCTTCTCGAAGTGGCCAGCATGTCTGGCAGCAGCTCCTGGAGAGGGGAGGGGCAGGAGGTCTCCATGCACTGCTGTTGCCTGCAGTCAGCTCCCATTGGCTGGAAACAGAGAACTACGGCCAATGGGAGCTCCAGGGGCAGTGCCTGCAGACAGGGGCAGCGCATGGAGCCACCTGCTCCTCCCGCTGCGGAAGCCACTGCCGGACAGGCCAGCCACTTCCGGGAGCAGTACGAAGACAGAGCAGGCAGGAAGCCTGCCTTAGCCCCACTGTGCCGTGGCCTGGGAGCTGCTTGAGGTAAGCAGTGCCCTGTCAGAGCCTGAACCCCTCACATGCCCCAACCCCTGGCCCCAGCCATGAGCCCCCTCCAATACCCTACACCCCCTCTTGCACTCCAACTCCCTTCCAGAGCCTGCACCTTCTCCTGTACCCCAATTTCCTGCCTGAGCTCTGAGCCCCCCTCCCGAATCCCAACCTCCTATCCCAGGCTCAGCCTGGAGCCCCTCCCACACTCTGAACCCCTCAGCCCCAGCCCAGAGTACGCACCGTCTCCCTCACCCTAATTCTCTTTCCCAGCCTAGTGAAGCGAGGGTGAGGGAGAATGAGCCACAGAGAGGAGGGATGGAGTGAGTAGGGCAAAGTCTTGGAGAAGATAGGAGGTAGGAGCATGGCCTCAGGGAAGGGGGAGACAGGGCAAAGATATTTGGGTTTGTGAGATTACAGTTATTTCTAATTTCCTTTGATGTAGATCCTGGGTTGCACTTAAATTCAAAAAGTGATCTTGTGCTTAAAAACGTTGGAGACCACTGTGATAAATCTATATAAAGCAGGGAGTGACATCATTGATTGTTATTTACTCCCCACACAAGAGGACTCCTGGGAACACCAGAGGAACAAAGACTGAACTGGGGGAGGTGCTGGACCCAGGCTAAATAAATTTCTAGCCTCTGTATGGAAACCTGGGGAGCTCAAGCTGCAAAGCAAGTGCAGCTTGTGCCTAGAGAATCTGCAAGCCTGCTTGTATCATCAGTCAGGGTGAGAAATAGAATATGAATTAGCAATTTATATAGTATGTTATGTTTAGTTTGTGGTTTTGTTTATTTGCTAGGTAATCTGCATTGATGCCTTTGCTCTCAATTATAATCACTTAAAATCTATCTTTTTGAAGTTAATAAAGTTGTTTATATTTTAACCTAAACCAGTGGTGTCGTTAAGTGAGGTGTCTGGGGAAAAATAAGAACATAAGAACGGCCATACTGGGTCAGACCAAAGGTCCATCTAGCCCAGCATCCTGTCTACCGACAGTGGCCAATGCCAGGTGCCCCGGAGTGAGTGAACCTAACAGGTATGATCGAGCGATCTCTCTCCTGCCATCCATCACCCCCCTCTGACAGACAGAGGCTAGGGACACCATTCATTACCCATCCCGGCTAATAGCCATTTATGGACTTAGCCTCCATGAATTTATCCAGCTCTCTTTTAAACCCTGTTATAGTCCTAGCCTTCACAGCCTCCTCAGGTAAGGAGTTCCACAGGTTGACTGTGCGCTGTGTGAAGAACTTCCTTTTATTTGTTTTAAACCTGCTGCACGCCAATTTCATTGAGTGGCCCCTAGTTCTTCTATTTTGGGAACAAGTAAATAACTTTTCCTTATTTACTTCCTCCACACCACTCATAATTTTATATACCTCTATCATATCCCCCCTTAGTCTCCTCTTTTCCAAGCTAAAAAGTCCTGGCCTCTTTAATCTCTCTTCATATGGGACCCGTTCCAAACTCCTAATCATTTTAGTTGCCCTTCTCTGAACCTTTTCTAGTGCCACTATATCCTTTTTGAGATGAGGAGACCACATTTGTACGCAGTATTCAAGATGTGGGCGCACCATGGAAATCTCAACTTGGTTACTACAAGTGTGCATATTCCTCTCCACATTGAGGGAGGGGCAGACATATTAATGAGCATACACTGTGCAGATCCCTGTGCAGTACAAGATGATATAATTTTGGGTTTATACTCCAGAGGGAGTGTGTGCCTGGGGATCTGGGAAACTGGCTGGGGTCTACTGTTTGTACTTGGGTGGCTTAGGTAAAGCACTCTCAGGTAACTCAGTTTGGGTGTGTGGCCTCCTGTCAAGTTGTGTGATAACAGGGCTTGAGCAAGACTGACTGTGTCTCCAACCAAGAAAGCAGTGTGAGCAGGGCCAGTCCAACTGAGTGGTTTGAAGGGCACAGCAGTTCTTCACGGCTTCCAGACCGCACCCCAGGGGTGAGAACCCATCACAGTAGTATTAGTGTACTAGGGCATATCGTTTAGAGGGAGAACAGATCTTGACTCTAAGCAATGAAAAGCTTACAGCATCCCTTGGGATTTTGTGCCAATGATCAATTACCTAATTTGCATCTTATTTCCAGTTTGAATTTCTCTGTTATTGGGGCAGGAATGATAAAATGTTGTTAACTTGATTACGTGAATGAGGGACTGGGACATGTACTTGGCCTTTGTCATGATGGAGGGACTCACCATCATCTAGGTAACACTGGCCAAGGGACAGGGTTTCCAGACGCTGATTGAGCAGAGTGGCTGGTGAAGCAGAGCAGTTCCTGGGCAGCTGATGGAATAGCTCATGGTGAGGATGGTAGCAAAGCCCCATGAAGAGGTGGGGCAGTTGGCTGCTGACCACCTAAGGTGCCCCATAACCTGCCCTTCCCCCCCATTTCTACCCAGGCTGGGAGGTAAAACACTGCAGATGAGCTTTTGAACTCTGCAGAGACTTTTGGGCTGTTGGACTTTTGGGACCTTGGGTGACTTTGGGGCTTGTGGGACTCAAGAACCAAAGGTGAAGGACACAACCCATTTGCTTGTGTGTGTGTGCGCGTGTGGGGAGGGGGGAGGATTCTGGTTCATGGTTTGGTTTATGAATCCTGTTTGTCTTGTTTCCCCAATATAATGCCATATTGTTTCTCTCTGTTATTAAAAGGTTTTTGGTACACTCAGACTCTGTGCTTGTGAGAGGGGAAGTATTGCCTCTTAGAGGCGCCCAGAAGGGTGGTATATGGTTGTCCCAGGTCACTGGGTGGGGGCTCGAGCCGGTTTTGTATTGTGTCATTGGAATGGAACCCCTGGATACTGAACCCGGCCCTTGTTGCTGCCAACTCTGATGGGCAGAAGGGTTACACGTGTTAGTCTGGAATAGCAGAAGTGACAAAGAATCCTGTGGCACCTTAAAGACTAAAGTATTGAAGCATAAGCTTTCATGGGCTAATACGAAGTGGGTATTAACCCACGAAAGCTTATGCTTCAATACTTTAGTTAGTCTTTAAGGTGCCACAGGACTCTTTGTCACTCATGATACTTTCTGTTAGTGCCATATGTTATCAATCAACTGGAAAACCTTGCTGCTGCCTGATTTAATTGGGAGTAGCAATGAGGTAGTGGGGCCCCCTAGAGGGCTACACACCCAGTCCTTTTTCTCTAAACGTCCGTTTCGTGGGTTGGCTAGCAGAGTAGATCTCCTTTAAAGCCTATGTTGATGTCAGGGATAGAGAGAGACAAGTTGTTGCTCACCACCATGGTTTGTCCTGACAGAACTCCCCATAGTCTCTAATTCTCAGTATACAACTGCTCTGGCAAATTGTCTCACAGACTATGAACTCTGGTGCACTTAGAACTTGCTCACTGTTTTTCTGTGGCTCACATGCGCAATGGGAGACTTAGCCTTAGGATACAAACCATTATTTACAGGCTGATGCATAGGGGAAGCAGAGGGACAGAGAAGGCTGTTCAGAGTTATTGAATAAGGTGACAGTAGCAGCTTGACATGAAACTTGTCATTACGATGCAAGAAGCAGCTAGTGTCAGGCAAGAATAGTGACAGCATGGTCACTGGACTTAACCTCTCATTACAAACAGGATGTAGTTCAGGGGTGGTCACACTTTTTTGAGGGCCACATCTGGGGATAGAAATTGTATGGCGGGCCATGGATGCTGATGAAATTGAGGTTGGGTTACAGTAGGGGGTGAGTGCTCTGGATGGGGGTGGAGTCTCTGGGATGGGACTGAAGGGTTTGGGGTGTAGGAGGATGCTGTGGGATGGGACTGAGGGGTTTGGAGGGCAGGAGGGGATTGGGGTAGGGAATTGGGGACTGGGGTGGGGGGCAGAGAGCAGCACTTACCTCAAGCAGCTCCTGGAAACATCAGCATGTCTCCAGTCTGGCTGGAGGTGCAGCCAGGTGGCTCTGCTGCGTGCTGTCCCATCCGCAGGCACCACCCCTGTAGCTCCCATTGATCGTGGTTCCTGGCCAATTGGAGCTGCGGGAGCGATGCTTGGGGCAGGGTCAATGTGCGGAGTGAAGCCCCCTGACTGCCCCTATGCATAGAAGCCAGAGGGGGGGCATGCTGCTGCTTCCTGGAGCTGTTAGGAGTGGACCCCGACCCTGCTCCTTGGCTGAAACACCACCACAGGGAAAGCCCCAGATCCCTCTCCCCAGCGGGAGCTCGAGGGCCAGATTAAAACAACTGGTGGACCAGTCTTTCCGTTGACTTCAGTGGGATTGGATTGGGCAAATTTACCCTATTGTAGGGTGACAGCTAGGACACTAAACGACCTGGGTTGTTTTTTGTTTACTGTATCATGTTGTGACCTGGGCAGCACTTGCTTCAGCAAAGAGAACAGTTCTGCTTCAGTTTGCTGCTGGCAAAACAACATTGTGTCTCTGCTTCCTCCCTGAATGAGGAACCCGACACCATTAAACACCCAACAGCAACACCCACTTTCTCTGACAAACATGTTGAGCAGGGCCTGCCATTTCCTAGATGTCCTGCTCAGGGGTTTACACTAATGCACCAAAGATAATAAATTTACTTGGGGAAATAGTTTCAGGACAGATCACAACACTGTTCTGGTCTTATCTGATGGGCTTCTTTATTTCCTTGCCAACATTCTTGGATGTTTCTGGTCTTTATTTATTTGTAATGCTAGTCCTCCCCCCCCCCCTCATTAATTGCAGTCCCTTTGACTGAGGTTATATCAAAGTAATTTTTTCTGAAAAAAATCACTTGAAGGGCATAACCTAATGTTACTTCATGTATATTGTAATTTCTTAATTAGGTTATACATTAAAAAGAAACTAGCCTCTGTAGCTGGTTAGATTCCCAGTAGTAATCCACATACCATGTCAACCTCCAGTAAATTACTTTCAAAAGTTTAAGCCTGGGCACTGATGTTTTCTGTTTACTCTCAGAGCATAGACCTCATAAGCAGCCTCAGGTCAGTTTCTCTACCTGCCCCACCAAAAGTGTCTCTGTCCTGCCCTGAAGGGGCCACACCTCTACGACAAATTGCTAATTCATTAGGATCCATTCCCTCTTTGGCCTTTCTGGCAACCAAAGGGATTTCACGAGAGGCATTCTCATGTCATGTACATCTTGTCTCCGTCTTACAGATGCAGAAACTGAGGCAAAGAGAGGGCAAGACCAGGATTTTAACTGGCACATGCCTCAGTTTTGGAAGCCCAATGGGGAACACTAAATGGGTTTGGGTTTTGGGGGGAGTTTTTGTATGAATCCCGTCTACCTGAATGGGTACTCAGCAATCCTGAAAATCAGGCCCAAGGTATGTCGGCCACTTGTAAAAACTTTAACCACAGTGATTTGCCCCCAACTCACACAGTGAGGGCCATGGGAGAGCTGGGAATAGAACCTAGGGTGCCAGGCTGGATGATGCACCAAGAAGCTTAAGTTTCACTTTAGTAAAGAAGTCTATGCAAGGGAAAGGGAGTCTCTCCTACTGTAAACAGGTGAGTGTAGGCCACAGCATGCAACTTATGAGCAAACCTGTGAGCTAGAAAGGGAAGAGGTGATAGTGCTGGGAGGTAAGGCAAGTCCCATCTTTTCATGTACTGTCCATCATGGGACCCTTGATATCTGCCCGTAGGTATCGTAATTCCTATGGCTGAAGCGCAGAGGGGACTGCACAGCTTCCTCCCCACAAACACTCATGAGGTCCAGCACCTCACCATTGCTCCATACTGGGGATCGCCTGGTGCGGTGAGGCATGGTCACCCAGAAAGATGTGCTGAGAGCACTCCACGCATTGCTGAGCAAACAGGTAGGGAAGCAGAGTTCAAAAGTGATGACCACAGTGGCTAGAAAGAACATGCATTATGGGACACTTCCGGAAGCCAATCGGAATACATTAGGTGTCCACACTGGCACCGCGGCGCTCCAGTGAGAGTGCAACAAACGTGATTCCTCTCAGGGAGATGGAGCACCAGGAGTGCTCCAGCCATGGAGTCAGAGCGCTCTACGTGCCTTGCCAGAGAGGACGGGTAGTAAGGTAGAGCGCTCTTCGTGGCTTTATTGCGCTAAAACGCGCAAGTGTAGCAAAGCCCTAAGGTGCCACGAGGACTCCTCGTTGTTTTTGCTGATACAGCCTAACACGGCTACCACTCTGAAACCTGTCACCATGCAAGGAGCAGAATAAAAGTTGTCTTTATAGTCCCTTTCTCCTTTTCATGATAGCATCGCCAGGGCTGCAATCTGTCCCGCATCTGCAGTTGACAGAACTTTGCACGTCGACTTTGAACCTAGCTCCAGGAGTCCTGATTCGCAGTCTCCTGATCCAAGCACTACACACACTCCTTCCTTCACTTTATCGTTTAGAGCTGGGGAGAACAGATAGCAGAGAAGCAATAAAGCACATGTAAGCTGCTGCATCTTCTTCCTTCACTGTCTTGCTGCTTTGGATAATGGCTAATGATGTTAGCAAAGCTCCTTGCTGTTACGCAGGGTGGATCCATTCCAGAGAGGGAGATGCTTGCTGGGTGTTCAGAAAACAATGAACCTGCCACAAAGCATTTTGTTTCAGCAGTTGTTTCTGTTGGCTGGCCAGCTCCTGATAACATCTCCTCCTGCCTGAGTACAGGACAGGGCTTGAGATAATGACTTTAGTAGCTCACTTGGTCAGGTCAGGGTTTTGTTCTAAGGCTGCAGCCGTTTATTTTTGGAATGAACTGAGGAGTGGCAACACACTTGTGAGCACTCTTATCCTGTTTATTACATGCCTCCGGACCCCAGCCCTCCTTCTGAAATGGCTTTTCAAGATGCAACATCATTGTGTACACCAAAGTTTAGCTACTTGATTATATCTGGAAGTAGCATTACCATTTCTCTCTAGTCCCCACCCCCTCCCCGCATACAGTGGTTTGAAAGTGGAAAGTGTCACTTGGGCTAATTTATCCCTGGTATAATTCCACTGAAGCCAACAGAGGTGAATTTGCTCCCTTGTATATGTTTCCTTAATCCTTAGGACTACTGTAGGTGTAAGTGTCCTAGCTAGGGATGGGCAGGTCAAGTCAGATAAGTAAGTTGACTCAACTCAGATGGAACTCAATTGTTTTGAGGGTCAAAAGTTTGAAGTGTCTTTTTCTAGAACTACTTTTCTTCTGATCCTGGCCAGATCCTGGTCCTCACAGTTTAAAATGTGTCTAAGGCAGTGGGAGAAAGGCAGAGCATAGTCTTGCTAGATTTCTGGAGCTTTGCTCCAAGTGATTACTGTTTCCCTGCAGTCGGAGACTCAGGGTATGGTTAGACTGGCGCTTTATAGTGCTAAAAGCCTCCAGTAGCGCTATAACTCTGTCCCCAAACACACTGGCAAGGCACATTTTGCGCAATAAGTCTCCGCTTAAATCGCAACTGTAAAACCACCTATCCGACCGTGATAAGACTTTTTGCGCTAGCGCTATAGCGCAAGGGTGCGAATGTAAACACCCATTGCGCGTTAATGAGCCTCCAGCCTCCTCCAGCCTGGCCCAGAATTCCCATTCGAGCCTCTCTGGCGATCATTCTGTCGCATCCTCAGGTGACCACACGTCAGACCCTCCCCTTAAATTCCCAGGGAAATTTGAAAATCCTTTTCCTGTTTACTGCAGCCAGGCATGGAGTGCTCCTCAGGTAACCATTTTGCTTCAGCCATGACTCCACGTCCCATGCCTCCTCGCAATAAGCGATCTCGAGCGTGGTCTGATCATGAGGTCACGGACCTCATCAGCTGTTGGGGGTGTTGGAATAATGCAATTTAGAAACAACTGTATTATGAATGTTGTGTAGTATGATTTTAAAAACTGTCTCAAACTGTACTTTCACTCCCTGTATATGAACTCTCAACCTCTAGCCTGGCATGCATCTTAAACTCATGTTTACCCTGCCACAGCTGTGCAGGAGTACCCCTAAGGGTCCTGGACCTCCTGTTTACCAGGCATGTAAATGGCATGGATTAATACCGAACAATGGATGTGATAGCCATTAAGTGTTCTCACCTGTGTAAGTGTATTGAAAGCCCCCCTCCCTTATTCACACCTGAGTATAAGAAAGGCCTCAGCCTTGCATGGAGCTGAGCCAGTTGTTTGGGTAATAACCCCTCTGACTCCTATTGCTTGCAATAAATCTTGTTTTCCAGAAACCTGCTGAGTAATGCCTGTTCTTTGAGAGTATATTGGGATTGAGCTCCAAAGGTAAAGCAGTTTTTGCAACAGGGGGAAACGGCTGTACAGTCTCAGTTGCCGTCTAGCCGCAGAAATTATGATACCTATTTCCTGATATCAGGGGCCATGAGGGACAGAGGGTATGAACGAGACACTCTGCAGTGCCGGACAAAAGTAAAGGAGCTTAGGATTGCATATCGCAAAGCCCGCGCTGCAAACAGCCGCTCTGGGGCAGCCCCTGTGTTTAGCAAGTTCTACCAGTCTCTGGATGCGATCCTGGGTGGTGATGCAACGTGCACTCCAGCGAACACACAGGACACTTCTTCCCAGCCCACCACTGAAGGTGTGGGGGGGAATGGATGCTGGAGACTATCAGCACAGCGATTTGCAGCAGGACCCAAACGAGGAGGAGGGGGATGAGGCAGACACGTCAGCAGGAGCGAGCCAGGGCAATGAGGAATCACTGGATACATGCAGCCAGGAACTGTTCTCAAGCCCAGAATGCACCCAGAGCAAGCCACAGCATCTGGAGGCTGCAGGTGCTGTGGTTCCAACACCAGTTTGCACAGGTACAGCAAACTTTTCTAGGGGGGAGGGCAGACAGATTTGCAGAGGGTGGAGATGAAGGCTTCCATGGTTGGCTACATATGGAATAGTGCATTGATGTACTCTATCACATCGCGGTAATCCTCATCAGTGATTTCTGCAAAGGTCTCAATAAGAGCTCTTGCAATGTGCCTCCGGAGGTTTCACGGTAGCCCCAGCTTGTTTGCTGTCCCGGCCACGGTCACCAGTCCACGCCACTCTGGGGGGGGGAGGAAGCATTGCCGCACAGATGCAAGCCGCGTACGGGCCAGGGCGGAAGCCACATCTCCTTAAAATCCCCGCCCTCTCTTGCTCCGTCACCCGCAACAGAGAGACATCTTCCAGAACGAAAACCTACACAGAATGTTGGGATAATGCTAATCAGAATGCAGTTCCCAGTAACGCCCTCCGCTCCCCCAAAACACTGGTATAGAAAGGCAGGGAAACAGTGTTTGTCCCAGAGACTCACCATGCCTGGGGATCCTTGGTTACCTCTGTGGGTGAAATGGCTTATTTGGACAGGGGAACTGCACAAAAGATTCAAGGAATGCGTGGGACTCCCCAAGAGTGTCTGTTGCAAACAATGGGATCTTGTCTTTTAACTCTGAAATTGTAACTTTTCCCAGCTCTGCCCTTGACATCCTCACCAGCTGCATGTGTGGCTCAGAAAGTGAGTAGACTGCGAAGCAAACTGAGGAAGAGCAAAGAGGAGGTTATGAGGCAAGTTCTGGAACAGGCTTCAATGGACAACCGTGCTGACAGCCAACGTAGGGAGGAGCAGATGAGCCGTTTGGAAGAGCAGAGGGAACAACAAAGGAAGGAGAGAGAGATGGTTCGTGAAGACCGTGCTGATTGTCGCACTGACAAGCTGCTTAGAATGCTAGAGCTGCAAATACAGACTCTGCAGCGGATCGCTGCTGTTCAGGAGCAGCAGGCCCCTGAACGCCACCCCCCTTATCACTTGCCCCCTAGCCATTCCCCTCCTGGCCCTCTGTACCCTCCAGGCCAGTACCAACAGCTGGCTGCTTATTACCACCCACAGCTGCCTCTAACCCCCATCCCTTCACCGACCATCCCACAGATCCAGCACCCTTATCCACTGCACCCAACCCCTGCTAACAGGCATGAGCGCACTCCGCAGAATGGGTTGGGGGAGTACACCAATTCGTAGGGCATTGGAGAGTATGAGTCCAGGACATACACCAATATGTAACTGTCCTCTTTCCAACCCCAATTTCACACCCCTTGCTCCCACACACAATTTCACACCCTTCCTCCCGGAAACCGATTTCACACCCCTTCTTCCCCCACCACAAACTTTAATGTTTTTCAACTTTTATTTCAGATTATGAGAAAGCTGTTCAATAAATGAATTCTTTTTAATAAATGGGTTTCTGTATTTGGTGCAAACATGTGTAGTAGGTACATAAAAGCAACCGCCTTATCCGATTAACAGACTGCTACCCCGCAACCTCCCTCCCTCTGCAATTCCCATTAGAACTCGCTTTCAGCCAGAAAATGCTCCCTCAAGGCTTCCCTGATCCTTGTACCCTCGCGCTGGGCCCCTCTAATAGCCCTGCTCTCTGGCTGTGCATACGTGGCCTCCAGTTGTTGAACCTCCGAGGTCCATGCCATAGTGAAGGCTTCGCCCTTCCGCTCACAGAGATTATGTAGGGCACAGCACGTGGAAATAACCGTGGATCTACTTCCCTCTGCCAAGTCTATCTTGCCATAGAGGCATCTCCAGAAGGCTTTAAGACGCCCAAAGGCTTTTTCCACAGTCATTCGACAGCGGCTCAGCCTGTAGTTGAACCTTTCCTGGCTGCTGTCCAGGCTCCCCGTGTAGGGTTTCATGAGCCAGGGCATTAGAGGGTAAGTGGGGTCGCCAAGAATCACAATGGGCATTTCCACTTCCACCACGGGGATCCTGTGGTCTGGGAAAAAAGTGCCTTCTTGCAGCTTCCTGAACAGGCCGGTGTTGCGGAAGATGAGTGCTTCATGCACCTTTCCCGACCAGCCTGCATTAATATCAGTGAACCGCCCACGGTGATTCACAAGTGCCTGAAGAACCATGGAGAAGTACCCCTTTTGGTTAATGTACTGTTCTGCTAGATGGTCGGGGGCCAGAATAGGTATATGGGTCCCATCGATCGCCCCTCCACAGTTAGGGAAATCCATCTGCTCAAAGCCAGCCACGATGTCATGCACGTCACCAAGGGTCATGATTTTTCGTAGCAGGAGGCGATTAATGGCCTTGCACACTTCCATCAACACGACTCCAACGGTCGACTTCCCCACCCCAAAGTGGTTGGTCACCGATCGGTAGTTCTCAGGGGTGGCCAGCTTCCAGAGTGCTATAGCCACCTGCTTCTCCACCGGGATGGCACCTCTCAATCTGGTGTCCTGGCGCTGCAGGACAGGGGCGAGTTCAGCACACAGTCCCATGAAAGTGGCTTTTCTCATGCAAAAATTTTGCAGCCACTGCTCATCGTCCCACACTTGCAAGACAATGCGATCCCACCAGTCAGTGCTCGTTTCCCGTGCCCAGAAGTGGCGTTCCACGGTCGTGAGCATGTCCATTAAAGCAATGAGCAGCTTAGTGTCCAATTTGTTCCTCGGCTCTATCTCGAGTTCCTCTCCAGACTCATCACTACTGTCACATTCCCTTTCAAGAAAAAACTCCGCCACGCAGAGAGTTGTGCTGGCAACACTCGCCAGCATGCTCCGCAGCAGTTCGCGATCCATTACAGCACAGGGAAAACAGGCAACGGAGCATTGAGAAATGCTGAAACCATTGAGAAAGGGTGCTAGAGGTGGCCGGAAACTAAAAGGATTGCTGGGATATAAAAGAAAGCATCACAGTTGTAACTGGATGCAGAATGACCGCAAAAAACACCCCCTTCCCCACAAGGCACTGTGCCAGATTGAGAAGAGGTGCTCTGTGGGATACCTGCCCTATTGCAGTACTCTCACTGACGCCAGAAGCGCCGCAAATGTGTCTATTCTTTAGTGCTGCAGGGTCTTGATGTGCACACGCTGTAGCGCAATACCTATTGCGCTAAATTGGGAAGCGCTATACACAAACGCGCTATAATCTCTAGTGTAACCGTAGCCTCAGTATCCTAGTCTGGCTAAACTTCTGATGAGCACCTGAACTCTTGCACTTTTGTAGGGTTACCACAAGTCCAAGACATGTCTGGCTTTTTGGTTTTTAAACAGACGTCCGGGTGGAATTTGTACAAATCGGAAAAAGGTCCAGGATTTCCCTCCCAATGCAGTGTGTGACAAGGTGGCCGGGCTGGATTGAGCTGCTCATATCAGGGCGGCCAGCAGCCAGAGCCCCCCTCCTGCTCCCCGGCCTCCCCTGCAGCCTCAGCGCACCGCGCCGGCAGCGCTTGGGGGGGGGGAGGGCTGCGCGCTCTGCGGGGGAGCGCAGCAGCATGTCTGGCTCTGCATGGAGCCAGACACGCTGCTCTAAGAGGCAAGGTAAGGGGGTCGGGGGGTTGGACAAGGGGCATGGGGGGGGAAGTCATGGGACATGGAGTGGGGGGGGTTGGATGGGTCAGGGATTCGGGGGGGGCTGGCAGAGGTGTGGAGAGGGGTCAGGGCAGTCAAGGAACAGGGGAGGTTGGATGGGTCAGGAGTTCTGGGGGGGCTGTCAGGGAGCAGAGGTGTGGAGAGGGGTCGGGGCAGTCAGGGGACAGGTAGGGGGTGAGGTCCTAGGGGGGCAGTTAGAGTGGGGGGGGTCTCAGGAGGGGTCAGTTGGGGACAAGGAGAAGGGTGACTTAGATAGGGGGTGGAATCCCAGGGACGATTAGGGGCAAGGCTCCCGGAGGGGGTGATCAGGGGACAAGGAGCACGAGGGGTTGGATGGGTTAGGGGTTCTGTGGGGGGGAGTGGATGGAGGTGGGACTACCCTCCCTGGAGTGTCCTCTTTTTTGAAAGTTCAAATATGGTAACCCTATCCCATAGCCAAACTGCCCGACCCATGGCTGGTGCGGTTGGCCCAGGGGCTATCTGATTTGCTCAGACAGCCCCGGAGCCAGCCGCACCGGCCACTGGACACGTCATGGAGATCACGGAAAGTCACAGAATCTGTAACTTCCGTGACAATCACAGAGCCTTACTCATCCGTAATGTTTAAAAGAACCATTCCTGTGCTCAACATGAGACTCCATGGGGATCCATTTTGAGAAGTGCTGACCCCTTGATTGACATGAGCAAGAGCGGTATGTGCTCAGCACCTCAAAGTCATTTTAAGTTGAGTCTCTAGAATTGGTGGCCGCTTATGATGGGGGAGTCAATAGGTGGGCCATGGGCCAAATCTGGACTGCCAGATGCTTCTGAACAGACCCTGAAATCTTTTTATTTACTTTATTATTAATTATTACTGTTGTTGTTTTGGCGTTGTTTTCTCTGGAGGTCTGGGACTTTAACTACACCTTGACTAAGAAATTTGGACCTTGACAAAAAATAATTGATTAGCCCTGGTTTATGATCATACTTCTTCCTGTCACTTTTCTTTCTTCCTTGCAATTACTTTACCCACATCTCAGATCTCTTACTACCCCCCCCCCCATCACATTCCTACCATACTGTAAATAATGCCAGAGGAAAGGTTCCACTACACCACATGTAATTCATTTGACAGTTCTAATGGCACTGAAATGCTGATTTGTGCATTCAGTGTGTCAGCTTTAAATGTTATGTCAGTAAATGTTAGGACAACTCACAACATTGATTTTTTTGAGGAAACGGAGTCAATAATGAATTATTCTGTTACACAAACAAATACTAACGATATTCCATGCTCTGAAGTGTTATCTTATACAAAGAAAAAATAAAGAATCACATTGGATTACAATTCACACACTGGCTGATCATGCTGAACTGCAATCCAGAAAAATTTGCCTGCACAAATGTATAAGCCTCTGACAACATGGTGTGAAGGTCAGAGTACACAAGACGGAGTTGGGAAATACTTTTTCCTATATCTAGTTCTGCCTGTTGTCTTGAGCAAGTCACTTTGCCTCTCTGTACCTCCATTTCTCCATATTTAAAATAGAGATGACTAATAATGCTTAACCTTGACATGGAGATTAATTAGTGCTTGTGCAATACTTTGAACATTCCATGTATGGAGTTTTAAAATAGAGAAATGCACACTAATATTTTTGGTCTGATAACCAAAACATAACCCGGGCTAACAAGTTCAGAAATGGATTTCTTTGACAGAGAGTCTGTGATTTACTGTATATAGAGTTCAGAGCAGCAGCCGTGTTAGTCTGTATCCACAAAAAGAACAGGAGTACTTGTGGCACCTTAAAGACTAACAAATTTATTTAAGCGTAAGCTTTTGTAGGCTACAGCCCACTTCATCAGATGCGTAGAATGGAACACACAGTAGGAAGATATGGTGGTTCATCCGTCGATTCGACGAGGACCACTCAGTCATCTGTAAATTGCTGGGGCTGATTTTGTCTGTGTGTGCGCAGATGGCTGATGAGGCCAATCCTTGCATGAAAGGTCCGATGACAGACAGGACAGGAGATGAGGAGGACATCTCCAGCAGGGTTTCTGGCACGGGCTTTTCTGGCTTGCCTCTTTTGTTCTGCTGCAGCCGTCCTTTTGGCCTCACATGATTCGGCACCTTTATATATGGACAGGGCCGGCGACAGGGGGGTACTACGGGTAGAGCTGTACCGGGCCCCGGACTTTAGGGGGCCCCCGGTACACAGCAGTACCCGTAGTCATCCCCCCTTGTCGCCGGGCCTGGAGAGCGGGGAAGGGGCGGGGAGGCAGTGCGGCTCTCCTCCGGACGAGTGTGCGTGTCCCCAGCAGGAGCAGTGAGCCCGGTCGGCGGCAGCGGCGCTGTCCGGGGGAGAAAGTGCGTGTGTGGGGGGGGAGCAGCAAGGGCGGCTCGCACTCCCGCAGGACCCCGCACTGCCGCCAGCCGCTGTCAGCTGGGGGAGGGGAGTGCCAGCTGGGCTGGGGGGGCCCCAAACGATCAGAGTAGGGGGCCCCCAAATTTCTGTTGCCGGCCCTGTATACGGAAGAGCACCATGAAGTCTGATTCATTGCACTCTGTTCCCAAGAGTCAGGATTGATGTCAAACGCTTTGAGGGCGACTTTATTAGTGTCTTTGAAGCGCTTCTTCTGACCCCCATGAGACCGCTGTCCCTGTTGCAACTCGCCATAAAAAAGTCGCTTTGGTAGCTGATGGTCTGACATACGGACTACATGCCCTGCCCAGCGTAGCTGCGACTGCATCAAGATGGTAAAGATGCTGGGCAGGTTTGCTTGGGCAAGTACTTCAGTGTCTGGGATCTTGTCCTGCCACTTGATGCTGAGGATTTTCCTGAGGCTTGTTGTGTGGAAGTGGTTCAGCTTCTTGGCATGGCGCTGATACACAGTCCAGGTTTCGCTGGCATAGAGCAGTGTGGAAAGAACAACCGCCCTGTATACTTTCAGCTTGGTCTGGGTGGTGATGCCTCTTCTATTCCAGATGTTGGTGTTTAATCTGCCAAAAGTTGCACTGGCTCTAGTGAGCCTGATATTCACCTCATCATCTATGGTAGCATTTGGGGACAGTGTGCTGCCAAGGTATGTAAATCTGTTCACTGCATTGAGTCTCTGGCCGTTAATAGTGATATTGGGCTCAACATAGGGCTTCCCTGGGGCTGGCTGATGCAAAACTTCAGTCTTCTTTATACTGATGATTAGACCGAAGTTTGCGCAGGCGTTGGAAAACTTGTCTACGCTGCATTGCATATCAGCTTCTGAGCCAGCGTTGAGAGCACAGTCATCAGCAAACAGAAAGTCTCTGTCATGACCTTGGTTTTCTCCTGAAGCTTCCTTAGGTTGAACAGCTTACCATCAATGTGGTACCTGATGCCAATTCCAAGGTCTCCGTCTCTGAAAGCATCGGTCAACATAGCGGAGAATATAATGCTGAAGAGTGTAGGTGCCAGGACACAACCCTGCTTCACACTGTTTGTAACAGGAAACGGTGCAGATGACTCGCCGTTGTCCTGGACTCGTGCCTGCATGCCTTCATGGAACTGCTGGACCATAGAGATGAACTTCCTTGGGCATCCATACTTGGCCATGATCTTCCACAGGCCCTCTCTACAAACAGTATCAAAAGCCTTGGTCAGGTTGACATAGGTGGAGAACAGGTCGGACCTCTGCTCCTGACACTTCTCTTGCAGTTGTCTCGCAACAAACACCATGTCAATGGTCCCACGCTTTTTCCGAAATCCGCACTGACTTTCTGGCAGAAGTTCCTGTTCCAGATGTGCTGTTAGGAGGTTCAGCAGGATCCTGGCGAGTATCTTGCCTGCGATGGAGAGTAGGGATATACCTCTGTGGTTATCACAGAGCTGCTGGTTCCCTTTCCTCTTGTACAGGTGTACAATGAAAGCATCTTTGAACTCCTGCGGGATCGTCTCCTGTTGCCACATAAGTAGGAACAGTTGATGGAGTCTTTCAGTCAAGGCAGTGCCGCCTTCCTTATAAATCTCAGCTGAAATGGAGTCTGAGCCAGGAGCTTTGCCACTGGAGAGGAGATGGATCGCTTTCTGCATCTCTAATAAGGTAGGCGGGTCATCCAGTGCCTCGTTAATGGGCACTTGCGGGAGACGATCAATGGCTTCATCATTGATGGATGAGGGATGGTTCAGAATGCTGTCGAAGTGTTCAGCCCACCTTACAAGAATCTTATCCTTATCAGTAATCAAAGTGTTTCTGTCAGCGCTAAGGAGAGGGCATGATCCTGAGGATGTAGGTCCGTACACTTCTTTCAGGGCATCATAGAAATTCTTCATGTCATGCCTGTCAGCATAGCCTTGAATCTCATCAGCTTTTCTGCTAAGCCAAGTGTCTTGCATCTGACGGAGTTTTTGCTGTATGGATCTCCGAATATTGCTGAACGCATCTTACTTTGAGGTGGACTTGGGATTGTTAAGGTAGGCTTGATGGGCACGGTGTTTTTCTTCCAGTTGCTGCTTGATCTCATCGCAGTTCTCATCAAACCAGTCTTTATGCTTTCTGGTTGAGGGCCCCAGGATCTCTGTAGCTGTACTGTAGACCAGCCCTCTGAGTGTCGCCCAGTCAACATCCACATTCTGGCTGTCAAGAGGGGTGGATTCCAGACGTTCTTCCAATGCATCCACAAAGGACTGTTTAGTGCTTGTGATCTTCAACTTGGCAATATTCAGCCGTTTGGGAGCCTTCTTTCCTTGTGGGCGTCTTTTATGTTGAATACGGATGTTAAGCTTGGTGAGGATGAGGCGGTGGTCTGTCCAGCAATCAGCGCCACACATGGCCTTGGTCACCCGGACATCCTGCCTATCCCTCTTCCTGACGATAACATAGTCGATCAGGTGCCAGTGTTTGGAGCGAGGGTGTTTCCATGAAGTCTGGTTACGGGTAGGGAGGCAGAAGATTGTATTTGTGATGAGCAGCTCGTGCTCTGCACAGGTCTGGAGCAAGAGAAGACCATTGCTGTTACAGTTACCCACTCCATGTTTTCCAAGGACTCCATCCCAGGCAGTGTGGTCAGAGCCGACTCTTGCGTTAAAGTCACCAAGAATGATGAGCTTGTCTGCCTTTTGAGCATTGGCGATGACTGAATGGAGTTCCTCATAGAACTTGACCTTTACTTCCTCTGGGTTGGTCATGTTTGCCGCATAGGCACGGACGATGGTAAGGTGCTTCTTACCAGACAGAAGAGGGAGTTTCATGATCATGAGCCTGTCGTTTACCCCCTTTGGAAGTCCTGCCAACTTGCTAATAAGAGCTGTCTTCACTGCAAAGCCAACACCTGCCTCACGACGCTCATTGCTTTCTCTGCCGCTCCAAAAGAAGGTATAACCAGAGCCCCTTTCGCATAGTTCACCTTCCCCTGCTAGCCGAGTCTCATTCAGGGCTGCAATGTCAATGTTGTATCTGGCAAATTCCTTTCCAATTAGGGCTGTTCTCCTCTGAGGTCTATCCGCACCGTCTCTGTCCAGTAATGTGTGCATGTTCCATGCGCCCAATATGAGAGGAACATACTCAGTTTTTTATCTGAGTTTGCTTTTTGACCGCTAATGTAGGGTTCCCTCCAGCCGCGGTAAGCTGGCTAGGGAGAGATAGAGCAGGCAATGTTTAGGGCACCTTTTCTAGCCCCTTCCTCATGCAATGGAGGTGAGCAGTGCATTCCTAAAGAGGGCTGCTCAGTCGCTCAGGGGGCTGCTGAACTCCACTGCTGCTCCGTGTCAGTGAAGAGTGACCCTTTGGCTTGAGCCGCCTGTGTGTAGGTTTACGGCTATGGCTGCCAGTGTACCCTCACCTGCCGCTACGTCGCTTGCCCATCGCCACAGGACTTGATGGACTTGAAGGATGAATGAAATGGGGTAAATGGATGACAAGAGTGACTTGCGCATTGACTTGGTTTAAAGTGAGGAAGAGTTGCGCATATCGTCGACCTCACTCTCTCACTCGCAACCATCTGGATCCAGCAGCAGGACAAAGTAGAGACGACTGGAGACGGATACGAGTGCAGTGGATGACCATGACGTACAGAGTGTCTGGTCATGCCCTGAGCGTTCCACAAAGCTATGCTGACAATCGCCTTCCTGCCCGTTGAGCCAAACTTATGGCCTCTTCCGCGCAGTCCGCCGAGTCCAGTCTTCACATGCTATAGGTAGACACACCTATCGCACCGAGGGTTTAAGGCCCATCAGCTATCCTCAACCTGGCTTTGCTGGCAGTCGAAGCCGTTGTCCGTGGTGTGGCCGCTGCGCATGCTACAGCTACGAGGAGCCACAGGTGAGAGCTGGGTGTCAGGTGGGGACCAAAGATGGACGAGCTACCCCAAAGGGAGTACAACTGCCCCCCACCAGAGGTACTACCCCTCCCTGGGCACCCCATACACCACTAGGAAGATATAGATGTATGTGTGTGTGTATACACACACACACACACAGAGAGAGAGAGAGAGAGAGAGAGAGAGAGAGAGAGAGAGAGAGAGAGAGAGAGAGAACGAACGAACATGAAAAGGTGGAAGTAAAATGAGGTATTATCAGCAGGAGGAAAAAAAAAACATTTGTAGTGATAACCGAGATGGCCCATATCAGACAGCCACTCCTTCTGTCTGAGGCCCCACCCCTTCCACACCCACCAGAGCCCAGGCCCCATTGTGGCCCCTGGCCTCTACCCTAGCGTAGTGCTCCCAGCCTCTCCCCCTGACCTCAGAGAGCCCCAACCCTGGGCCACGCTGCCTGGCCCAACCTCAGCCAGTTGGCCTCCCCATCCCTGAAGGAACCCTCTTGCCAAGCTGCCAGCCTCAGCACTGGGCAGATGGGAGGGCATGCAGTGGGGCCGGAGCATCCCCAACCCTAGGCAGGATGGGCTGCATGGCGCGGCCCCCAGCCTGCCTGCTGAGAAGCAAAGACTCACTGGTATGGTGCCTCCTGCTGGTCTGGGAATTAGCTCTTTTCCAGACTATGGAGCACCCTCTGCAGGCCGGTGTCTTGCCTGCCACTGGCCCCATGTCCCTCCTAGACCCCAATGCCCCTTACCTTAGGGTTCTGCCCCAAAAGGACCTCCCCACTCCGAGTTTTCTATCCCCACCTTGCCTCAGTGGCTACTGCCAGTCATCATCTAGCCCCCACTCACTGGGGCAGACTGCAGTCTGTAATGGCCACTTATCATTAGCAAGGGGTTAGGATGTGCTGCCTTTGCCTATCCCCAGGCTGTACCTCTGCAGCCCCAGTACCTTGATAGGCCTTCAACAAGGCCTGCAGCCTGGGGATTTACCAGGCTAGAGCTCCCTTCCCCTGTTCCCCAGCACTGCTCCAGTTCAGGTACCTTCCTCTTAGGCAGCTAGCCCTTCTCCCTCCAGGGCTGGAGAGAGACTCCCTCAGGCAACTTGGTCTATCTCTCTCCAAAGATAGAGAGAGACTCCCTCAGCTCTAGGCCAGCTGGGCCCTAATTAAGCTGGCCACCTCCGTGGCTATTTCCCCAATCAGCCTAGCTTGGCTGCTTTTAACCCCTGTTTTACTGGAGTAGGGCAGCTGCCCCACTACACTGCCCCAGGGAATAGCAGGCAGGATGGGGTCTGGGGTTGGAGCATGGGCAGGGGGACCATTGGGCTGTTTGGGAAGGCAATGCCTTCCTATGCATATGATACCCACTGCCCATGGCCAGTGCAGATCTGTCATGTGGACAAGCTCTACGAAAGAGTAGAGAAACGGTAGGTTGGGGGAAACACAGACAGTGAAATAGACTGAAGAAAAGACATCCTGTGATGTATGGAAAGAAACAAGGTGAAATGAAAGGGGGAAGAAAAATCAAAGAAGGGGGATGGAGCAAGTAATATCTATCTATATAAAAGTCAAGTGATGTATGTATGTATGTATGTATGTATGTATGACAGCGAACTCCTCCCGCACCGTTTGAGCCAGAGACTTGAAATTTGGTATAGTGAGGGGTCTTGGGGTCTAGATGCTGGTAAGGGTCGAAAAATTTTCAGATCTCACCTCTGACGCCCCCCAGGGGTGAAAGTCTTTCAGGGCCAATCACATCGGCTGGGCGGTTAGGTGGTGATGATGTCATAATACCCCCTCCAACAGACACCGCACTCGCTCAGCTCACCCCTCCCTCCTCCAACAGAACCCCGGAGATCCCTCAGTTCTCTGCCCCTCCCACCTCCCAATGGAACCCCGGACTCCATCAGCTCTGTGCCCCCCCCCACCTGCGAAGGTCCCCGGAATCCCTCGGTTCTGCCCCCCCCCCCCGCGACGGATCCGAGTTGGGTTTGGTGGGACGGTAAGTGAGGTGAGGGTGTCGGGTTCGGTCGGGGGGTCAGGTGGGGGTGTTGGGTTTGCTTGGGGGGGCGAGGTGGGGGTGTCGGGTTTGCTGGGGGGGTGAGGTGGGGGTGTCGGGTTTGGTCGGGGGGTAAGTGAGCCGGGGGTGTCGGGGTTGGTCTGGGGGGGTGGGAAGGTGTCGGGGTGGGTGAGGGGTGAGGTGTGGGTGTTGGGTTTGGTCTGGGGGGGGGAAGGTGTCGGGGTGGGTGCCCAGACCAAACCCGACACCCCCCCGGCTCACTTACCCCCCGACCATACCCGACACCGCCACCTCACCCCCCCACCAACTGCAAAACCCCCTGACCAACCGCAACACCCACCCCTCACCCCTCACCCACCCCGACACCTTCCCACCCCCCCAGACCAAACCCGACACCCCCTGGCTCACTTACCCCCCGACCGAACCCGACACCCCCACCTCACCCCCTCACCAATCGCAACACCCCCAGACCAAACCCGACACCCCCCGGCTCACTTACCCCCCGACCGAACCCGACACCCCCACCTCACACCCCCAAGCAAACCCGACACCCCCACCTCACACCCCCACCAACCGCAACACCCCCTGACCAACCCCAACACCCACACCTCACCCCTCACCCACCCCGACACCTTCCCACCCCCCCAGACCAAACCCGACACCCCCTAGCTCACTTACCCCCTGACCGAACCCGACACCCCCACCTCACCCCCCCAAGCAAACCCGACACCCCCTGACCAACCCCAACACCCACACCTCACCCACCCCGACAACTTCCCACCCCCCCAGACCAAACCCGACACCCCCCCGGCTCACTTACCCCCCTGACCGAACCCGACACCCCCACCTCACCCCCCCCAAGCAAACCCGACACCCCCTGACCAACCCCAACACCCACACCTCACCCACCCCGACAACTTCCCACCCCCCCAGACCAAACCCGACACCCCCCCGGCTCACTTACCCCCCGACCAAACCCGACACCCCCACCTCACCCCCCCACCAATCGCAACACCCCCAGACCGAACCCGACACCCCCCAGCTCACTTACCCCCCGACCAAACCCGACACCCCCACCTCACCCCCCCAAGCAAACCCGACACCCCCACCTCACCCCCCCCACCAACCGCAACACCCCCTGACCAACCCCAACACCCCCACCTCACCCCTCACCCACCCCGACACCTTCCCACCCCCCCAGACCAAACCTGACACCCCCTGGCTCACTTACCCCCCGACCGAACCCGACACCCCCACCTCACCCCCCCACCAACCGCAAAACCCCCTGACCAACCCCAACACCCCCACCTCACCCCTCACCCACACCGACAACTTCCCACCCCCCCAGACCAAACCCGACACCCCTCCGGCTCATGGTGCACTGTGTAGCACACAGTTTATTAAATACACTGTTCGGTCGGGGGGTGAGGTGGGGATGTCGGGTTTGCTCAGGGGGTGAGGTGGGGGTGTCGGGTTTGGTTGGGGGGTGAGGTGGGGGTGTCGGGTTTGGTCGGGGGGTGAGGTGGGGGTGTCGGGTTCGGTCGGGGGGGTCAGGTGGGGTTGTTGGGTTTGGTCGGGGGGTAAGTGAGCCGGGGAGGGTGTTGGGGTTGGTCAGGGGGGGTGGGAAGGTGTTGGGGTGGGTGAGGGGTGAGGTGTGGGTGTTGGGGTTGGTCAGGGGGTGTCAACTGTCTGCCCCCTCTCCACCTCCGACAGACCCGAGCAATGCCGGGCACTTATGCTAGTATAAAATAAACATAAGGTGAACTGTAGTTGCCATTCTCGGGGGGCAGGGCTGCGCGCTCTTGCAGGGCAACGCGTCTAGCTCCATCCGGTTGCTGCTCTGAGTGGCAGGGTAAGGGGGCTGGGGCCTGGGACAGGGCCAGGGGGTTGGATCAGGGGTAGGTAGCCCCCTGGAGGAAAGTCGGTGACAGGGAGCAGGGGACAGTTAGATGGAGCGGAGGTTCTGGGGGGGGGGGGCGGTTAGGGGACGGAGAATGGGGGGTTGGATGGGGTGGAGGTTCTGGGGGGTGGTTGGGGAACAGGGAAGAGGGGGGTTGGATAGGCATGGGAGTCCTGGGAGTCTGTCAGGGGGCAGGGGTGTGGATAGGGGGCAGGGCAGTCAGGGGACAAGGAGCAGGGGGATTGGGTAAGAGGTAGAGTCCTGGGGGGGGGCAGTTAGGGGCAGGAGGTCTCTGGAGAGGGCTCTCAGGGGACAAGGAGAAGGGGGGGTTGGATAGGGGGTGTTGTCCCGGAGGGGTGGTTGGGGCAGGGAGTCTTTGGAGGGGGTGGTCAGGGGGCAAGGAGCAGGGTGGGGTTGGATGGGTTGGGGATTCTGAGGGGAGCAGTCAGGGGGTGGAAAGTGGGAGGGAGTTGGATAGGGGGCGGGGCAAGGCTGTTTGGGGAGGCACAGCCTTCCCTACCCACCCCTCTATACAATTTTGCAACCCCGATGTGGCCCTCGGGCCAAAAATTTTGCCCACCCCTGATCGAGTGGTTCCTTTTCAACAATACAACACAAAACCAGCTTGAGCCCCCACCCAGAGACTTGGTCTATTACACACCACTCCCTGGGTGTGTCTCTCATGCAATACTTCCCCTCTTGTAAGCACAGAGTCTGACTGTAGCAAAAAAAAAAAACTTTGATAAAAGGAGGGCAATAATGAGGCATTATTTTTGGAAAATGCCACAAACAGGGTTAATAAACATAAGCCACGAGCAAAAAACCCATCACCTAGTAAGCTGGGCAGTGTCTGTTTCCCCTCAGGTTCTTAAGTTCAGAAACCCAAAAGTCCCATTAACATGCCCATCCCTTCTTTGCACCCCACTCACAGTTGCCATCCTTGATCAGTGCAGACCCAGAGTTCAGAGGTGCATCTGCAAAGTTCACTTCCCACCCTGGGTGCAGGGGGATGGTAAGGAGGCACCTTACTCACTCTGCTGCTCGGGCACTCACTCACTGATGCTCTTTGTAGGGCTCTGCTCTGGCACTTTCCGCAAGCTGCCACACCTAGATGTCTTAAGAGCCCCCCACTTAACACAGCTCTCAGTGATTTCACCTGTTAGTGGGGGAGCCTCACTGCTGGTGCACACCAGACAGTTTTGTGCATCAGAGACACTATCTCAGAGTAGGTCTAATACTTAGACCTAGGTATCAGTGATTTCAGCTCTGCAGCATGTAAGAAGACCTCAGTTGAGTCCAAATTAGTTGTGTTATTACACAACAGAGCGAAAAGGGATCAAATGGTGTCTGGGGCCCTTAGGCAAGACCCACATCCACCAGGTACAAGTACAAGTACCTGGTGGGTGTCGTTGAGGGTGAGTCCCTCAATCAGGAAATGCCAAGTACAATTCTGCTTCCCTGGATTCACCCAACAAGGATAATAACTTTTTTTACTCCTGATCCAATAACAAGGAGACTAGGAATCCAAAACCAGCCAAAGTGACTGTTTGGGCAAGCAATCTCATCATGCTGAGCATCTAGGCAGGGTGGGTGTGCCCATGCAAATGAGATCAGCTCCTGAAGTTCTCTTCCACAGCTCATCAATAGATGTCAAGGGAGAGCTCTTTCAGACTCTGTTTACATTCACATCAAGGTGCAAAATTGTATCTTTCCTCTAAGGCCTCCATGACTCCATTTTGTGACTTATTTGTTCCCCAAATGCCATAATTCCATCACTAGACTTACTGCTGGAGGTTGAATCAGATGTGTCGCTTCCAGAGGCCCCCAACAGAAATACGTGATCTACACCATGGCAGCCTCCATGCTGTGTGTAGGATGCCATTTTGCTCTACAAAATAGTGTCCTCTATGAGTGTGACCCGACATGCAAGGTCTTGCCATGTGGAGGATAGCTTTTGGTAGAACGGATCTGGATACGTGGGGATTTGGCTTGTATATTCAATTGGTAATGCAACCCCCTGTTGATAGTGTGACCCCAAGGGTGTGACCATAGTTTGGGAGTCTGCCCTAAAGTCTTTAATCAGTGACACTGCCTTTACCGATCTGGGATCCAACAGAGGTTGCTTACTCACTATATTATTGAAGGATATTTTCTGTTTACAGCAAAGACAGTATTTTAATAAACTAAACTAAACTCTCTGTCCATTAAACATATATTGAATGCATCAGGCTCTCCAGTAGGTCTTTCAGTGAAAATATTTAATATAAAATTAAAATTTATGGGCCAGATTTTCAAACTGACTCGAGATTGTAGGTGTTTCAGTGTTTTGGTGCCAGCTCGCGACACCTGATATCCAAAAAGTGGGTGTCCTGCACTTCTGTATGAATTAAATAAATAATTAAGAAAAAAATTCAGGCCCCTTTAAGGGGTCTCCAGGTGGCCACTACAATCATGAGTCAGTCTGGAAACTGTTGACCTGTCAGTGTGCAGTAATGACCAACAAGCTTCTTCTTTAATCTTTGAGGCCCCACCCACCATTTGCTATGGGGAGGTCTACTCCACTATTGCATAACCAACACTTATCCACTACTTGGCTGCTTTTCTCTGAAGCCCCTTCACCTTTTCTACCATACATAGGAAGGACTCCCCATCAATCTTCATAAAGACACCCTCTTATCTTTCTTCAAATGCCTCTTTAAAACCTACTTCTGCTGCAATGGCTACAGATCACTATTTGGCATTAGTTAGATTGCGGGCCACCTCTGACCATGAAAATTACTGATCACCCATCTTTACTGTTACCTGCCCCTCCCCCACCTCTCAAACATTTTTCTTGTTATCTTGTTCCAGCTTACTGGAAGTTCATATATTAAAGGGGAACATGGTATATTTGGGAAAATACAGTAAAACCTCGATTTAACAGACCTCGATTTAACGGACTTCGGATGCAACGGACAAAATTTCTGAGCAAGTCTGATGCATCCCAAATCCATTTCTCGCGGGCTGGCTGCCGGCTCCTGGCTGCCGCCCGGGTCACAGCAGCGGACGGGCTGGCTGCCGGCTCCCGGCTACCGCCCGCGTCACGGCAGCAGGAGGGCTGGTTGGCGGGCGGGCTGGCTGCCGGCTCCCGCCCGGGTCCTGCTAGCCAGCGGGCTGCCGGCTCCCGGCTACCGCCCGCGTCACGGCAGCAGGAGGGCTGGTTGGCGGGCGGGCTGGCTGCCGGCTGCCACCCGGGTCCCGGCAGCAACCAGGCTGCGGAGCTGCCGCCCCTACCCTGTGGCGGTCGGGCTGCTGCTCTGACAGCTCGTTTTTTTTTTATTATTATTAAATAACAGACTTTTTCATTTAACGGACCCCCCCTTGTCCGAATTAGTCCGTTAAATGGAGGTTTCACTGTATATATGCCTGGAAAAATCATGGAGCAGGTCCTCAAGGAATCAATCCTGAAGCACTTAGGGGAGAGGAAAGTGATCAGGAACAGTCAGCATGGATTCACCAAGGGCAAATCATGCCTGACTAACCTAATTGCCTTCTACGATGAGATAACTGGCTCTGTGGATGAGGGGAAAGCAGTGGATGTGTTGTTCCTTGACTTTAGCAAAGGTTTTGACACGGTCTCCCACAATATTATTGCCAGCAAGTTAAAGAAGTATGGGCTGGATGAATGGACCATAAGATGGATAGAAAGCTGGCTGGATCGTTGGGCTCAACAGGTAGTGATCAATGGCTCCATGTCTAGTTGGCAGCCGGTATCGAGCGGAGTGCCCCAAGGGTCAGTCCTGGGGCCGGTTTTATTCAATATCTTTGTCAATGATCTGGAGGATGGCGTGGACTGCACCCTCAGCAAGTTTGAAGATGACACTAAACTGGGAGGAGTGGTAGATACACTGGAGGGTAGGGATAGGATACAGAGGGACCTAGACAAATTAGAGGACTGGGCCAAAAGAAATTTGATGAGGTTCAACAAGGAGAAGTGCAGAGTCCTGCACTTAGGACGGAAGAATCCCATGCACTGCTACAGACTAGGGCTAGGCAGCAGTTCTGCAGAAAAGGACCTAGGGGTTACAGTGGATGAGAAGCTGGATGTGAGTCAACAGTGTGCCCTTGTTGCCAAGAAGGCTAATGGCATTTTGGGCTGTATAAGTAGGGGCATTGCCAGCAGATCGAGGGACGTGATTGTTCCCCTCTATTCAACATTGGTGAGGCCTCATCGGGAGTACTGTGTCCAGTTTTGGGGCCCACACTACAAGAAGGATGTGGAAAAATTGGAAAGAGCCAGAGAAGGACAACAAAAATGATTAGGGGCCTGGAGCGCATGACTTATGAGGAGAGGCTGAGAGAACTGGGATTGTTTAGTCTACAGAAGAGAAGACTGAGGGGAAATTTGAGAACTGATTTCAACTACCTGAAACGAGGTTCTAAAGAGGATGGATCTAGACTGTTCTCAGTGGTAGCAGATGACCGAACAAGGAGTAATGGTCTCAAGTTGCAGTGGGGAAGGTTTAGGTTGGATATTAGGAAAAACTTTTTCACTAGGAGGGTGGTCAAGCATTGGAATGGGTTACCTAGGGAGGTGGTAGAATCACCTTCCTTAGAGGTTTTTAAGGTCAGGTTTCATAAAGCCCTGGCTGGAATGATTTAGTTGGGGCTGGTTCTGCTTTGAGCTGGGGGTTGGACTAGATGACCTCCAGAGGTCCCTTCCATCCCTGATATTCTATGATTCTACAGGGCCGGGTCCTGTTTCTATTAAAGCTAATAGCAAAACACTGATGTCACTGGGATGGGATTGGGCCAAAAATACTGTAGTAAATGGAGCGTGTGTATTTGTCCTGCAGTTATACATGAGTGAGACATTAAAATGTTATATAAAGACTGGATTTGCTCTATAATCCCACCCTGGGTGCCGCCTCTTTTACTAGGTTGTTCAGTGCTGCAGAATTCCCAGAGGAGCCTGGAGTAAGCAGGTTTGCACACGTACAGAGCTGTGTTGCAGATGCAGAATATTCTTTTACATAGTTTCCAGCTTCATTTTTTTTTTGTCAATATGATTTAGAGCAACTCTCTCAGGATGTCTTGTGCATTGTGTAAAACTTGTGTTCCTGTTGTCCTCGCTGACTCAAGTGAGATTAGTGCTTTTTGCAGAACTATTTCAAGTTACATATGTTAATGACATCAAACTTCTGCAGGAAAGTCTCCTCCTGAAACGTATTTGCAGAGCACCCTCTTCTCCTACTTTAAATTCCTCTCTATTCCTTGATCTCTCTCATTTGAACTGCTTTGAGTTGGAGACTCCATGGGGCACCCCAGCATCTTTGCTTGCTAAAACTTTAGCCTTTACTTCAGTTGTGTATGGCATGATTTTCTTGCAAGGTTCTGAGTATTTTCTATGAGTCAGTGGAAGCTGTTGTATGATCAACACTTTTGCAAATTAGGCCATTTACTTCAGTGCCTCAGTTCAGTGCCTCAGTATGGATTTAGAAGCCTAACCGTAGACTCCTATTTTTGATAATCATCGTTGTAATGTTCAAAGCTACTCACAGACCTTTCCCTTCAGTAACTATGTCTGGACATTTCAAATGAGAAAAGGGGAGTTAGGAACCCAGATCCCAATGAAACGGAGTGCCTAGCTCCCTTTGTCTTGTTTGAAAATCCCAGCCTATCAACATGTCTTTAATTTAGGGTGCCAGGGATGCGCACGGGCCGCCAGGCGGGGGCTGCTCCGCGCTCCGCGAAGGGGCCGGGAAGCGCCTGGGGGAGCCGCCGGCCAGGGATGCGCGCGGGCCGCCAGGCGGGGGCGGCTCCCCCAGGCGCTTCCCGGCCCCTTCGCCGAACGCAGAGCCGCCCCGGGCTGCCAGGCGGGGGCTGCTCCGCGCTCCGCGAAGGGGCCGGGAAGCACCTGGGGGAGCCGCCGGCCAGGGACGCACGCGGGCCGCCAGGCGGGGGCGGCTCCCCCAGGCGCTTCCCGGCCCCTTCGCCGAGCGTGGAGCCGCCCCCGCCTGGTGGCCCGTGCGCATCCCTGGCCGGCGGCTCCCCCAGGCGCTTCCCGGCCCCTTCGCCAAGCACGGAGCCACCCCTGCCTGGCGGCCCGCGCGCATCCCTGGCCGGCGGCTCCCCCAGGCGCTTCCCGGCCCCTTTGCCGAGCGCGGAGCCCCCCCTGGAAGGCCCCTGGAAGGCAGGGGTGGCTCCACGCTCGGCGAAGGGGCCGGGAAGCGCCTGGGGGAGCCGCCGGTGCCGCGCGGCCACCATTAGCTGGGCAGGGAAAGGAGGAGCCACGGGGAGCCGACGGTCAATGGGGTGTGGGGGGCCGGCTGGTCTGGGGGGCAGGCAAGGGGGCAGGGGGGGGAGGCCAGGCTGGGCGGGCGGGGAGGGGGGCAGGAGACTAGGCTGGATGGGGTGGGTGAGGCGTGGGTGCGGGAGGGAAGGAGGTTTGATGGGGGCGGAGGCTGGGCGGGTCAGGCATGGGGGGCAGGAGGCTGGGTTGGGAGTGGGAGGGGGGAGGAGGTTAGGTTCGGTGGGGTGGACCGGGCCAGGCAGGGGTGGGGGAGGAAAGGCAGTTAGATAGGGGGAGGCTGGGCGGGGGTAAAGGAAGATCACCCCTTACACCCAGGCTGATAGCGGGAGCTGACTGGGGCAGGCAGCAGGACCCTGGCTGGCAAGGGGCCAGCGAGGGAAACCCCAAAGCAGTGCAGGGCTAAGCACTCCGCCTGCCACTGCTTTGGGGTTTCCCCCACTGGCCCCTTGCCAGCTGGGGTCTCAGCTCCCGTTGCCAGCCTGGGCTTCTTCGGGGGGGGAGGGGGAGGGAGTGGCCCGCGAGGCAGTTGGCAGAAAAAAGGTTCCCCACCCCTGGTTTAAGATTATCAGCCGTGTTAGTCTGTATCCATAAAGAAAACGAGGAATACTTGTGGCACCTTAGAGACTAACCAATTTATTTCAGCATAAGCTTTTGTGGGATATAGCCCACTTCATCAGATGCATAGAATGGATCACACAGCAGTAAGATGCATTTATATACACAGAAAGCATAAAAAGTTGGAAATTACCATATCAATTCTAAGAGTCTGTTTAATTTGGATGAGCTATTATCAGCAGGAGAGAAAAACCTTTATCACTACAATTTTCCCCCATGGGTGTTCCAGCCCCAGAGCACCCACAGAGTCAGTGCCAGTGGAATACCCCATGAGAACCAGGGCCTGTGATCTAGTAACTTCTGCTCATTGCCTGAGGAAAGCCTCATCGCTCTCATCCCCCTGGTCTGGTGGTCTATAGCAAACCAGTATTTGCCATTTAAATATTAATGGAAACATTTCTGTGGTGTTCACCTAGATCAGCATTTCTCAAATACAACCACCAGTGGCTTTTCTTGCAGCCACATCCTCTTGGGCTGTGACTGGGGGGAGAGGAGGCAAAGAAGTGGCCCCTCCCCCTCCCTGTTCCTCCTGGATGTAGCACCTTGGTGTTGTCTGCTGGGGCTGCAAGCAGAGGTTGGGCCCTGCCCTACTCTGGAGACAGCTGGGGTGCAACACTGGAGGAGCAGGTAGCCAGTGAGTTCCTCACCTTCCCTGGGGTGGTGGGGCTCAGGTTTTGGGTTTTGGGGTGGTGAGGTGGCAGACTCTGGCTGCATGGCTTCAGGTCCCATCCCTGTCCCCTGGCCATGGGGGGCCATGGGCTCTGGCTCCTCACCGTCTCCCCCCATCCCACCCCCACCTCCATTGCCCCTAGCCCCTACTGCCTGACCCCCACCAATCCAGGGCTTAATTTGTTCCCAGGCTTGCCAGGGCTGAATAAGTGTGCTGTGAAAAGTGATACTTTTATGTTTGTTAATATCACTTTTTACAACAGACTTGCTAGCAATAAATAAATTAAAATAATTTGGATGTGTCTGTGCATATTTATTTGTTTTTCTTTAAGTTAATTAAGTATTTTAGGGAAAAGTGCAAGAGTGGCCACCAGGAAGAGGCCACCACTCTGAGGCCACCAAAAACTTTGTCCTGAGAACCCCCTAGATCCCCTGTGCACATTTACATTTTCCACAGAGATGTAAATTGGCAGATGCAAAACACACACTATATGACAGGGTTACTAGGAAAGCTAGTTTCACTGGCCCAGATCCTCAGCTGGTGTCAATCATTGCAGCTCCTTTGACTCAGTTGGAGTTATGGTGCCTGTCACCAGCTGAGTTTCAGTTCCATTCAGTGCTGTCAGAAGAGGAAAGGTGACAAGGAACAATTCCCTGGAGAGCTGGGTTTGGGTTATATTTCCTGAATTTCTTTAGTTTTAGCTGCAGTTTTCCACTGGTAATGGTATGAAATGTCATTTCAATTATAATTGCCTCTACCTTTTAAACCCCCACCCCCCTTGGGACAACTGCTAAAGATTTGGATTTAAACCCTGGAAACTCAACTCTGTGGCTTTAAGGCACTACAGAATTAGGCCCCCAGTTGCATAGTAACTAGCTGGGTTGTCGATCAACTTGACTCTAGGAGTTTGTGCGTAAAAAAGCCTAGAGATAAGCAGTTGTGGGATGAATTTTTTTTATCTTGTCCTACATTATGACTCTATAAAGTACATCCTTCCCTTATGTTAGCTTCGTTGTACCAAAATGGCATTGGCACTGGGCCCTGAGACATTTCTAACTAATAATAGCAGGTCGCTACCCAGAACACCATAGTCATGAAAAACAGTAAATGAATGTCAATGTGCATCTACCAGGACTGGTCTATAAATAGGAAAGTTAAGTCCCAGGCTGTGATCCTGCAAACTGCACAGCAGTCCGCTCACACTGATCAGTCTGCAGGATTAGGGCCCAAGATGTTGTTGCTAATAGAGGTCCTGACTGCAACTCCTGCTGACTGTAATCTCCAGCCACCATGTTTAGCTGCTATGGCTTTAACCCCTGTGGCAGGGTGGGCTTGACCCAGCCTGCCGCCCCTTTAAGAGGGAGAAAAGCCCTCTGCAAACCCCCGGTGCAGCAAGCCTAATTAGCCACCTGAGGTGCAGGCCAATCAGCCTGCATGAGTTGCACCTGGCAGCCTCCTCTGGGGGATATAAGGCTGCCAGGAAGGAAGCCCAGGGTGGTGGTGGCATGAGCTAACCAGAGCTGAGTGTGTGTTTGTATCACTGCTAGCTGGACAACCTAGAGTCCATAGAGCTGTATAACTGTTAGCTGGTCTACATAGAGTCCATAGAGCTGTGTATTAATGAGCTGTTGAGCTGGATATTAATGAGCTGTTTTAAGCTGTATATATTGGTGGTGGGGTCCTGCACTGTAAATTAAAGAGCACTGTTTGGAGCAAAAAAGGGTTTCCTGCCTGTGTTCCTGAGGGGGGTGAGAAGGTGATCTGTTACACCCCTTTATTTACTGCTCTGAAAACTAGTACAGAGTTGTGTTACATTAACAGTCATCCAGCTCTTACATGTAACATGCAGCCAGCCCCCAAATAAGTGAAACTTTACATGCAGAGTCTATTTTGTTGTAATGAAAGAGAGAGAAATTGGAATGTATAAGAGACAAATCAAAACAGTCAGGATTAATCCTGAACTCTCCAAAATCCCCTACTCAGGTAATGCTACCATGGGTAAAATAAGGATTGGGCTATTCGCTATTAGTGCTGAACTCCTGGGGTAAGCGGTAAGTCTGAATATCTAGTGTCTTAACTGAACAATCTATCAGCAAGAAGGGCTGGAGGAAACTTTGAAGTAAAAACATAAAGATTTTAGCCCAGCCTTTGAAAGTTATTTGGCAGTGTAAGAGGAGCTATGCTAAAAATCCATTCCATCAGCTAGGCTTTTTAAAAGCATCCAGGTGCAATCAATTTAGACAAGTCAGGCCCCCATGGGACAAAGCATAGGCTTTGTATGGTGCTATAAATCTGTAGCCAACATTTTGGAGTCAAGAGAATCGGTATGTGTTGTAAAGGCTTAGTGCCCAGCTCACCATTGCATCAGCCAGTGGTTCTCAAAGTGTGGGGCACACCCCTCTAGGGGTATGTGGAGGAACATTCGGGGGGGCACTTCAGGGTCAGCTCCCACTGAGGCTGAGGGAGCGCCATGCTTCCAGCCCTGCTCCACCCCCAGACCAGCTCCATCCCCAGGCATCCCCCCCCAGTCCTGCTTCACTTTCACTCCCTCTCTGGCCTGGCTCTGCCCTCATTCCCTCTCCATCCCCCAGTCCAGCTCCATCTCTAACTCAAGCTCCTCCCCCATCTCCAGTTCTGCCCCCAGCTCCACCTTTAGTCCAAGTTCTGCTACCAAGGAAACCTTGGCTATACAGTCATGGAGGGAGATTCTGTTATTGACAAGGAAAAGTATGAGCACAACTAGCAGAAATAAACACAATCTCCCCAGTTCAGCCAAAGTGCACCTGCTTATTCCAGCAGTTTATTGACTTTAGTTTTTTGTTGAATCCCTCCCCCCCCTCCTTTGGCATGACCCCCTAGACTAGCTTGAGTTTTTACCAGGCGTTAGTTATGCTTTTGATTGCATCCCAAGCATGGTTTATTCAATAGAACAAAGGTGCTTTAGAAACAGAGTTTTAAAAAGCCTGCAAAAGAGTCAGGAAATAGCTTTAAGGATAGGGAGAAGTGGATCCAAAATGGCATCGTGGACTGGCATGGTGGGGATTTCACAACACAGACAGTTCTGGACAGCCCTAAGCAGTGGGATTTTTTTTCGTGCAGTGATTAATTGACAAATACAAATGAGTTCAGCTGTGCACCCCATTTGGTTAAACACAAAGCACTCAGTGATGACAGATACATGAGAGTTAAAAGAAGAGGCTAAAGGATGAGGACGGATTCAGTTAGCTGTTACTACAGCGACCCCCGGTAATCCAGATATCTGGGTAACCAAAGGCTTAGAATATAAGCAAACCAACAGGAAGCATACGCTGCTGCTGACCTATTAATCCAAAGAGGGTTTTAAAAACTGATTTGGATTAACCAGGCCTGACTGTCTAGTCATCATTTAAAGTGTTCTCTGTCTCTTTTCATGCTGACCTGCTGGAAATAGGAACTCTGAACTGCAGACACCACGTTACGAGCAATGGTGCTTCACTCTCCTCACCCAAGACTCTGCCAGTTGAATGGATCAGAACTCCCAATTTATCTGCCTTACCTTGCAGTGGGATGAGGCCTTGACGCATTCCCCTCTTGCCCTTAGTCACAGTTTAGATTATTTTAGGTTTAAATCCTAGCAGTTCAACCTGCTTCATTTTCAATATTTTAAGTAACTTTAGTGCTAGATTAAAAGCCCTGGAGACTGAAGCGTCTCTCCAGAGACCAGCTACACTGCAGCGGTCGCCAACCAGTGGTCCGTGGACCACTGGTGGTCCGCGAGAAAATTTTGGTGGTCCCTGGAGAAATTTGGACATTATTTGCAATTTTTAGGAAGATAAGTCCCTAGTAAAAGCTTCTTATTTGATAGCACTTCAAATCGCGAAAAGTAGAAAGCCATATACGATTGGAGAAGAATTAATTAAGCCTTGCTTGTTACAAGCCTGTGAAGAGGTTTTGGGGAAACAGGCTGTCCAGAAACTGAAAGTAATTCCTATGTCCGCTAACACTGTGAAGCGCAGAATTGAAGACATGGCCGAAGATATTGAAAATCAAGTGATTGAAATGGTGAAAAATTCAACGTTTTATTCAATTCAACTCGACGAATCAACAGACATAACTAACAAGGCAGTTCTCCTTTGTTTTGTGATGTTTGAGTGTCAAGGAGAGCTAAAGGAAGAACTCCTCTGTTTGCTCAACTTGCTGGGTAGAACAACCGGCTCTGAGATTTTCGATGCACTTAATGGTTATTTCCAGAGACACGGTATTGAATGGAAGAAATGTGTTGGGATATGCACAGACGGTGCCGCAAGCATGACCAGGCATCGTTTAGGAGTTGTTACAAAAGTGAAAGATGTTGGACACCCAGACATTTTGTTTACTCATTGTATTATACATCGTGAGCAACTTGTGGCGAAAAGAATGCACGAAGTACTCTCTGATGTAATTAAAATTGTAAATGAAATTCGGCACAAAGCGCTCAATTCTCGAATATTTGAGGTACTTTGTGAAGAAATGGGCTCTCAATATATTCATCTTCTTCTTCATGCTGAGGTGAGATGGCTGTTGAGGGGCAAAATACTAACCCGATTGTTCGACCTGCGCCAAGAAGTCAAGTTATTCTTCCAGCAGCAAAATAATTCGAAATTCCAAGATCTCTTGTCCGACGATGATTGGCTAGCCAAGCTTGCATACCTGGCAGATATTTTTTTACTGTTAAATGAGCTAAACACGTCCTTGCAAGGACAGCTTACGGACGTGTTGACACTGCGAGGTAAAATGGATGCATTTCAAAAGAAAATATTGCTGTGGCAAATGCGGTTGGCTAAAGAAGATCTGCAAATGTTCCCGAATCTTGATGAGTATATGAAAGAGGAGGATGTCAACCGACAGGTAATAACCATTGTTCGACAGCACTTATGGTTGCTCACAGAATCTTTTGGCCGTCATTACCCAAAGGAAGAGGACCCCAGACATGGCAATATGTGGGTAATGGATCCATTTTCGGCGAAAATTGAAGATAGCAATTTGAGCATGAAAGAAAAAGAAAGCCTAATCGATCTATCATCCGACCACAGTCTCAAAGCTAAATTCCACTCGTCCTCATCAAGACATCATTTTTGGCCTTCCGTAAAAAGTGAGTACCCAGTGCTGAGTGAAAAAGCCATCAAATTTTGATTCCATTTGCAACAACCTATCTGTGTGAAAAGACATTCTCATCTGTTATGGTAATCAAAAACAAGTACTTCTGTTGGCTTGAAATACAAACGGCTCTCCGTGTTGCAGTGACGTCATTGGAGCCAAGAATCCATAAACTTATTTCAAACAAGCAGCAACAAATATCACACTAATAATTTTGTTATAATTAAACAAGCTTTAATAATTTTGTTATAATTAAACAAGTGCATTTCATATTAATAAAATGGAACTTTTATGATCATTATTTTATAGATGTTTGTACCTTTTAAAAAAAATTCATGTTAGTGGTTCGCGGGATTCAAAATTGTGAGTTTAGTGGTCCGTGAGGTCCAAAAGGTTGGCGACCACTGAGCTACAGCATGAACAGCGGCAAAACAAGTTTCCATAACAGCATTGCCAATATGTCTCAACCCTGACCCGTCCGAAGAGGCAGAGTGGGGAGTTCTGGTTCAGGCATCCATTCAATCCTGGGTCTCTATTAAGACTGGAAATACCACTGCTGCAACAAGCAAACTGGACACAACCTGTCTTAGTGTGACTGCTCCGCTCTACCTGCCGCTCTGCAATATATAGTCATTCCCCCCCCCCTCCCTATTTAACACAGCACTCAGTGATTTCAGCTCTTAGGAATTTTAGCTCTTTAGTAATTTCAGCTCATAGTAGGGGAGCCTCAGTGCTGGTGCACCATTGGCCCAAAGTGAATTCAGCTCTGCAATCTGTAACTAGACTTCTAAAGAAATCAAAATCAGCTTTACTATTACACAGTGGAGAGAGAAGGAGGTGCAATTGGCATTTAGGCCCTTCAGAGGGGTGCCACTACCCCCAATGTCTATCCCCAGCCTCTGTCAATTCACTGAGCTTTGGAACCCATGTCCCTAGCCTAGCGAGTGCTACTTAGTTGATGGCGAGTCCCTCCATCATCACAAAAGGCCAAGTACAGTTCCAATGTCCTTGATTCACGTAACCAGGATAACAATACTTTTTTCTTCCAGCCCCAATAAAGGAGAAACTGGGAATCCCACAGCAGCCAAAGTGACCATTTGGGCAAGCAACGGGGTTGGTGTGCCCATGCAAATGACATATGCCCATGCAGTTCTTTTCCACAACTCAGCACCAGATGTCAGGATAGAGCTCATCCTGACTCTGCTTACATAAGAATAGCTACAGCACTCAACCCAAGGTTTAAGAATCTGAAGCGTCACCAAAAATCTGAGAGATGAGGTTGTTTAACAACATGATTAATCGCACAATTAATCATGATTAATTTTTTTCATCACTTGACAGACCTAACAAATATACATTTCCTAGTAGGCTAAGATTCTTAAAATGTATTATTTGCTAAGGTTGTTATCTTGCATCATTGCTGTCTGGAGAGGTCGTTATCTTGAGAAATAAGAACATAAGAATGGCCATACTGGATCAGGCAAAAAGGTCCTTCCAGGCCAGTATCCTGTCTACCAACAGTGGCCAATGCCAGGTGCCCCAGAGTGAGTGAACCTAACAGGTAATGATCAAGTGAGCTCTCTCTTGCCATCCATCACCCCCCTCTGACAAACAGAAGCTAGGGACACCATTCCTTACCCATCCTGGCTAATAGCCATTAATGGACTTAACCTCCATTAATTTATCCAGTTCTCTTTTAAACCCTGTTATATTCCTAGCCTTCACAACCTCCTCAGGCAAGGAGTTCCACAGATTGTTCTTGTGTTATGTGAAGGAGTAAATAACATTTTCTGATTCACTTTCTCTATGCCAGGCAAAATTTTATAGACCTATTTCATATCTTGCCTTAGTCATCTCTTTTGCAAGCTAAAAAATCCCAGTCTTTTTAATCTCTCCTCATATGGAATCTGTTCCATATCCCTAATCATTTTAGTTGCCCTTTTCTGTATCTTTTCCAATTCCAATATATCTTTTCTGAGATGGGACAACCAGAACTCCACGCATTTTTCAAGATATGGGTGTACCATGGATTTATGTAATAAAAGTGGAGGAGTTTGGTTTGACAGACCAATCAGCAAAGCCATGCTGACAGACTATGTGAAAAGACTTCAAAACACCAAGTCTTTGGACTACATCAACATACAGAAAGCCTTATAAGCCAGTCACTGTCAAAGCCAATTTTAGAAGTATTTAATTAGGCTCCTAAGAATGCTGGAGACACAACACAACACACATGGCTGTCACATCTTACTTTCTATTTAAGCAAGAGACACCCCACACTACAAACTGGAGGCCAATATTAAGTGCATTATCACTTGTTAATCCTGAAGTTGGACACTGGTTCCAAACAAGACAGGCAAATGCTCAGTATCTTTCTGTAAGAAATTCAACTTGCTGGTTAAAAGCATGTGGTGCAATACTGAAAGACTCAGCAATTGAAAAAGTAAAGAACTCTCTCATCACATTCAAAAAATGTTAATTCATGGCTGATGAATGCACTGATTCAAATGGGCATCTAGTATTAATTCATTGCATATGTTAGCTTGATGTCAGTGGTAGGACAGGAGATGTATTTCTAGATGTTCCAGTTATAGAAGACATATCTCACTTTTTAAAATGCTTGCAGATTGAACCCTAAGCAGATGGCTGCTTGTGCGTTTGATGGAGTTGCAAACTTCTCTGGAAGACAGTGGAGTATAAGCTTTGCTCAGGGAAAAGTGTAACTCTAATCTCTCCTGTACACACTGCAGAGGCCATCTACTTCAACTAGTACTAGTATGAACTGCAGAATCTTCGAAAGACATTTACAAAGCCATATATTTAATGTTTTCATTATGCTCTTTTTTTCAGCAAGAGTCCAAAAAGACTGAATGTCTTGGAAAAAATAGAAGATAAATCGGGCCTGTAGTTCAAATTGGTCCAGCCTGGAAAAACCTGCTGGCTTTCTCATGAGTGATCCTTGACTGTTGTTTTAAAATTACTGCAACCGTTATTACTGGCTTTGGAAAGTGTCTACCGAGATAGAATGGATCTAAGTAGGGAGGCTGGTGGACTGCTTTTGCTATTAAGTTCAGAGAAAACTATCGCCATTCTCTCTCTAGTAAATCTCATGTTGAAACCACTTGGGTCATTAAACAATATCACCCAGGTATCCGTTACAACAGTAGTAGATCTTTGTCCAGGAATAGAAGCTACACATGGATCAATCAGAGAGATAGCCACTGAAAATGTACTGGAAGAAGCAAAGATTTCAGTGCAGAAGTTGACTAAGGAACACACTTACATTGAATCCTTAAGTAAAGAGGACAAAAAGGGTTAAGCCAGCTGAAAAAGTACATAGACTTGATTCTTACAAAACTATAACAGTGACTTTTAGATTTTACTTGATCTCTAAGTAGCTTTTACAGATGCCTATATTATAAAACACTGACAGTTGAGTAAAGTGAGGCACTACCAGCAATGGGGCTGCCATGTGATCAGGACAGAATAGAGAATTTGAACACAGCTTGTAGTATCATACGACGAATGAATAAAGATTTGCCATCCCTGATGTAGAAGGATGTTCCCTGCTGCCTTTCCCTCAACTGCTAGAGTATCCTTTGTTTCCCTCCTTGCTTGATTACTCAGCTTACTGCTTAAATGGGAATTAAGCAGAGCACATATTCCTTTGCTTGAGAAAGACCTGTTTACTGACCTCAGTTTGGAACATATGTTTATAACACCATATAGTGGAATCATAACTTCGTATACAACGTTGCCACATGCATTTTATCAGGACAAAAATGACCAGCAAATCATACTTCAAAAGGCATACTTTGTACAAAGATTATTACAATAGTGTGTGGACACAGGCGTATATTCTGTCACACTTAGAAATTAGACAAAGGCTGTCAAATCATTTAGTTTTATATCAGCTCACTAGCCAATAGAAAATGGTTTTCTTCACTGCCAGTTTGGACAAGATTTAAACCGGTGCCCCAAAATGAAAAGTTTTGTATCCCATTACCAGCCACCTGAGCCAACCAGTTCTTGTTGTTTTGTCATGGTGCGCCCTTTTTTGGATGCTGAACTGAGACACTTCTGTGCTTGAAATCAATTTAGAATTCGATGAATATTCAATTATATGCAGCTTCTAAAAAGTTCAAGTGAGGTACTGGTTGTTATGACCAGTTTAATCACAACCAAGACAAGCACTGCATTCATACTGACCCTTTGTACAGCTCTAGGAAGGAGTTTCCCACTGCCACTGAGAAATGTTTGATCTAGAGAAGTATGATGGGACCTGGCATCTTAACTCATTCACTGGAGTCTTTATAGCTTGTTGATTGCCATCAGCTTTTAGAGAGAAGGTTTATTATTGTTCAAGTGACAATAGGACCTTCTTTTACATTCACAATATAACGTATATAACAATGTACATTTGTCACCAATTTTATACAGCAAACATCAGCCAGGCTAGATGTTGTCTGTTACAAGTCTGTGTTACAGATTGCAGTTGTTTTTGACAGATAAATGCAAGTTGCCATTTTCCAGCAGCTACTGGGCAGTAAATTAATCATTCATTAATGAGCCAGAGGGGATCTATTTTTAAGTTATTTCTGCTGTGATAAGAGAAGATGTCAGAGTCTGGGAGAGAGAGGAGGAGGAGGAGAAATCTTCAGCTCCTGATTTGCTACAGCTGACTCCAGTGGGAAACAATGAGGGATGCCATCAGTCACTGCCCTGGCACTAAGGTTTGCCAGAACCTGCCCGTGGCCCCTGCCAGCTACAGGAGAAGCCCCATCCCCACTTCCAGGGTGAAAGGAGTAGACTTGCTCGTGTAGGCTCTCCATGTACAGCAGAGTTTGTGTGTGCAAAGACCACCGCAGGAAGAGGGTTCCATAGTCAGTGCCATGAACACTAACCCACTTCAGAGCCTTTACTTGGGTAAACACCGGCTAGTCTCTCTAAAACCCCTGAGGCCAGGGCCCTGACACTTATAATGGAGCTATACAACAAGGAGTGAACAGGGAAACACCTGGCAAAGTCTGAAATGGAAAGCAATATTGACCAGCCAAGAGCTCACTGGGGCACTTCACCAACACCAATAGCTAATCCTCACGCTGTGCTGTAGTCAATATTCTCACCAGTACAGACGGGGAAACTAAATGAGACTATGGCTCAGATTTCTGAGTGTGTCCTCTCCTTCCAGTTCCTGCAGGTTTTGGGTGCTTAGCGTGAACCAGGCTGTCAGAAGCCCCCACAACTCCAAATGGAGTCACAGATGTGGTTGCTCAATCCCACTGAAAGTCAGGCCCTAGGTACATCAAGTTAGGGAGCCAAGAATTGAAGCACAAGATTAGTGGGCACTTGAAAGATTGGGCTTAAGAGACTTGTCCAAGTTCCCCAACACCAGTCCTCACTCAGAACTCCAACTGATTAAGGACTGTGCTTTCAACCACAAGACTTGATAATCCTTATTTTAGCCTCATTATGATTAGAGATGGGCTCTAGCCCTGAATCTAAACAACCCTGAATTTAGATGATATTTGAAGTCTTAGCCAACAGTTATCTTCATTTTCTCTGGAATTACCCGTATACGTGAAAGGTGACAAACGTGATAATTGTTGTGAGCTCCAACCCACATTCTATGCCTAGAACAAGAAATAAGAACTATATACAATGCTGTTTCAGTCACATACAGAGTACAGGAGCCTAATTTTAACCTCTTTTACACACCCATCTGCAGCTGCATGCAGGCTTTGGCCAGTCACTGCATGAACCAATAATAGAGAGACTGCTGCCAAAATTACCCTCAGCTTCCCGGTCTAGGACCCCAGAAGTGAACCATTCTGCCCTGGTCATAACCTCAAGCAGTATGAATTTATTGCTCAGTTTGCCTCCCCCTCAATGTGTGTGTTTTTCCTAGCGTTATTCCCACACTATGGCAGGGTCCGCTTAGACTGGACACAACCAGTGATACGACTGGGGTATACTCCAACCGACACATCGTTCCATCTGTCGTTATAGGCATTTTATACCTACTGCCAGGTGTTAAGCCTACAGCACCTGGTATTCCCAGGAGGTCTCCCATCCAAGTACTAGCCAGGCCCAACCCTGCTTAGCTGCCAAGATCAGACAGGATCAGGCGTGTTCAGGGTGGTTTAGCCGTATTGCCTCCGCCTCAATGTGAAGAGGAATATACACAATATGCTTGTTTTAAACCAAGCTGTGATTTTCCCCCAGACACTTCAATCACAGGCACACCGGCTTATTGAAAGCAAAAAACAAGTTTATTAACTACAAAAGATACATTTTAAGTGACTATAAGTGATAGCAAACAGATCAAGGCAGATCATCTAGTAAATAAACAAATACACAAACTTCAGATACAAAAATGATACTTGCACAAAAATAGGATAATCATATTGAACAAATCACAAGTTTTCCAATGACACCTTAAATGACTCGTCTTGTACAAAATGGATCATAATTATGCCCTAATCATATCATAATAATACCACTATGGAGAATATGAGCTACAAAGTCAGACCAATTATGTTATGTCCAAGAGCTGAATGTCTGTCTGAAGAGAGAGCAGGCACACAGCAGCCATAATCAGTACTGCTGCCATTCTGTCCATGCTATGGAATTCTGTAGGGTGGCTGAAAAGCCTGGAGAGTATCTCACATCCCATAGCAAATAGGAAATTTAGAGTAATTTCCATAGAGCTTTATTGGTTTCATCCCTATTAAAATGTGACCTAGACCTAAAGGCTTAACATTCCATTAGCAAATCCTTGAGCCATCCAGTCTCCACATTTTCAGCTGACCCATTTCCGTAAACAGACTAAAGCTTGTTTATGTGGGTTCTCTGACCCTGCAGACAGGAAGCACCATCTGATATGATACTGCGCATGGCAGTTAGGGTCTACAGAATATTTCTTTTCTGTTCCTAAAGATTTTAGCAGTCCTTTGCAATACATTGCTGTCACTTGGCCATCACTTTCTGGCTACTAACTATTGGGATTTTCCCTTCTTGTTGGGTTTGAACAGTACCACACACTATGGTATCTGAACAGTGTTTTGCTTGAGAGGTTAGCAGGATGACAAGGGTTCCATATACACAGGGCAGCCAGAGTTCACGAAAGGGAGACAAACATCTAGCTCTTGTTTTCCTGTATAGGCATTTTGGAGGAGCTGAAATTATCAAGATTAACCATGGGAACATTTTTTTGGAAGGGCTGTGCAATTAAGTTTTCATAACAGACTTATTTCAAGGGAGTGTGCTCCTGGAATTAGCTTCCTCCCTCGGAATACACAAGGGAATCCCCCAGAGATGTTTGGTTTGAGGGTGTATCTATCCATTGCTCAGATGTTTGGAGGCGATCCTCAAGCTGTCACCCATCAATTAATGCTTTATCCTTTAATTAAAAGGAGTTAGATGACAAAGGGATTGAGTTTCCTGTTAGTTTTGCCAGCCCAAGGATAGGACAATCACAAACGATTGTTTTAATCCCTTTTTGTATGACAATCTCATATTTCAGGGCATAAACTAGTCACCTCAAGTGGCCAGGAAGAAGTCTCTATGTACAGCACCCGCCAAATAATTATACACATGGTACGGTTAGAGTTCCTCTGAAATATCAGGTATTAGATGTTACTGTGGCAGGACGCTGGACTGGATGGACTGTCAGCCTCATGCAGGATGGCAGCTGTTGGCCCCATAAAAAAGCCAATAACGCAACCATAAAACTAGTCACCACTCTTGATCTCGTCCAGGGTGGAGAGATGGTACGTTTTTGCAAACTAACGATGAGGTACAGAATCTCGTCTCTAAAATCTGAATATTGTCACCCAGTGTGTTTCCAGCATGAGTGCCTCTGCTGGTGTGTTGCCAACGTCAAAAATGGAGATCAAGCTGTCTAAAATTCTAGAAGGCAAGAATATGCCATTCAAGTGGACAGGGAAACACCTTTTTGTACATCACAGAACCCAGAAGGAGATTAATCAGGAAGCTGAAGTAATACTGGCTGAACTAAGAGATCTCCAGCATGATTAAGGCTAAGTCTATACTGCAGAATGTTGTCAACAAAAGTTATGCCGCTTTAAATGGCTTTAATTAAACCGCTGTTGCATGTCCACGCTAGCTCCTTGCGTCGGCAGAGTGCATCCACACTAGCAGCTCTTGCATCAACACAGAGAGCAGTGCATTATGGGTAGCTATCCCATTCTGCAACTGGCTGCAGGGTACTTCGGGAAGGGTTTGCGATCCCTCATGGGGCAGGTACAGCATCGCATGATGCAGATTTCTCATTCCATGAGCATCCTACTAGATTGCCAGATGCTTTTCAATTGAAGTGGGGGGGGGGAGAGGGTGTGACAGGGAGCATGGGAGTAGGGACAGACAGAGTGTGTATTGGGGGTGTGTGAGAGAGTAGAGGGAGAGTGTGTATGTGAGAGAAACAGTGTGTGTGTTGGGGAGTGTGTTGGCATGCTGTCTCTATGTTCAGGCAGCCACTGGAAGTAACCAGTCCTAAAACAGGGGAATGGGAGTCATCCCCTCCCCCCGCAATCAGCCACCACCTCCCTCCCTGGCTCTTCACAGGACAGCAGTCTCTTTCTCTCTCTCATACACATATCTGCCCCTGCCTGCCTACCTCTATGTTTGTAGTATGGGAGCCAGCACCATTCCACACTTATTATTTGCTCTTTGCTGCTGGAGCTCAGCTGTCAGAACTTCCTGGGCAGCTGAGTTGAAAACAGTGAGCAGAGCAGTCAAGATGGGCATTGTGGGATACTGGGGGAGTTATGGCAATATAACGAATGGCAATGTCTACACTGAAGCTTTGTCACTTATAGTTTGCAGCACAAAGCTGTATGCCTCTTACAGGGGTGGCAGGTTTGTAGAAATTTTGGTGGTGCCCAGAACGCCCAGAGCCCACTCACCCCCAAACTCCATCCCCTCAAACTCCGCCCCTCACCTGCCTAAGACTCTGGGAGATGAGGTCTGGGGTGCAGGCCCTGGGCTGGGACAGGGGATAGGGGTGCAGGATGGGTGAGAGGTTGGGCTCTGGGAGGGAGTTTGGGTTCTGGGTGCAGGCTGTGGGAAGAAGTTTGGAGGTGAAAGGAGGTGTGTTGGAAAGGAGTGGGGGTGCAGGTTCTGGAGGCTGGGGGCTGCGGTGCTTACCTGGGGCTCCTAGGCAGGGCAGGGCAGGAGGTCTCCATGCACTGCTACTCCTAGGCACTGCCCCCACAGCTTCCTATTGGCAGCAGGGGTGCTTGGGGCAGGACACCCCACCCCACCCAGGGGCCACAGGGAGGGACCGCAGCCACGTAGAGCAAACAGGCAGGAAGCCTTATGGTAAAGGTAAGCTCTGCTGCGCTGCCAGTGGTGAGTGAAGGCCCTGGACTATTTTAACTGGCCCGGGGGACTGCACATTATTCAAACCCTGTTCTGAAAACAGAATTAATTTCCTTATGGTTTGTTCTACGGTGCTCATCACTACCGTATCAGAGTGCTTCATGAACGCTAATCAATTTTCACAACTCCCGTTTGAGGTGAGGGGTTAGTATTATCCCCAATTTACAGATGACCTTCAGCTCTATGCCCCAGCTGCCCAAGTGTGTCCAGTAATTTTGGGTAGCTAATTTGAGGTGCCTAGAGCCGGATTTTAAACTGTACTTATCATGATATGGCAATTGTATTTATTTTATGTATTCTAGCACAGCTCCCAATCACTTCAGTCACAGCTACGAGTGATCATCAGTTCTGCAATTCAAACCCTATGGTCTCAAGTTGGGCACACAGAAGAAGACAACTGTGAAATCTGGTTTAAGTGGCTTGCCCAAAATCACACAGGAACTCTGTAGCAGAGGCAGAGATAGAATCCTGTTCTCCAGGGCAACACTGACTTACCTTAACCATAAGGCTTCCTTTCTCTTCCTCCAGTCTACTACCTCCTTCTCTACACACCTTCCAACTTCAGCAACAAATGAAGCAGAGGTCCTCCAGACAGCATCCTTTATTACACAACCCCAGTTTCATCACCGAATCAGGTTCATCCTGTGCACAAGGATCCGGAGGGGGAGAGGGGAAATAGTCTATCATATTGATATATGCAGGGGGAACAAATTAACATTGTAGAGGCAACATTAATACTGGAATGTCCAAACTGGAGCACTTGACTTTGCAACCATAGTGTTCTTTCAATATCATTTTGTGTGTAACTGTAGAGAGAAACCATAAGACAAGGATACTAAAATATTAAGGCCCAGATCCACAATGGTATTTAGGTTCCTAATTTCCATTAGGGTTGCCAGGCATCTGGTTTTGTACCAAAATGTCCGGTCGAAAAGGGACACTGGCAGCTCCAGTCAGTACCACTGACCAGGCTGTTAAAAGTCCAGTCAGCAGCACAGCAGGGCTAAGGCAGGCTCCCTGCCTGCCATAGCTCTGCGCGGCTCCCAGAAGCAGTGGCATGTCCCCCCTCAGACTCCTAGGCATAGGGGCAGCCAGTGAGCTCCGTGCATTGCCCCACCCCAAGCACTGGCTCTGCAGCTCCCATTGGCCGTGAACTGCAGCCAATGGGAGCTGCAGTGGCGGCACCTGTGGACAAGGCAATGCGCAGAACCACCTGGTCACACCTATGAGTAGGAGCCAGAAGGGGGACATGCCGCTGCTTCCAGGAGCTGCCTGAGGTAAGTGCTTCCCAGAGTCTGCACCCCTCACCCCCTCCTTTGCCCTAACCCACTGCCCCAGTCCTGATCCCCCTCCTGCCCTCCAAAACCCTCATCCCCAGCCCAGAGCATCCTCCTTCATCTCAAACCCCTCGGCCCCAGCCCCACCCCAGAGCCTGCACCCCCAGCTAGAGCCTTCACATCCCTGCACCGCTACCTCCTGGCCCAGACTGGAGCCTTTTCCCACACCATGGACCCCTCATTTCTGGCCTCACCCCAGAACCCACATCCCCAGCACAGAGCCCATACCCCCTCACACACACTGACCTCCTGCCTCAGACCAGAGCCCCCTCCTGCACCTCAAACCCCCCTCATCCTCACCCCCACCCTGCACCCAAACCCCCAGAGATAGCACAGTGAAAATGGGCAGTGAGTGAGAGTGGGGGAGAATGAACAACAGAGAGAGGAAGGATGGAGTGAGCAGGCAGAGGGGCTTTGGAGAAGGGGCAGGGTGGGGCCTCCAAGGAGGGGAGGGGCAAGAGTATTCAGTTTTGTGCAAGTAGACAGTTGGCAACTCTAATTTCCATTGAAATTGGGTCTGGGCCTAACAGCCTAGAGGATACCATGTCAGCAAGTGAAGCTGTAAAGAACCTCAAAAAACAACTTAAACGTCTTAGGATATACATGTGAGGGGCAAATAAAACACTGGAAATAAACTAACCCAGGCTCCCCTGAAACCTGCCTCCAGACTCAGGCATCTTCCTGAACCTTGAAGTGATCATGACTCAAGTTCTGAGTTTGCAAAAGGAAGTTTTTTGCAGTTTACCTCTAGATTCACAAGGCAGATATCACTGCCAAATAGGTGTTATTCACTTAACTTGTCTTCTGTATTTAAAAACAATCCTTGGGTAGCTTTGGGTTACTTGGAAGAGGGAATCAATGAATAAACTCTAACACACTTTTGGACCGCCCAGAAACTGTGTTTATATGAATAAGCCGTGAAGCATACAAAGGCCAGACCCCTGGAAAGACTTCCAACATTGATAAAAAGAAAGAAAACAGGTCACGAAGCTTAGATCTAAATGTGTTTTCAATTGATCTTTGTTGCTGATTTGCTTGAGAATTTGCTATGGAGTTATGCTCATTAGTTTAAAACCAAGTTATAGCAGGCACCACCTTAAAGACTATGGGGTTCTCTTTTAAAATAAGTGAGTTTAGCACTGCTTAAAGGTGCTAGATAGACAGGGATGTCAATCTCTCTACAGAATAGGTACTGAACACAGAGGAGCAAGCAATGCAAACTTCCTCCACTCTCTGAAACTAAGGTACTTATATAGCTTTCCCCTCCCCAAAATTCACTGTAGTATCTGAGCACCTCACAGTCATTAGTGCATTTATCCTCACAATACCCCAGTAAAGTGGAGCCACATTATGACACCCCAGAAGGTAGAGATGGGAAAATGGAGGCACAGATTAAGAACCAGATCTTCAAAAAGGTATTTAGACTCCTAATTTCCTTTGAAATCAATGGGATTTAGGTGCCTAAAATAACCTTTGAGAGTCTGGGCCTGGGTAACTTGCCCAAGGTTACAGAGGAAGCTGGTGGAGGAGCAAGGAATTGAATCCAGAGCTGAGTCCCAGGCTAGCACCTTAACAGTGGGGTCATTTTTTTCTCTGCTGTTCCTCCTGCCAGTGTCTCAATCCTGTTCTGAGAGGATCATACTGATGAAGGTCATAGGATAGTTCAATCTCCATGTCCCATTGAGTCATTGGCCTCAGCTGAGACTGCCAAGAGGGGGCCATTAAAAGCCAGTTACAATCCCAAGTCCACATAAGACAATATCAAAATGTTCAGTCTCTTCACCCCTCCTTCCTGGGGTTTACTAAGACTCCCAAGCTCTCCCCCATATTCTTCAATGAAGACTACTCAAAGAAATCTCAACTCAAGTACTTCTAGTCTAGGCTGCCATTAAAAAAGATGGAGAAAAGTTCTCTCTTGCCACAGAGGGCAGGACAGGAGGCAATGGGTTCAAACTACAGCCTAGCAGATTTAGATTAAATCTCAGGAAAAGCTTCCTAATTGTAAGAACAGTGGGACAATTGAACAGGCTGACTACAGGGGTTGGGAAGGTCCTTCACTGGAGGCTGGCTCGCCATCTGTCATGGATGGTTATGACATCTTAGCAGGGAGTTAAACTAGATGACGCTTGAGGTCCCTTCTATCCCTATGATTCGAGTCCCACTTAACTCCCAACACTTTACCAAATTCTGTCTGGGGTGCACCTCGGCGAGTACCCCTTGTCTCCTTCCATCTTGGCAATTCCTCAGTCTCAGCTCTGTGTTGAACCATTTGGGGCCCACTATAGCAAGAGTCATCATCCCCTGCAGCCGTTACCCTGTCTTGCCTCTCGCAGCCTTCCCTGACACCTTAGCTTGCTAGGCTTCTTTTCCAGGTTCACATCTTCCTTCGGGGTGTCTTATTGACGCTCAGAAAAATTCTTTCTTACTCTTACTTCAGTGTGTTTCCTCCTGGCTTGGGCATCTCTCAGCCTGTAGCCCAAGAGATCTAGGGCTCCTTCCTTCCCAGTGCCCCTTCCTCCCCAGCTGTGTTTGATCACTACTCATACCTACCAGCTCAGGTTAGTGAGCTAACCAAGTGGCCTAACTGGGGTCAGGCCCTGCTAACAAAGGCTAATCACAAAGCTCCTTAGAAAAGGTAGCTGTGTGTGTTCCTTTAAGAGTCTCTTTCCTTTCCTTCTTGGAGAAGATCAAGGCAAAGGGCGAATCCTCTGTCAATACATTATCCTCCCTGTCATGCTCTCCACTGACTCTTTTCATTTGTTTCATTCCCTGCCCGTACTTCTGTCATAAGTATGAAGTGCCTTAGACTTACTGTTTTACCTGCAAGGGGTTAACCTGAACAGGAGAGGTGGTGACATCAAGCTAGCATTCCTATGGGAGGGGGAGGTTTTTTTACTTTCACTTTGGTCTCGGCACGCAGCTGTCTGCATCTTCTCTTCTCTCCCGGCTTTGGGAGCATGTAATCTTCCTATTCATCTCTTTGAATAAGTTCCTAAGTTAGACTAACAGTAAGTAGAAGTGTTAATTGTATAAACTTGTAACTGATCTGTGGTGTCCTTAACCTTATCAGGGAGAGAAATCTCAAGGGAGGGTCTAAGGCTAGAGAATTGAGTATCTGTGAAGTCTGTATAAGTGTTTGCTTTTTTTCTCTTTTCTTTAATAAACCTTTTTTTGTTATAAGAATTGTCTGGTAATTCTAGTGAAGGGATCCTAGCTTTGTGTCGGGCAGCTCATGGTTAGTGAGGGTCTGTGTGCTTGAATCTCTCTCCTAGGTAGCAACGAGGGAGGGGGGTGTTACTCATCGGGGGTTTTAATGTGCCCCACTCCATGGTTTTGGAATTCTCACATTGATGGTGGCAGCGGGTCCCAATCCCCAACTGGAGGAGTTTGGGGTTTGGGGGAAGGGATTTAACTTCGGCTGGGAAAGTAGCTTAAAGTTATTTGGTCTTGCATATAAGAGACCCCCACACTTTTACTCTAGAGTTTAGAGAGGGGGAAGGGGTCTCCTCTTACATGGACTTCCCTTTGCAGTTTTTACACTCAGCAGCTGGCAGTTAGACTGTCCCCTTCATTGTATTACATTTCTACAGCAACATTTCTTCCATCCCACAAGATCCTAAAGCTCTTTATTAACCAAACACACAGAGCACACATCACTGAAATGCAGCCACTTCTGGAGTAGAATGCTTTTTAGCAGCCCCCAGCAAAAATAGAAGGGACAAGAATATAAGATTACTGTATCCAACTGAATCTGAAGGAGATATTTACACAGGCAGAAAGTAATTTTCAAGCTAGAATTTGCCAGATGTAAGGCAAAATATTAGAGATGCTTTGAAAATAAAGAGCCTGATCTTGCTGAGAAATGAATATTCAAGAGGAATTAAAGATGCTGTAGGGTGTGAGAAGATTTTGTGATGGTATGCATATAGGAAACGCTCTCTCACGCTGGACACCAGGGAAGGGTTACTCCCGGTCAAGGTAACATACCAGCGTTATCTATTGTATACCAGAGTTCTGCAGCTGCTAACTGCCTGCTAGGACTGTATACCAGAGTCCTCCAGCTTCTAACTGCTTGCAAGGATTGTGTGATACTAATGAAGCCAAACAAGTTATTAGCTATTCATGAGGTATGCATGAGATGTAAATGTGCATGGGTATTTCTGTGTCAGCGTGCCCCTGCCTAATGGGCTTCACCCTGAGCATTGCTCCGATGCATCGGGCTTTTCCCGTCTCACAGTGGCAGCAACGAAGGGAGCCCCCGTTGTGAGTGTGTCACTGTCTGCCTTCAATAAACTCACCACTTTTATTCAGCAGCTATGTGTGTGCCTCGTTTCTACGGGACTCCGAGTACCCTGCAACAGATGCTCAACACTTCACCATACAGGGCCTTGTTTTTAGCAATCTAACAATGTACCTAAGGAATACTGTGCAACCATTCGTTTGTTTATAACTATACCAGAGCAATCTACTCCTCAAGTTATAACATCAACGAAGAGATTAAATAGCTAGTTCCTTATTTTCACTTAGAAGATGTCTGCAAACTACTGAAGATGCATCCAGTCCCTGGTAGGAACAGATTGGCCAGTAGCTATTTCCAGAGGGCAAAGAGAGAGTTTTTTGTTTTTCTTAAAAGAGAGGGGAGAGGGGGGAGGGAAGTCTGGGAGGCAAAAGCTGACAACAGAGTGATATTTCATGCAGGATTTGGTGAGGTGCAATGCCAGACTGTGCTAGCTGCAGGGGAGATTTGGTACAGAGCAGAGATATGCAAAGCTCATCAGTTTCTGTGTGTCTGATTATGTGGCTGTATTAGCTTGTGGGGCTGGTTTGGGGTGATATGTTTTCTTTAGATTTGATTTGCAGGTGTGAGGAGGGGGAGGAAGGTAGTAATAGAAAGCTCAGTGATTGACTCTATTCATGATGTCACCTTTTATAACTCTGACTCATGTCACATGACATGGACTGGAAATAGGGATCAGTATCTTGGCATAACACCCTAAATGGTCCTTATTGCAAAGATAGAGAGACTCTTCCTTTCCTTTAGCAGCGGAAGCAGAGCTGTGTGCTCCCTCACTTGAGGAGAGAAACCTTCTTCACTCCCCTCCCCATGAAGCAAACTTGGAAAAAAACGTTATGTGAACCCTTACAAACTGCAACTGTCACCTCTTCTGGCAGGGAAGTGATTTAGGAGACGCAAAGGGGAGAATATGGCAGTGCATAGGAAAGGGTGGAAGAAAAATGGAGAAAATGAGGGAGGAAGGAAGAAGAACGGAGAAAGAATGGGGGCAGTCAGAGACAGGAAAGAAAAAATGCAGTTATTTATGGACTGTGAGAAGAAGAGCAAAACTCAGGAGACGGTACGTAAAATATGTCACTGGGTGTGAGTGTGTAGGAGGAGAGGCCATTAAGACCAGATTGTGGAGAAGAGATGCTCTTGTGACCAGTAGTCTTATGGGTAAGAGGAGGGAAAACCAGGACGGGCAAGTTACAGAGATGAGTTCAATTATGTTTTAATTAGAAAAATCATTTAAAAAGTCAAGGAACTTGTGTCAGGTTTTTCAGGGAAACAGTCCCTCCATTTTGGTGTGTTTTACATCAATACAGAGTTCTAACCACAGCAAATCTAAATGACAGCATTTATAGGAATGGGTGCACCAGAGATGCACGTCCATCCCAGAAAAACACAGCCAAAAGCTGATTCTCTTGCTCAGCCCTCACTCAGTGAACATTTCCATTACAGTCAGTGGAAGAACTTAATCCCCTAGTTTTTGTAACAAACCATCTGTCCTTTGCAAGATCAAGTGCAACAGAATTCCCACTTATGTCACCTGGGAGTGCTCAGGGTGACATACTTAGGAACTTGTCTACTTTGTAAAGCTAACCAGGTCAGGCACTAGAGAACCGAGGACATGATATAACCATTAAAGGTCATGGAGCCTACACATTCGTTCCCTTTAGAGGCAGTAAGAGAGCTCTCGCTAAGAAGTCAAAACAATTTCCTTCTGTGGTAGAGTCTGCTACTGCTCAACAAAACGTGGTGTTATATGCAAGGGGTTCCACATTTGCTGAATGAGAGTGGTTCTGCATAGGGCTTACAATATTAACTGTTCTATCGTCACCACGAATATAAATTATTAGTGATGGGCACTTCAGAAATCCCCGAGTCTGATATACAGAGGGATATTTTGGATTAGAAGATACTTGCACTCATTTATAGAGATAGGACAGCTTATTCCAGTTTGAAAGGGAGGAAATATTTCTGGTAAGTTTACAGAAGGAGCTGAGAGAGAGTTCTTATCTTCCAGAGAAACAGCTACTGGGTTGCTGGAGTAACAGAAGACGTGTTAGACTTGCAATAGAGGTCTCCCTACAGCATGGGGAGCAAGCAGATACCAGACACAGTGTTGGTATATAATACTTTAGATGCTCTTTATTAATTACAAAATAAACCTTACTCACTCCACATTCAGATCCCAAACACAGTATACCAGACTTCAAAGGTCAAAAAGGTCCCGATGGCCAGTCCAGGTTCCTTCTATCAGGATAAGATTATAAGATGCAGGGAGCCAGCAAAAACTACATCTATATCCACACGGGACTCTGGATGAATAAACGACTCCGATTTGCAGAAATTATAGGCACCCATTTATAGTCCGCTCCATCGCATCATTGGTTCTTTGCCTTTGGTTATTTGGCCTTTTTACCCACATCATTCCAAAGAGACCTTCCTGGGCGGGTCACCCTGATCCAAGGCATGCCATTTCCTTCAATTTTATATCAGTGCAGCTGGTGTTATTTTCTGTATTGTTTTTGAACATCAGATTGTTTTTGCACAGAGTTCTAATAGTTCTTGACCTTAAGTCCTTGCTTCAGTTGCTAACTTGCAACGCATACTTTCACGTCAAGCACGCATCATTCATATCAGGCCTCAATGAATTCATACAGGCCTCAATAACCTATAACGTACTGCATGAATGTATACATTTAATAATATCCCAACATTCTGTGTAGTTGAGAGGATATAGGGTGAGCATGAGAGAAGGGCACCCTGGATAAGGAAAGGTGATGGAGCATGGTATGAGATCTCCCCTGTCCACTAACCAACAGTCAGTGGAGTAAGGCCAGAGGCTGCTGGAGTGGTCATGGATACAAGTAAGATGGATGGGATTTGGGACAGGACTAGAGCAAAGGTCAGTCCAACTCTAGAGATTCATTCTGTTGCAGGGAGTCAAGCAGAGTAATCTTTTCCAAATGCATGAGGGGTGAACCTTGAATACTTTGGTGACTCAGTACAGAGGATCATAAGATTTAAACATTCTTGAAATATTGGCGCCTCTTTGGGCCAAATCAGGCATGGTGAGAGCACATTTAACCTCACTGAAGTCATTGAGCCTTTGAGGCTACAAAATTGGGCTGGAAATTTCACCAGAACAGCCTATTTCATGGTGTTTTGGGTATTTCCGTGCCCCAGCACAGCCAAAACCAGGAACGCAGCATGTGTGAAAGTGAAAAATAACTCTTTCAAAGTTAGTGGAGTTGTACAGACCTCCAGAGGACTTAGGATTCTCTTTGAGTTTTGGGCAGAGGTTGGGATCAGTTCTTTATCTGAACTGGTTCACCCATCCCTATTACAAATCAGACAGCTTTGTGTTATGCCTCTGTGCAGAAAGTTAGAATGGCAAACCAAAGGATGAACAAGCATCTCAGAGAGGTCATTGAAGCCTTGTCTACACTACTGGCTGAAACAAGGCTTAGAGATCGATCTATTGGGGCTCGATTTATCGCGTCTCGTCAGGACACGATAAATCGATCCCCAGAGGCACTCCCGTCGACTCTGGAACTTCAGCTTGCCAAAAGGCGCAAGGCAGAGTCAACAGGGGAGTCCATTGTCGACCGCTGCCAACGTGAGGACAGCAGGTAAGTCGACCTAAAATGCATCGACTTCAGCTACGGTATTCATGTAGCTGAAGTTGCATACCTTAGGTCAACCCTCCCCGCTATTGTAGACCAGGCCTAAGAGAAAGCAGAAAACCTACAAGGAGTACAAGAGATGGATCAGCAGGGAAAGCTACTTCATGTCCCCTTCATAGTGTAGGAGGAAAGTGGGAATGCCAAAAGCTAAGCAGAGTTGCACCTTGCAAAGGAAATTAAAACCAATAGTAAAAGGTTCTTACATCATATAAAAAGGAGCAAAGTGGGATCATTAAGCACTGAAGAGGGGGTGGAGATTAAATGTAATCAAGGCATGGCTCAACACCTAAATTAATACTTTGCCTCAGTTTTTAATAAGGGTAATGAGGAGCTTAGGGGTAGTGGCAGAGAGGCTAATAGGAAAAAATATATGGAAGTTGAAGTTACCACATCCAAGGTGGAAGTCAAATTCAAACATCTTAATGGAACCACACTGGGGAGGGGCAGGGTGCTGGATAATCTCCATCCTAGAATGTTTAAGGAATTGGTACATGAATGTGCAAGCGCAATAGCAAGGATTTTTAATGAATCCGTAAACTCGGGAGTCATACACTAGGACTAGAGAATTGCTAACATAGTTCCTATTTTTAAGAAAGAAAAAAGTTATCTGGGAAACTTCAGGCTCATTAGTTTGACCTCGGTTGTATGCAAGGTCTTGGAACAAATTTGAAAACCACTGCACTAGGATATACTTCCTGCTTTTCGTTGCCAACTCTCCTTCCTGATTACAATGCCATCCTCCCCCTCCCGCCCCCATCCCAGCCACTAATTTTATTTTATATAAGAGCCAAAGAGACTAGAGCAGTGAGCGGATATTCACATCACCTGTGAATCTGCTGGGAAAAAGTCATGTTATTTTCCCATCCCACAAAAAGGGGGGAAATGTTCCCTGATTTCCATGAAAGTGTAGTTTTCATCAAATTAAACAAAATTTTAAAATCAATCCTCCTCAAAGTACAGTAGACTCAATTATTCAGGATGATAGGGAAAAACTTAATCCTGGTTAATAAAATCCTGGATAATCACCATCAATAGGAAATATGGGGGGGAGGGGGGGTTGGTTCACCAGCCACCCTGCGCTGGGGGGAGGGGGTGTTGGTTCACTGACTGCTCTGCACCTTGGTGGGTTGTTTTTTTGTGTGTGCTTGGGGCGGCAACAAAACCAGAGCTGGCCCTGCGAGTTACGCATATATTTTTTGACATCCTGGTTAATCCACAACCTGGTTAACCCAATCGTGGATAATCGAGAGTCTACTGTAAAAGTGCAAAACTAGCTGCTTGTGTTGGTTCAGTTTAAGCAGTCAGGTGAACATTTGAACTGGAGTTCTGTTGTCAGGTGCATTTTTACTTGGGCCCAAATGTGGATCAAGTCACTGCTTTTCACAAACTAGATTTTTCACCCAAGGAAAGGTCATGCTTACCCACACTACAGGCAAAATGTTAACCTGGCCTGGAACTAATTTATAAGAGCTGGTAAGGGATTTATTTCTCAGATGGAGAGATGATACATTAGCAGTTATAAAAGATACAAGTCAGTAATATTTAAAATCTGGCTACTGAACTGCATATAGAACTTTCAGAATAATCTGCAACAGGGGCATTCTTCATTCTATTTGGATGCCTTCATTATCAAGGACATGCTACTACCCTGTTACAACCTCTGTACATCCAGCGCAGTAGCGGCAAGCAACCAAACAAATGGACATTATGTTAAAGGTCACCTGCCAAAGATTCCTTACTGACATTGAAGGCACAGAAATGACAGCACTCCTATCCCATGCTGGTGGGGGCAGAGAACCCAGGAATCAAATCCAAGTTTCTTCCACTGCCTACTGGGTGGTGGAGACAAGCAAAGTGTCCTGAGGGTGACATAGGATATGATCCTGGAAGGTGCTCAGCATTCTGGCCGTCACCCAGCAAATCACAGAAGCACACACTTAACTTTAACTACATGAGTAGACTGGGGGCAGAATATTTACTACTTTGCAGGGCCAAGCCCATGATTTCCTTCATGGAAAGCAGCACCTGAGGCAGGTGATAATGCAAAATGCCCTCCAACTTTATAGTGCCCATAGGTACTGGCAATGACCCACACCTCACCTGATGCCTGACTCACTCAATGAATGTTATTGGTGTTGGGTGGGTAAAGAGATCACAGTCAAACAACCAAAGTCATGAGGATGCCCCAAAAGGCCTGAAGGGTCTGATGCTGCAAGGTGCAAAGTGTCCTTAACTCCCATTGACTTCAACAGGAATTGGGGTTACTAGGATCCATCCCTAAGTAAGATCACTAAGAGAACACAACAATATCCCAGCTGTCCTAATTTTATGAGCCAGCAGGCATCTGCAAAGCGCCTAGTGCAATGGGGTCCTTCTCCCTAGCTAGGGTTCCTAGGTGCTATGGCAACACAAACAATAAGAATCAAGGTAACCCCAGTATTGTGCATCTGCCTCCTACCCACATCTCTTGTTTCAGAGAAGGTAGTCGTTACATTACTAATTAATTAGCATTAATAGATAATACAGGATGAAGTTTGCATTTGTTGCAAGCTTATTGTTTTAATACCAGAGAAAACTAAAATTGCATCTCACAGCAGTAATCAGTAAATCCAATTATGCATGTAACTCGTGATTTAGGACCATGGAAAAAGTTGGCTGTAGACAATGAACTCTGCCTGATATTATGTAATATTCTCATGTGTGCCTGTATATACACACTGCCATCTTGTGGAGACTTTCTTAATCAAGACTCGAGTGTCAAATCTGTCACAAAGATCCAGATATTTAAGTGCCTAGCTCCCACCAATCTCAATGGGATGGCCCTTGAGGGTCTTGGTCATTCTTAGTTCTCCACCTCTACAGTTCCCTACTGCCTATTGAGCAGATGACAGCCCATCCTAATATATTTTAGAAAATCTCAGCAGCAAATACCCCCTTTTAAAAGCCCTTTCAGTGCCATTGGACACACCAAGACACACCCTGTGGGGCATGATTCTGCAACTACAGGTGCAACTACTGGGCTAGAATTGTCTCCCCTGCTACATGTTGTCTATCCTATTGATGCCTCCCTCAATACAACTGCAGAACTCCTGCATTTTCATTCCACCTTTCTGCAATCTTTACTCACTCAAACAAGTAGCCCCCTTAAGTTCAAATGGGGCTGCCAACATTGTGAGAAATGGTTACAGAATGAGGGAAGAGGGAGAAGGAAAAGTGAAGAGAAGATTCATCTTGGAGAAGATTTACAGTTCAGGAAACACCATGAATAACTGTTCTCCTGGGAGCTTCCACAAGATCTCATATCTTAGCCCATAATTTTCACCTACCATGGGACATCTGTATTTCCTCTCTCTCTAGATACAGTATACTATTTGTTTTCTATACCTCCCATCTTTCTTTTATTCTTCTCTCCTTTCTTCTAACTACTCTTACTTTAGACTGGAATAATCCACCTGATCATGCTAAAAAAAGGTAAATCTAACCTGCAGTTGGGAGATGTAAACATACCCATGTGAACTTTGCTTAGCTAGCACATTAGAATAGCAGTGGAGCTGCAGCAGGACATGCAGCAGCTTGTGCTAGCTGCCTGAGGCCATGTCTACACTACAATGTTAAGAATCAGAGAGGTAGCCGTGTTAGTCTGGAATAGCAGAGGTAACAAAGTCCTGTGGCACGGTCACGGGGCGGCACAGGCTTCCGTCCCCTTGTCCCTGTGCCCCGTGCTTAGGCTGGTCAAAGAAAGGCGTGTAGACACTCCTCTGGTGCTTCACCCGTGCTCTTTTATTCACAGTGCCCTCAAAGTCCCCACATCCCCAACATCAGGCCCCTCGCAGACCTCTCCCCAGGTCCTCTGGCCCCTCGAGGCCTGTATCCCCCAGCAGAGACAGAGCTAGGTACTCCCTGTCCTCCTGCCTGGCTAGCCTCCTTGACTGCCCCTTAGTCAGGGCTTTTCTAGCCCTTTCTGCTCCCTGCCCCAGCTGTGGTCAATCTCTTCAGCCAGGGGCTGTGAGCTAGCCTTCATTAAGGCTTCCAGCTGGGCTTCTTGCAGGCTGCTCCCTGCATCGGCCCCAGGCCCTGCTATCCACAAGCAGGGTTTAGCTTGCAGGGGCAGGGCATTCTCAGGGTTCTTACCCTTGCCCTGCCACACATCTCCCCCCCTTCACTGAGCCACCAGGCTCCGTCTGCCCCTGCCTCTTTTTGGCCGGGCAAACTCACTTCTCTCTGGGAGCTCTTGTCCCCTTACTGTGGGCTCCTGTGGACCCTCCCTGGGGTCTTCAGGCCCCCGCCCACATCCTCCGTAAGGGCATGTCTCCCGCCCATGCCCCTTCGCCTGGCAGAGGCTGCACCCTTGCCCTAGGGGTGTCAGGTCAGCTAGGTACCCCACCTCAGGGTTCTGTTGCCTATCCCCCTGGCCCTTGTCCTCCTCCTCTTATGGAGGACCACACTCTGTGCACACCTCCCCAGACTGTTTTTCTGCCCCACACAGCCAGCACTCTTGTCTGGCCTTAGCTTGCTGTCTAGGAGTTTCCTTTCCACATTCATCCCTGTCCCCGGGCACAGCGGAGGTGGAGGACTTGGGGTTTCTGGCCCGGCCCTCCTCTTCCCGTTGTGGTCCCTTCTCTCCCCACACAAGTTCCCTGCTATCCCCTTCTCTTTTCTTTCCCTTCTGTGGTCTAGGGGCTCTCATCTCTTTTGGGGGTTCCTTCGCCCCCATACCCCTATCCCCTTTTTCACTTGGGTTCTCCTTGCCCCCTTCCTTGGGACTCCCCTTCTGACCATCCACCTTCCCAGCAGGGGGTTCCCAGTAATTTCCCAGCAGGACTGGGCAGGGTAATCTCTCCACTACCCCTACCTGTTGCCATCGGAAACGCCCCTGTGCCTCCAGGGGCACTCGGGCCATCCGGTAGCACCGGGTATCCCCGTGGATACACCGGAGGGCCACCCTCTTTCCTGGGACCATCCAGCGTGCCTTGACTAGATCCCTATGGACTAGTGAGTGGGAGGAGGCAGAGTCCACCAAACCCTTTTGTGGTCTCCTCCCCACTAACAAGGGTACGGTGGCTAAGGGCCGCTTTCCTGGTCCCTTCCACCCCTCAGTCAACCCACAGAAGTCCCCTAGTCCGCACTCCATTTGAGGGCAGTCCCGTTTTATACGTCCAGCACGCCCGCACTGCCAGCAGGTCAGTTCATGGCTGCGGGCGGTCCCAGGGTCGGGCCCCTTCTTGGGCGCAGGTTCCGGGAGGTTCTTTGCAGGTCCTGCTCCCCTAATAGGCTTCCCTGCCCTCCTGGGCACCTCCGCCTCTATGTACTCCTCGGTCAGCCGGACGGCGTCTGCTACGCGAGCTGGCTAGTGTCGCCGGACCCAGATGCACTGAGTCCGGGAGCCCCTGGAGAAACTGCTCCAGGATCACCTGGTCCATTATTTCCTCAACTGTCTGGGCTGCTGGCCTTAGCCACCTAGTTGCCCAGTCAGTTAGCTTCTGAGCAAATGCCCTTGGCCTCAGGCTCTCCGTCCAACGGGCGGCCCAGAACCGCTAGCGGTACCTTTCAGTTGAGAGACCGACCCTGTCCAAGATAGCGGCCTTCACCGTATCATAGTCCCTGGATTGGGCTCTCCCAAAGCCATGAATGCCGCTTGGGCCTCTCCTCCTAGGTAGGGGGCTAGGCGTAAGGCCCAAGCTGTTCTCTCCCAGCCAGCGGCTGTTGCCACTCTCTCAAATGTCCCTAGAAAGGCGTCTGGGTCATCTGTAGGCCCCATCTTACAGAATCCCCACCCTGCAGTCCTGGTTCCGTCCCCGCTCACTGGACTCACCACTTGCCAGAGGATCTGCTGCTGGGCCGCTGACTGCTCCTTGATGAACCCTTGGAGGGCTCGTTGTTGCTCCTGCTGCCACTCCATCAGGGATTGCCTTTCTGTTTGGTGGGACTGATGTAGTTCCTGCACTGTAGTAACCAGCCATTTCAGGGTCTCCTCCATGCTAGCAGCCTCTGAGATCGGTGGCTAGGAGGGGTCCCGGACAAGCCCCCACTTGTCACGGGGCGGCACAGGCTTCCGTCCCCTTGTCCCTGTGCCCCGTGATTAGGCTGGTCAAAGAAAGGCGTGTAGACACTCCTCTGGTGCTTCACCCGTGCTCTTTTATTCACAGTGCCCTCAAAGTCCCCACGTCCCCAACATCAGGCCCCTCACAGACCTCTCCCCAGGTCCTCTGGCCCCTCGAGGCCTGTATCCCCCAGCAGAGACAGAGCTAGGTATCCCCTGTCCTCCTGCCTGGCTAGCCTCCTTGACTGCCCAAGTCAGGGCTTTTCTAGCCCTTTCTGCTCCCTGCCCCAGCTGTGGTCAATCTCTCCAGCCAGGGGCTGTGAGCTAGCCTTCATTAAGGCTTCCAGCTGGGATTCTTGCAGGCTGCTCCCTGCATCGGCCCCTGGCCCTGCTATCCACAAGCAGGGTTTAGCTTGCAGGGGCAGGGCATTCTCAGGGTTTTTACCCTTGCCCTGCCACAGGCACCTTAAAGACTAACTATAAAGTTTTGAAGCATAAGCTTTCGTGGGCTAATACCCACTTCGTCGGATTAGCCCAGGAAAGCTTATGCTTCAAAACTTTATAGTTAGTCTTTAAGGTGCCACAGGACTTTGTTACCTCTACAATGTTAAGGTGACTTTATGTAAGATGAGATCAAGCTTCCGATTTTGCATGTCCACACTATACTCATTGTGCCGGCGGAGTGCATCCTCACTAGCAGGGCTTGCATCGACACATGGAGTGCTTCACTGTGGGTAGCTATCCCACAGTGCATGTAGCCAAGTGGAATTTTTGGTTGGACTTGCAATGCCTTATGGGACCAAAACATTTTGCATGTGTGGTTAAGGGAATATGGCATTAGCCTCCCATGATGCACTTACCTCCCTCACTCCCTGAAATCAACAGCAAACAAACCAAGTCTTTTTTGTGCCTTTTTTGCAAGCCTGGGTTACCTACGTGAACGCCATAGCATAAGCATGGACTCTGCTCAGCTGTACATTGTTTTGAGCATTACAAACACCTCACGCCTTGTCCTACAGTATCCTACAGAGATGATACAGGAGCCGCTGCACAGAACAATGTGATGCCAAGCAAGCAGCCTCGCTGGAAGCCATAGAACAGAGCAATTTGCAGTTGCTGGCAACAGTCACGCATCACTGATTGAGCACTGCTTCTGGGCCCGGGAAACAAGCACTGACTGGTGGGAGCACATCATTATGCATCTATGGGATGACGAGCAGTGGCTGCAGAACTTTTAAAAGTGGAAAGCAACATTCCAGGAACTGTGAAGAGTTTTCCCCAGCCCAGAAGTGCAGCAATACTAAAATGAGACCTGCTCTGACAGTGGAGAAGTGAGTGGAGAAGCAAGTGGAGAAGCTTGCAACACTGGATGCCTGGCAACCCTACTCAAAATCAGCCCAATAAGGCATGCTATGAAATATAGGCCTCAGTGCAGACATAGGGCTGGTCCCCACTACGGCTTAACGTCAACTTTAGTGTTGTTAAGTCAACATAAAACTGCACCCGTCCTCACACAGCCACCATTTGCGTCGATTTAAAGGGCCCTCAAAATCAATTTCTGTACTCCTCCCCGACATGGGGAGTAGCGCTGAAATCGACCTCTCTGGGTCGACTGCAGACGTTATTGGCCTCAGGGAGCTGTCCCACAATCCTCCACTGTGACCGCTATGGACAGCAGTCACAATGCTCCACTGTGACCGCTCTGGACAGCACTCTCAACTCACTGCTCTGGCCAGGTAGACAGGAAGAGTCCCGGGAACATTTGAATTTCATTTCCTGTTTGGCCACCGTGCCGAGCTCACCTGCACAGGTCACTCGCCATGCAGAGCTCATTGGCACAAGTCACCATGCAGAGCTCATCGGCACAAGCCACCATGCAGGGCTCATCAGCAGAGGAGACCAACCGTCAGAAAAGAGCTCCAGCATGGTCCACGCCGGAGGTGTTGGAGCTCATCGCTATCTGGGGAGATGAATCCGTGATGTTGGAACTACGCAACAACAAACGGAATGCCAACACGTTTGCCAGAGTCTCCTAGGCCATGCAGGAAAGGGGCCAAAACAGGGATGCCCAACAGTGCCGCGTTAAAATTAAGGAACTGAGGCAAGCGTTCCAGAAAGCCAAAGAGGCAAATGGACGCTCTGGGGGACTGCCACAGACATGCCGGTTCTACAACAAACTGAATCAAATAATGGGGGGGGGGGGGACACCACCGTCACACCGCTGTCCGCGGACTCCACCAGTGGGCTACACCTGAGGCATGAGGATTCAGATGACAAGGAAGCTAATGAGGATGAAAATACTATGCTGCAGCAGGCAAGGGGAGAGAGCCTGTTAGCAGACAGCCAGGAGCTGTTTATCACCCTGAAGCCAGTACCCTCCGAACCCTCCCAAAGTGGTACCCCAGAAACACACATCAGCAAAGACACCTCTGGTGAGTGTCCCTTTAGGGATAGGATAAGGCATGATTTAAAAGGGAAGCGTTTATTAATCACTAGCAAAAATACCCGGCATTGCTCGGGGTATTTGTATTTGGAAACTGAGATGTAAAAAGACTACAATGTTTTTTATTAATACAAATTTTGTTCAGAAGTCTCATTTTGTCTAAGTAATTTCATTCTCTTGCATTTAGATGTGGTTTCTCCAATACATTTTCGCTTTTTACGCGGCATAATGAATAGGGTCTGTGGTAAACCCAGGTCTGGAAGGCTGTGGTGAGAGGGGAAACTGCAGGTTAAATTAGGTCCAGCTGAGGAAGGCTGCTGCAGCCAGAAGCAGGGCCAGCTGGGACCGGTTAAGGAGGCAGCCAGAGTCCTTTAAAGAGACTCCTCCCCAGAGAGGGGTGTGGGAGTGAGGAGTGTGTTTGGAGGCAGGAGGAGTTGGAAGAGTGAGTTCGTGACAGCAGAAGGAGGTAAAGGTGAGCAAGAGGCAGATACAGAGAGGCTGCCAGCAGGCAGGGAGGCAGGAAAGAGCCCCTCCCAGGAGGGAGCTAGCCCTCCCTAACCGGTGGGAAGCCAGACCCAACAAGGGGGGACTGCCCAGAGGACTGGAGCCTGGGGTGCCCGGGGGCCCCCCTTGCCACAAGTGGTGTCAGAGGTGGGATCGTGAGTAGACTTGGTGGCAAGACCCCTCGACCAGGGTGAAAAGCCCCCCCCCCCTTTATTCAAAAACAAAAAAAACAAAAAAAAGAGAGAGAGAAAATGGAGGAGGTGGTGAAAGCACTGGTTCAGGCCACTGCGGCCCAGCAGGAGGCTGTTCGAGTGCAGCAGGAAACCAACCAATTACTGATGTCTCAGGCAGCCCAGGACCGAGCCACATTGCAGGAGTTAGTGAAGCAGGTGAAAGTCCTGGGCACCCTGGCCCGTGGGGGTCCCGACGCCCGGCCGCTGCGGGCAAACAACTATTTACAGAAAATGACGGCGGACGACGATACCGAGGCCTACCTTCTCGCGTTTGAGAGGACAGCCCTGCGAGAGGCCTGGCCCCGGGAGCAGTGGGCAAGTATCCTGGCCCCTTTTCTGTGTGGAGAGGCCCAGAAGGCCTACTTTGATCTTGCAACCGAGGCTGCTACAGATTACCCCCAGCTCAAGGCTGAAATCCTGGCAAGGGCGGGAATGACGCCAGCCCTGAGAGCCCAGCAGTTCCACGACTGGAGGTACAAGTCTGACAAGCCGCCAAGGACTCAGTTGTTTGACTTGATCCACCTCGCCCGGAAGTGGCTGCAGCCTGAGACCCACAGACCAGAGAAAGTGGTGGAAATCCTAGTCCGGGACAGGTATATGCGGGGGTTGCCGCCTGACATAAGGGGGTGGGTCCGTAAGAACGATCCCTCCTCCTATGACGAACTAGTAGCCCTCGTGGAGAGACACCTAGCCTCCCAGGAGCTGCCTCGGACTACCAAGGAGGGAGTACGCCTGAGTAGGAGACTGGGCACAGGGCCAAAACCCCGGAGTACCATGACCCCAAGCCGATACATGGAGGGAGGAAAAGAGGCTGGGGATCAGCCTGAAACCGTGGAGAAGCTTGGGGACTGGGGGAACGAGACTCGGGGGGTGAGGCCTAACAGCCCGAGAACCAGGGTGCTAGCCCGAGCGGGTATACGCTGCTATGCGTGTGGGGAAGTAGGGCATATAGCGGCCCAGTGCCCAAATCAGCCAGAGCCCATGCAGTGCGACCTGGGGGGAATAGAAGGTCCATGTGACCTAATAAGTCAGGTGGGGGTCGCGGTGGCCCCCCATAGATACACCCGGCCCGTTAAGATGAACGGCATTAGCACCACCGCATTAGTAGACTCCGGAAGTGCGGTCACGCTGATCTCGGGGAAGCTGGTCGGGCGGGACCAACTCGCCCGGGCCAAGCGCTCAGGAGTATCCTGCGTGCATGGGGATGTTAACTATTACCCCACCATCCCTGTAAGCATAGACCTCCGGGGAAACCCCACGAAGGTAATGGTGGGGGTAGTCCCAAAGCTCCCCTACCCAGTCCTTATTGGCCGAGACTTCCCGGGGTTCGATAGCCTGCTCCCCGGAGGGGAGGCAGAAGGGGCTAGCGCCGAGAGCCAGGAGACGGCACCGAGGGTGCGCGGACCCCCGGCCTTCCGGGAATTTGACCAAGAGCTATTTTCCAAGCCGGGGGGACCCAAGAAGTCTCGGAGGGAGAGAAGGGCAGCGAAGGAGTTGGGGACAAAGATTCTGACCCAGTACCGGAGGGTTGCGCTGGTGGGAGAGCAAGTAAGCCCCAGGGAGGAGAGGGCTCAGCGAGCTGTGGGGGAGCCCGACGCCGGACCTAGTGCCCCTCAGGCTGACACAGAGAGAGAGTCGGGGGAAGATCCCCCAGAGTTGGGGCCCCCTGGCCCATCAATGGAAAATTTTGGGCAGGATCAAGCCAATGATCCAGCCTACCACAATATCCAGAGGGAGGTAGTTGAGGTGAATGGAGTCCCAGTAGAAGGAAAGGTCAAGGGCCGAGAGCCGTACTATATAATAAAAGGGGACCTGTTGTACAGAGTAGCCCGGGTAGCGGACCAGACCGTAGAGCAACTCTTGGTACCACAAAAGCACCAGAGAGGCGTGATGGACCTAGCCCATAGCCACCTCTTCGGGGGCCACCTGGGGGTAGATAAAACCCTCGATCGGGTCTTGAAAAGATTTTTTTGGCCAGGAGTCTACGCGGCTGTCCGGCGGTATTGTGCCTCCTGCCCGGACTGCCAATTGCATGCCCCCCGGCCACACTTACGGGCCCCGTTGGTACCTCTACCCATCATTGAAGTCCCGGTTGAGAGGATCGCGATGGACCTGGTAGGCCCACTAGAGAAATCTGCCCGGGGCCACCAGCACATACTGGTTGTGCTAGATTACGCCACCCGATACCCGGAAGCTGTGCCCCTACGGAACACTATGTCTAAGACCATAGCCCGGGAGTTGGTGCAGATTTTTTCCCGAGTGGGGATTCCCAAGGAGATCCTAACCGATCAAGGGACCGCCTTTGTGTCTAAGCTAATGAAGGACTTATGCAGCATGCTCCAAGTGAAGGCCCTAAGGACGTCGGTTTATCATCCTCAGACTGACGGTCTGGTCGAGCGCTTCAATAGGACGTTGAAGAGCATGATACGGAAGGTAGTGAGCCGGGACGGGAAGGATTGGGACACCCTGCTCCCCTACCTACTGTTTGCCGTGAGGGAGGTACCGCAGGCCTCAACAGGATTCTCCCCATTCGAGTTGTTATATGGGCGCCACCCTCAGGGCATCCTCGACATAGCCAAAGAGGGTTGGGAAGAACAGCCGAATCCGGGGAGAAATGTCATTGAACATGTGGTACGGATGAGAGAGAGGATAGCTCAGGTCACCCCCATCGTGCGAGAGCACATGAAGAAGGCCCAAGAAGCCCAGCGGACGTACTACGATCGCCGGGCGTTGAGCCGGAAGTTCCAGGTGGGGGACCGGGTAATGGTGCTGGTACCTACGGCGGAAAGTAAACTGTTGGCCCAATGGCAAGGGCCTTACGAGGTGATCGAAGCTGTGGGGAGCGTAGATTATAAGGTCAGACAGCCTGGGCGCCGGAAGCCGGAGCAGATCTACCACGTGAACCTACTGAAGCCTTGGCAGGATAGAGAGGCTCAAGTAGTCGCGCTCGGCACAACCCCCCGGGAAGGGAACCCGCCTAGCCAGGTACGGATATCCCCCGAGCTGACCCCAAACCAGAGGGAAGAAGTGATCAGCATGATCGAACGCCACCCTGACGTGTTCTCAGAGACACCAGGCCGGACCAGAGAAGTATGCCACCACATCCACACAGAGCCTGGGGTAAAGGTATATGTCAAGCCATACCGGATCCCTGAGGCCAAGAGGGAAGTGATTGGGGCAGAAGTCCGGAAAATGTTAAGATTAGGGGTCATAGAGGAGTCCCATAGCCAGTGGTCCAGCCCCGTGGTCTTGGTACCCAAGCCAGATGGCAGTGTGCGGTTCTGCAATGACTTCCGGCGGCTAAACGATGTCTCCCAGTTCGATGCATATCCGTTACCCCGAGTAGACGAGTTGATTGACAGACTAGGAACAGCGCGGTTCCTTTCCACCCTGGACCTGACCAAAGGCTACTGGCAGATCCCCCTGGCCCCGGCGGATAAGGAGAAGACGGCCTTTGCCACTCCAGAGGGTTTGTTCCAATACACGGTCCTCCCCTTTGGGTTGCACGGGGCCCCCGCCACCTTCCAGAGGCTTATGGACAAACTGCTGCGGCCGCATCGCAAGTATGCAGCCGCTTACTTAGATGATGTGATTATCCATAGCCCCGACTGGGAGACACACTTGAGGAAGGTGGAGGCAGTGCTAGACACCCTGAGGAAGGCCGGTTTGACTGCGAATCCCGCCAAATGCGCAATTGGACTAGCAGAAGCCAAATACCTCGGGTATGTAGTGGGGAGAGGTCTGGTAAGGCCCCAGCTCAACAAGCTAGAGGCGATCCAGAAGTGGCCACGACCAGTCCGGAAGAGGCAGGTCAGGGCATTCCTGGGGTTGGTCGGGTATTATCGACGGTTTATTCCCCATTTCGCCGCCCGGGCATGCCCACTAACTGACCTGATGAGAGCCCGTGGCCCGGACATCGTGAAATGGTCAAATGCAGCCGAAGAGGCGTTTAGGGATCTGCGGATGGCCCTCTGCACTGACCCCGTACTAATAGCCCCGAATTGGGAGAAAGAGTTTGTATTACAGACGGATGCCTCTGAAGTAGGACTAGGAGCGGTGCTGTCCCAGATGATAGATGGAGAAGACCACCCGATCCTATACCTCAGTCGGAAGCTCCTGCCCAGGGAACAGAAATACGCTGTGGTAGAGAAGGAGTGCCTGGCGGTGAAGTGGGCCATAGAGAGCCTCCGCTACTACCTGCTTGGAAGACGGTTTTCCCTGGTCACGGACCATGCCCCGCTGAGATGGATGCACCAAAATAAGGACAAAAATGCAAGGGTCACCAGATGGTTTCTCTCACTACAACCCTTCCACTTCCGCGTGCAACATAGATCCGGCCTCCTGCACGGGAATGCGGACGGCCTGTCAAGGGTACACTGTGCAGCGACCCAAGTAGCCCAACCCCATGGTGTTGAGCAGGGGGGGGGGGGATGTGTGGTAAACCCAGGTCTGGAAGGCTGTGGTGAGAGGGGAAATTGCAGGTTAAATTAGGTCCAGCTGAGGAAGGCTGCTGCAGCTAGAAGCAGGGCCAGCTGGGACCGGTTAAGGAGGCAGCCAGAGTCCTTTAAAGAGACTCCTCCCCAGAGAGGGGTGTGGGAGTGAGGAGTGTGTTTGGAGGCAGGAGGAGTTGGAAGAGTGAGTTCGTGACAGCAGAAGGAGGTAAAGGCGAGCAAGAGGCAGATACAGAGAGGCTGCCAGCAGGCAGGGAGGCAGGAAAGAGCCCCTCCCAGGAGGGAGCTAGCCCTCCCTAACCGGTGGGAAGCCAGACCCAACAAGGGGGGACTGCCCAGAGGACTGGAGCCTGGGGTGCCCGGGGGGCCCCCTTGCCACAGGTCCTTTTAAAGAAAAAAATAGTGTATTTAATTATGTTTCCGCTACACAATACTAAGCTCTCTGGTTATCTGTATTATTACATCATAACTATGTCACAGACAACAGCATGTGTCAACCTGCTGCCCAGATGATGTTATGTGAGCTGTGTAGTTGATGTTAATGGGCTTTAAAGAATTTCACCCCTAGGGGGTGTAAGAGGTGAGATTTTAAAAAATTTCAAGTTTTACCTTGATTAGGACCCTAAAGCCTATAACTGTACCAAATTTCAAGTATCTAGCTGAAACGGTGTGGAAGTAGTAAGGGAACATACATGCGTACACGCATACACCATTTGACTTTTATATATATGGATTAACTTGCCCTAAGGACTTGGAGTGCATTCATTGCAAGGATGCGGATAATGGAGGATCAAAGAGACATGCTCTGGTGTCTGGTGGAGCTTCAGCAGGACCAAAGATCGCCTCTACAGCCTCTGTCTAACCACCTCCCCTCCTCCCCTAACCACCTTCCCTCCTCCCCAAGTTCCATAGCCTCCCCACCCAGACACGGGGTGAGAATGCGGGGATGGGGGAGGCTCCTGGGACCAACCCACTCTACCCCACAAGTCAGCAGAAGGCTGATGTTAGCAAAAAAGCTTTAAAATGTGCTGTGTCTTTGCCCCCCTCCCCAACCCACCACCCCAACTGCTGGCTTCCCTCCTCACCCATCCCTTCTGGGCTACCTTGCCAGTCATCCCCTGTGTTTGTGAAGAAGCAATAAAGAATGCTTGATTTTTAAAACAGTGAATTTATTTCCTCTGCAAGCGTTGGGAGGGAGGGGGGAGGGAAAGAGGGTGCAAGGACGGCAGGCTTAAGGCTGAGCAGAGCAAGGGAGTGGGTTTTCAAATGGCATTTTGGGCACTCATAAAACTGGTTGTCAAGGCATCTCTGAAGTGCAGCGCCTCCTGGTGCGCTCTTCTACTTTCCCTGCTGTCTGGCTGCTGGTAAGTAGCTGACAGGAGATTTGCCTCTTCCTCCCACCCCGCCATAAACATCTCCCCCTTGCTGTCACAGAGATTGTGGAGCACACAGCAAGCAGCAAGAACAATGGGCACATTTCTGTCGCTGAGGTCTGAGCGAGTAAGTAAGATTCGCCAGCGCGCTTTGAGACGGCCAAATGTGCACTTTACCACCATTGTGCACTTGCTCAGCCTATAGTTGAACAGCTCCTGACCCCTGTCCAGGGATCCTGTGTATGGCTTCATAAGCCAGAGCATTAAGGGGTAGGCTGAGTCCCCAAGGATAACGATCGGCATTTCTATACCCTCCCCCCCGGTAATTTTCTGGTCTGGGAAGAAAGTCCCTTGCTGCAGCTGTCTAAAAATCCTAGAGTTCCTGAACACATGAGCATCATGAACCTTTCCTGGCCATCCCACGTACATGTCGGTGAAACGTCCCTCATAGTCAACCAGTGCTTGCATGACCACAGAAGAATACCCCTTGCGGTTTCTGTACTCTGCGCCCTCGTTGTCTGGTGCGAAGATAGGAGTATGAGTCCCATGTATAGCCCCACCACAGGGCAAAGCCCATCTACTGTAGCTTGCACATTTCCCAGGTTCACAACCCTGGATAGCAGCAGACCCATGACTGCCCTGCTTACTTGTATCACAGCAGCCCCCACTGTAGATTTACCCACTCCAAATTGATTCGCGACTGACCGGTAGGTGTCTGGTGTTCCAAGCTTCCAGAGGGCTATCACCACTGGCTTCTGAATTGTGAGGGCTGCTCTCATTTTGCGTTGGAGGGTAGGGGAAAGCATATTCTTGCATTGGAGGGCAGGGGAAAGCAAGTCACAAAGTTCCATGAACGTGCCCTTACGCATGCAAAAGTTTCTGAGACACTGCGAGTCATCCCAGACCCGCAGCACTATGCAATCCCACCAGTCAGTGCTTATATCCCTGGCCCAGAATTGGTGTTCCATAGCATGAGCCTGCCCCATTGCCACCAAAATTGCCAGATTGTCGTACCCCCTACTTTCAAAAACGTCAGGGTCCAGGTCCAGGTCCATGTCCTCATCACTGTCGTCACTCTCCTGATAGTGCAGTCGTCTCCTGATCGCATTCCTCTGCATACGATGCAGCATAAAGTCCGCAACAATGCGCAAGGTGTTCACAACGGTCATTACTGCAGCGGTGACCTGAGCAGGCTCCATGCTTGCACTGACTGATATGGCGTCAGCACGGAAAAAGGGCACGAAATAATGAGATGCCTATCCACAGTGCACCACTCGAAATGGCGTCGGCGGTGCGAAAAAAGGGCGTAAAATAATTAGATGCTACCCACAGTGCACCACTCAAAATGGTGCCTGCTGGGGACTCCGGGAACTGTGGGATAGCTACCCACAGTGCACCACTTGCTATGTCGATGCTTGCCACAGTTTTGTGGACAGACGCTGCTGACTTGCTGTGCTTTGTGTGGATGCACAAAATCGACTCTATACAGTCTGGTTTCAAAAATCGACTGCAAGGTAATCGACCTACGTTCGTAGTGAAGACATACCCATAGTCGCAGTGCTAACTTGGAGCAAGGCAAGTGGAGAAATAGGGACTATATTAACTTTAAACCCTTTCTACAGCAGGGGAGGAAACTGGAATAAAGGCCCCTTCTTCTGTATGTTATGGCCAAGTAAACCCCCTGTCTCTATTTCTTGGTGCTATACACTGGGTTTTGAGTTCTATGACATTGTAGCAACATTTTTCTTTTCCCCTGGCCCTCTGCTCTTGTGAGCCAGGGATGTGGGGGGAAATAACCGCAAGGGCTTTTTCCTAGTTACAAATTCCTTAGAAGTGGTGTTTTTCTGTCCTGTCACCGGTTGCAACTTGGCAGCATTTCTACTTTGAAAAGCATTTTCTAAGCGAATAAGGCAAAAGTGGACAGAACAGTTCACTCTCCAGTCCAAGCTTTCCCACTAGGCTTAGTTGTCTCCCTTTATGATTTTTCATTAAAAACTTGCAGACTGATGACCCAATCAATACTGTATTAATCATTCGTTGGGGATTTGTTATAACACATTAATCTCTATGAACTCATTAGGCTTTTAATGCAGATGCTATAAGCAAATCACATCCACAAGACTTCTCCTGTAATTTAGCATTAATTAAATGTGCCATTTATATTTTTTCAAGTGTTAATGATTTTTATGACGCCAACATATTTGCTAGGATGAAGGGGATTGATTGATCTATATTGTCCAGTGGAGGACATATAATAGACAGGCACTCAGAAACCTCTGTGGTATAAATGCTGAGAAAGATTAGATAGAGGTCCCCAAATACAGTTCAAATATCTCTTCATATTTCACACAGTGTGATTTATTCACTATTCCTCATATGGACTCTCATTTACAGGCTGTGTTAGAAGTCCTTGTTCCTACTCCAAGAGTAAAAATAATTCTTCGTAATTCTTTTCATCATCGCGACTAAGACATTGCTCTATCCCCAGACCAGTGATTCTCAACCTGTGGATCCTCGGACTATGTCTAAGGGACTGAAAACTTACTGAACAAAATTCAACTGCACATACCATCAATAGATTTCCAAAGAGGTCTACACCTCCATTTGAAATTTCCAGAAGGGTCCGAAAACAAAAGGTTGAAAACCACTGCACTAGATAATTCTGCCTCTCAAAAGGCAGAATTTTTCTTGACGGTTCTAAGCACTAGGCAACATTGCCTCAACAAAACACAATCTTATGTTTGCTTCAGACGCATCTATACTTCAATTGCAACAATACACAGGAAATGAACATGGCCAAGGAGCAAGAACAACACGTATGCTTGTGAAGGATTCTATTTGGGGGCAGGGAGAAATTGCTTTGGGCCACAAGCTTATATTTTCAGACTGGTTGATAGGTGGCTTTTTCCTTTTGTACTGAATCTTTTATTCACGAGTCTGTTTACCACTTGCCTCTCTTTTTTTAACCTTGGCTGCTGAATTGTTATACTATCTCTGGGTTGTATAATGAATAAAAGGTGTAGAGAGACATTGTACAGTTAAATGGTGAACCACTTGAGAAAGCCATGGGGATCTGTATCTGATCTTCTACCACAAATGCCCCTGTAGGATATGTCACACTTGACAGCAATGATTAGGGTGCTAACAAGTTCATGGGCATGAAAAATGCATCATGGACTGTGAAATCTGGTCTCCCACTGTGAAATCTGGTCTTTTGTGTGCTTTACCCTAAACAGATTTCACAGGGGAAACTGAGTTTCTCAAAATTGGGGGTCCTGACCCAAAAGGGAGTTGCAGGGGGAGGGTCACAAGGGTATTTTATGGGGATGATGGTATTGCCACTGTTGACCAGGCACCCGATTCTGAAGGCAGCACTCTGCAAGCAGCAGCACAGAAGTAAAGGTGGCAATACTATCCCATGCCACTCTAACTTCTGCACTGCTGCCTGCAGAGCTGGGCAGCCAGACAGCGGCAGTTTTTAATTGAGGGCCCAGCTCTGCAGGCAGCAGTGCAGAACACCATGCCATGCAATCCTTACTTCTGTACTGCAGCTGGTGGCAGCTCTGCCTTCAGAGCTGGGCTTTCCAGCTGCTCAGCTCTGAAGGCAGCATCACTGCAAGCAGTAGCACAGAAGTAAGGGTAGCCGTACCACAACACCTGGCTATTAACTCGCTTAGTGAGCTGGAAGCTAATTACTGCCTTGTTTTTCTTTCCCCCATCCTTTCCCCACTTCAAATATTTCTGAGTGGAAAATTCTGCCTGTTCTCTCTGTGAAAATGTGATAGCATATGGACATTTCTTTGTTTTTCCTCACTAAAAGTTCATCTCTGAAGTCACTAATTTTAGTTTTGGGTTTATATGTTCCTAAATAGTGACTTTCCCCACTTCAAAAATTTCTGAGAGGGGAAAATTTCTGCCTATTCTCTGTGAAAATAGGTGATAGCATATGGACATTTCTTTGTTTTTCCTCACTAAAAGTTCATCTCTGAAGTCACTTATTTTAGTTTGCATTTATATATTCCTAAATAGTGACTCCTGTGTACTTTTTGTTTGTTTGTTTGTTTGTTTTTTGAGACTCATCACTACTCTAACTTTAGGAAAGATACATTTTGTATCAATTTGGCATGGAATTAAGTCATTAACGTTTTAGACAGCATCTGGATTTTCACTGCAGCATTACCTCTGCTTTCCCAGTGGGAGTGTTAATGCTATGGTACTCTGGTAATTAAAGAAAGCCACTTCAATGTGATGCAAAATCAGGGAAGTGCTTGAATTCTTTTTAACATTAGGGTGAATTAATGGGCATGTTATACTAGATGGCGAGTGGCTCTCAGGGGCAATTACAAACTTAATTGAAGCTGATGGACATGTTAGCCACCTTCCATTGGGGCTAAATGAAGGAATACTTAAATGATCCATTCTTTAGTGATAACTTGAAACAGTGGAAGCCACCATCCAAGGACTAGATCACATACAAGGTCTGGGCAGAAATTGGGCCATGCAGGCCGGGGGGTTTCTCTTGGGATTAATAACAAACACAGGGGCTGGGGATTGATTTGATTTTGTGTGTGTGACAACACAAGAAACACTGGTAACACAGCCCTGAGAGAAAGCCAAGAAAAACCTTTCTGGGAAGAGGGCATGCTGGGAAGGCAGGCTTGAAACTGTGAGCAAGGAAACTATTCTGTGGTAGGGAAACAGGACTTTGTGTACCTTCTCTGCAGTGAAACAGGATTGCATCAAAGAAATATCTGACTGTTTCATCAATTTTTCCCCCTAATGGGAACCACCTGCAAGGCCCTAAATATTTGCTAAGCATTCAGGCCACAAAGGGCAACAGTCAGTTAACGTTCTAATAATGGAATAATACTGTCCGAAACCGTCCCATACAACTAACCAGATAAAAATTACTCCCAGGCAGGATAAATTAAAAAATGTAATATTTTATTTTACTTACAATAGAGAGGTACATTTTTACCATACGCCATGAGACAACTAGAGACACTACTCCCAATAACAGGCAAGGGGAGAGGATCATTCTACAAATTGGGAATATATCCCATCATTGCAGAACTCAAGATTTCATGAGATGGGCAGTAATGACTCAATCATGAAAGAAAAATCAAGTGAAACAGGGCTAGAAGGGTGAATGGCTTCACTGCCAAACCTAGAGCGGAAAAGCAAACACTGAAAGTGATGATACTAGAAGGCCCCCTGGCACAACACTAATCATTAACCATTCTATACTTCCATCTGGCCAGTCAGCAAGGAAGAGAAGTCTAATGGCTGGGTGTATGGCTGGTGAGTCTTGCCCACATGCTCAGTGTTCAGCTGATCGCCATATTTGGGGTCCGGAAGGAATTTTCCTCCAGGGCAGATTGGCAGAGGCCCTGGAGTTTTTTCGCCTTCCTCTGCAGCAAGGGGCATGGATCACTTGCTGGAGGATTCTCTGTACCTTGAAGTCCTTAAACCAAGATTTGAGGACTTCAATAGCTCAGATATAGGTGAAAGGTATATTGCAGGAATGGGTGGCTAAACTTCTGTGGCCTCCATTGTGCAGGAGGTCAGACTAGAATAGATGATCATAATGGTCCCTTCTGACCTTAAAGTCTATGAGGCTGGGGAACGAGCCTGGTATACAGAGTGACCCGGGTCCAATTTCCTGCTCCACAACAGACTTCAGGTGAGCTGGGGCAAGTCACTTAGGCCCCTCCCGTCACAGGCCTTTAGGCTCCAAACGTCCATTGACATGAGCAGGATGGTGACATGGAGAGGAAGGCCAGATGAGCATCCCCATCTCACAGGGGAAATACAATCAGGAAGATGGTCAGGCACTTGTTACCATGGTGACACATTGTGTGGTCACTGTACCATGCTAGTGACAGCAGCAGGTGGGGGCACCAAGGGAAGCTGCCTCCAGAGGCTCCAGACCCACAGTTGGAGAGACCCTTCGTCCTCTCCACTCCCAGGACAGCATCAGGTTCTGCCATGTCCAAGCCACTAGTGGGTCACCTCTAGCCAATGGGAAAGCTTGTGGACACTCACGGGGCGGCAACAATTGTCAATATCAGCCAATGATGAAGTGACCTACCTGAACCGTCACCCATTCCGCGAGCTCGAGCTTCCCCTGCCCTCTCCGGGTTGGTTAATAGACGAAGGAGGCGGGCTGTACTCATACTCCATCCAATGAGACGGCAGAGTTTGTAACAGGTGCCTGGCTCAGCCTATTATTGCTGGTGTGGGCGGTTTCGCTCCTTTCTTTGCAAAATGGCGGCGGTCGCTGAGGTCCCGTCCCCAACCCCATCTCCCGTCCCGGCAGCCCCGAGCCCGGCAGCCGCCCCGCCAGTGGCGGCGACCCCAGCGGGAGGCGCCGCGCCGCCTGTGCCTCCCACTACCGCGGCTCCGGGCCCGCCGGTCCCCGCCGCGCTGCCTGGCCCCTTCCCCGGGGGCCGCGTGGTCCGGCTGCACCCGGTGATCCTGGCCTCCATCGTGGACAGCTTCGAGCGGCGCAACGAGGGCGCGGCCCGGGTCATCGGGACCCTGCTGGGTAAGAGCCGCCGCGATCAGTGGGACCCGGCTCTCCCCCCCCCCCCCCCCGTCCCCATCTCGGGTCTCCCGGGGTCGGCGGGGCCTGGCCCTGCCCCGGGCCGCTAGGTTCGATGTCAGGGCTCAGTGTCGCTTTCCAGGCTTCCCCGGACTGGTCCATACCCCGTCACTCGCCTAGGTTCCCCCTTGGCCCTCGCTGTAAGGGGTGCCTGAGCTTCACGTCTGGGTGGCGTCTTAGGGAAGGGCTTGGGGTGCTTGAGCCTGCCCAGCACCTCCCCTCAATCTCACTCTCTTCTTTGTAGGCACTGTGGACAAGCTTTCAGTGGAAGTCACCAATTGCTTCTCGGTCCCACACAATGAGTCCGAAGATGAGGTGGGTGATGGCCTCGACCTCTGTTCCTTGAGCTTGTCTGTGCCAGCACAGAGCATAGTTGGGAGACTAAATGGCATGACAGTGAAGCACTCTGAAGTCCTCAGGTCGATGATGCAGAATATTAGTGTGGCTATCTCACTTAGCTATCAGGATAGCGGCATGAGTGAGAACAATCATGTCATCATGTTAATGTTTCCACTTCTTCCCTGCATGTGTCACCTTTTGCCTTTGCCATTCTGGAAGTCCTGGATCAGTCTAAAGAGTCCTGTGGCACCTTAAAGACTAACTATAAAGTTCTGAAGCATAAGCTTTCGTGGGCTAATACCCACTTCGTCGGATGCAAGCAGTGGCATTGTTTGCATCCGACGAAGTGGGTATTAGCCCACAAAAGCTTATGCTTCAGAACTTTATAGTTAGTCTTTAAGGTGCCACAGGACTCTTTGTTACCTCTGCTATTCCAGACTAACATGGCTACCTCTCTGATTCTGGATCAGTCTGAGTCTCTTCTAGCGCATGTGGCTCTAGAATTCGCTACCCTTTGAGTGAGGTGTGTGATTAGAAGAGTCTTATCATGATCTATGTTGGCATGGTCTTTTGGTGAAATCCTCCCACATTGTCCCAGTGTACAGAGTTCTGCTTGCAGGTAACTACTAAGGGAAAATTTTTCTCTGAGTTCTAATTGACAACAAGAACTTTCTATTTCACTGCCTGCTGCTAGAATTTAAGCACTCTTTCAGTTGATTGCCTCATGTTGCTTTGTTGTGGTTTTCAGGTGGCTGTCGATATGGAATTTGCCAAGAATATGTATGAGCTGCACAAAAAAGTTTCCCCTAGTGAAATCATTTTGGGGTGGTAAGTCATCTTCCCTACTGCAAACATGTGAAGTGCTTAGTGGTTATGTGGCCCCATTATGCAACTTGAAATATTTTGTACACTGCATTATAGATTTTGAATAAATAGCATGGTTTGCTGAAATGACAGCTGAGGATATAGTCTATAAACCTCAAGAAAGGTGAGACTATATCATGGGAAAGAAATAAAGTATGGTGAAGCAATATTTTCTGATACTGGAGTCTTCTCCCAAGAGATTGTTGGAACAATCAGGTGAAGTGATGTAGGGAACTGCACTTTGTAGACCTCTCGGGGGTGGAGTGTGAGGAACCTCATTAGGTCTCTTCTGGGGTTCTGTGAACCAACTTTATTTTATTCCTGAAGAAATGAATTCAAGCCCTGAATCCTCTTCTCTTCAGACGGCTGTTGTGGAGGCCAACAGTTTATATACCTCAGTGAGATCCAAGCTATAATGAATTTAAATTATGTTTCGAAGATATTAACTGCAGGACAGTTAAAGCAGCTGGATTAATATGGTCCCGTATTTTTAGCTCTTATGGTCAGTTTATGAAGGAATTGGGTTGTAGCTCTTTTCCTTATTTTCCTATAATGTGCTTTGAATTCCTTTTAATTAGCATGCAGTTCAAAGCCTAATGATAAGTGCATCTAAGTTCATGTTTGTGATGGCAAAGCGCAATGATGTCCTGAGCAGATGATACTCAAACTTTTTCCCTTCATATCCTGCTAACAATTGGTCATGTGTTCAGAGCAGAGTTGTGTGCACAGTCATTGCTCAATGGCAAATATCGCCATATTTCTGAAATGTGAAGTGTTGGATGCTCAGGTCTCATGTTCTTATATTGTGTTTTCTAAGGTATGCTACAGGCCACGACATTACAGAGCACTCTGTCCTGATCCATGAGTACTATAGCCGGGAAGCACACAATCCAATCCACCTCACTGTGGACACCAGTCTCCAGAATGGACGCATGAGCATTAAAGCCTATATCAGGTATTTTGGAGAGATGGATCACACTTTGGAAAGGAGGATCTCCAGTGGAATTATCAAAAAGGGGCAGACAAGGGTAGGGAGGGATTTAGTTAATTCAGGGGTGGGAAAACTGCCTGTGGGCCACATCCGGCCCACAGACCCGTCCTGCCCAGCCCCTGAGTTCCTGACTGGAGAGGCTGCTCCCAGCCCCTCCCCCTCGCTCCCCCGCAGCCTCAATGTGCTGTGCACATAGCACTCTGGGGGGGGCGGGGCTGCACGCTTCTGCGGATCAGCGTGGCAGCGTGTTTGGCTCCGGCCAGACATGCAGCTCTGAGCGGCATGGTAAGGGGGCTAGGGCCAGGGGGTTGGATGAGGGGGGAGGGGGGACAGGGAACGGGGGGGGGGGGGAAGGTTGGATAGATATGGGAGTGTTGGGGCGGGGCAGTCAGGGGACAGGGAGCATGGGGAGTTGGATGGGGGTGGGTTCCCAGGGAGGTGGTATGGGGCAGGGGTCCTGGGAGGAAGCGGTCAGGGGACAAGGAGTAGGGAGGGTTGGATGGGTTGTGGGTCTGAGGGAGGTAGGGGGCAAGAAGTGGGAGGTGGCAGATAGGGGGTGGGGCCCAGGCTGTTTGGGGAGGGACAGCCTTCCATACCCAGCCCTCCATACAATTTTGGAACCCCGATGTGGCCCTCGAGCCAAAAAGTTTGCCCACCCCTAAGTTAATTGATTGTCCTAATTAGGACAATGTTGTCTACTGGCTAGAACAGAGGCTGTGAACTGGATCTCTTGATTCTGTTCCCTGCTGTGTCTTTGATTGTGGTGCTGTGCTCAAGTGACTTAATCTCTGAGATTCTGTTTTCCCATCTATACAATTGTCTTAGTACTTGCCAGACTTAACAAGGGTGTTGAGACTTAATAAAGTTTTGAGACAGGCTTGACCTCCACAGATGAGTAGTTAGTACGAATGTCACTTCTGTAATTTCCTTTTGATTATCTGAATGTTATTGAAAACTATATACCGTGTTTCCCCGAAAATAAGACCGTGTCTTATATTAATTTTTGCTCCCAAAATTACATTACATTATATTACAGCGAGAGGCAAAACTGGAAGTACGTCTTATTTTCGGGGGATGTCTTACTTTCGGGGAAACAGGGTATATAAACTAGGGGATAAGTAATGAGTTTTGAGTGACAAAGAGAACCTTGGGCATCTCTAGAATTTATCTGGACCAAGAACTGTTTAACTACTATTACAGCTCCCCATAAGTGTGAATGTGGTTCTTGGTGAGAATGAGTAACCTGCTCAGTCTCTTCTGCTTCAGTGTAGGGGAGGCAAACCACATAAAGGGTTACTGTCCCCTTCTTTGAATAGGCTTGTCTGCAGAGCAGAGAAATATCCTCTAGTCCATCCCCTTTGTACTGAGGCAGGACCACATAAACTTAGATGAGTATGGGTCTGGAACCCAAAGTGGGTTGTGACCCCAGAGATGGTGTTTAGACTTGCTCAGACCCCGGGCCAAAGCCCAAGCCCTGGGGCAGAAGCTGAAGCCAGAGCCACCACACACCCTCTGGGCCAAAGCCCAAAGTTAAAGGCCATGGGCTGAAGCCCTTGGGCTTTTAGGCTCTCTTCCCCCAGCCCAGGACAGTGGGACTTAGACTTTGCCCATCCCCCTTCATCATCCCCCAGTCAAGGTGATGAGGCTTAAGCTTCAGTCCCAGTTCCTAGGGTTGTGGGTTTTTTGTTATTGTCAGAAGGGGGTCATGGTACAATGAAGTTTGAGAATCCTTGACCTAGATCATCCAATTATGAGGATTCCACAGCCTCCCTTGGAAGCCTATTTCAATATTTAACTATCCCAATTAAATACACCCCAGAATATGAGCCTTTTTCACAAATATATCACATTGGTGGCTCATACTCAGTTTGTGCTTCACTATCCTTTTCTGCAGTGCAGTGTAGCTAGTTGTTTCCCACTTTGCATTTGTGTTTTGATTTTTTTTCCCCCTTCCTAAGTGAAGTACTTTGCACTTGTCTTTACAGATTTTTATTTTATTCGTTATGGTCCAATTTATCAAGTTCCTCTTGAATTCTAATTCTGTCTTCCAAAGTGCTTGCAATCTCTCCGTTTGATGTCATTTGCAAATTTTATATGTATATTCTCCAATTCATTATCCAAGTTATGAATGAAAATATATTGTACTAAGCCAGGACTGACCCCTGTAGAATCCCACTAGACATGCACTTCCAGTTTGACAGTGAATCACTATTGATTACTCTTTGAATATAGTTTTCAACCAGTTGTGCACTCATTTGATTAGTCATTTCATCTAAACCACATTCATTATGGGAATGTTATGTCATCTGTCTATTGCTGCCCCCTAATCCAGTAGGCCAGTAACCCTGTCAAAGAAGGAAGTGAAATTGGTTTGGCATTACTTGTTGTTGACACATCCGTATTGGCTATTACTAATGCTATGTTATGTGAATCTTGTCTTTTCTAGTGCTCCAATGGGGATCCCTGGTAAGACCATGGGGGTGATGTTCACACCTCTGACAGTGAAGTATGTTTACTATGACACTGAGCGGATAGGAGGTAAGCTGGCTTATTCTTCTTGTTGGTCCTAACCAGATATTTGGGTGCTTGATTTGTGTGTCTGGGGATCACAGGGATCTACATCCCTAGCTTGCGTACCTGAGTGATGCTTACAGAAGTCTTTGCCTTAGTGCTCAGTGCCTCATCCTCTTTGCTTCCCTGCCCCCTTTATTAGGGGATTTCTTGTTGCTGTTCAGTGCTGATGAAATGGTGCTGTCTGACAGGGTGCTGGGAATTGGTGAAAGTTGAAGTAGCCCAGCATTTTGGGGGCAGAATGGCACAGATGTAGGAATTGTGGAGTGAATGCAGAGCAGTGAGCTGTGGGGTAAGATTGTGAATGGATTAAAATGTGGGAGCTGGGAGGGTGGAGAAATGAAACAACCAAGTACCAAAAGATCAGGCCATAAAACCACCAGAAAGAAGCAAAGAGATTATAGACAAAAGGAGAGAGACAAAGGCAAAGATGTCTGCTCCTAACATTAAAGACTTTGGGAGCTCTCATCCACAGGTCAGCAGTGGTCTTTCCTTTCAGAAGGCCATCAACCTTGATAATATACATGCCTAGTACTTGGCATGTTTCATATGACTTCTTTTTCAATCAGAATTGACATGAGATGACAGGGAACTCCTGAGATTGTATATCGGGGTTTAGAGAATTATTTTATACATTTCATCCGTTTGACAGCACTATGTGTAGTCCAGAGGTCCCCAAACTCTGGGATCCAGAGGAATTTTTGTGGTGGGAGGGGATTCGACTGGGGACTCGGCCAGTTCCCACGGTCAGTGGGGACTGAGCGCCACTCGGCTCCGTTGCCATACCCTGGCTGCCATACCCTGGGACCCTGGCTGCCATACCCTGGGACCCTGGCTGCCATACCCGGGACCCTGGCTGCATTGCCGCAGCCCAGCAGTTGGGGGCAGGGGCATGCAACGTAAAACCACTGGGTCAGTTTCCAATTTGTGAGAGTGTCTCAGACTCGAGCAAGCTGGGAGAGAGAAACATACAGAACTGGAAAACGTGATTGTAAAACCACAAAAAGGGGAATTGCTATTAGCTAATTGATTTCAGATTAATAGTGTTCCTTTAACTGCCCCTACTAAAGTGAGACTCCATATATCATGAGGCCAACTTACATTTCTGATTACTGGATGTGGAAATGAGTCAGGGATGTGCTGAAGGCCTCATTAGGATTTCTTGGAGTGTATGAGTTGCACAGTGAGGATGTAACTGTACTAGGGGCTATATTTTCATTGATTGGACCTGGGAAAAGAAGGTTGAGCAAACTGGCTGGAATCCCTCATTCTTTTTCAGACCAAATAGTAATCTCATGCTTCTCGGGATGGAGGCCAAGACCTTCGAGCTTGGGTGCCTACAGTTTTATGTTTGGGCATTGAAGTGCTCTGATTCTTAGCTGTTCTGAGCACCTGCATTCTTCATTAAGGCCAATGGAACACATGTGCCTGTGTCCTCTGTTGATCCTCCATGTAGCTAATATATTACTACTGGGGGAATGCTGCGCCAAAAAAACAATAAAATTCTGTGCACGATATTTTAAAATTCTGCAAATTTTATTTGTCAAAAAGAACACTACATAATTACACCAGTTTTAATTATTTTGGGGATGAATTTAAAAATACCTGTCAGCAAGTATGTCAGTGACAATACAGACACACACATTCCCTCAGGAGCAGAGAGTTAAAAAAACTCTATGACAATCCAGTTCCTCTTTCACTGCCCCCTTCTCCCTACAGCCCAGCTGGGCAAATGGACACCCACACCCTTTCCCTCCCAGAACCCAGCCATGTGCCCCCCACAAACCAATACACCCGAATCTCCTACTCCCAGAGACCAGCTGCGTCCCTTCCCCCAGGCCCAGACACCAACTCCTCTGAGCCCAGGGATCTAGGGAGGGGGAGAGCTTGATGTTTAGTGCCAGGTTTGTGTGGAGTGTCCTGTGCACTGCCATCTCCTTTCCCTTAGAGCAGACCTGCACAACATGCAGGCTCACTGTGCGGCCCGTGGGGGGTGATTAGGGGTGGGGCAAGCCAAGTGGTGGGGTTGTGGGGGGAGCAGATGGGGGCGGGTTGAGGGCGGGGCTTTTCGGCCCACAGCTGGTTTTTTGCAGCAATATGGCCCTCGCTGCTTCGGAGTTGTGCGGGCCTGCCTTAGAGCATCCTGGGAACTGCAGTTTACTGGATCCCTGTAGCTCCCTCCACATCCCCTGGCAGTATCTTTTATGTGCAAGTGGCAGCCAGAAGCACTGCTGTCCATCTCTGGGTGGGGAGGGGGAAAATTCTGCACAAAAAGCACTAATTTCTGCAAAAATCTGCATTGCACAGTGGCCCAGAATTGATATATATCCCTGTGGCAATGCCAGCATTACATTGGTAGTGAAGACAGCACTGGAAAAGCATTTCCTGTTTTGCTGCGACAGGTGTCATCCTAGAAATCTCTGGGGAGTGGTTGGTGGTTGAAGCTGACCTTGTGACGGCCAGTTTCTCAGCGTCTCTCTCCTCGCAGTTGATCTCATCATGAAAACCTGTTTGAGTCCCAATCGAGTGATTGGCTTGTCCAGTGACCTGCAGCAGGTGGGGGCAGCGTCAGCCCGGATCCTGGATACTCTGAACACAGTGTTGCAGTATGCAGAGGATGTGCTGGTAAGGCTAATGTCTGTGTGATGCTGTGGCCAAAAAAGCTAATGTGATTCTGGGATGCATAAACGGGGGAATCTTGAGTAGGTGTAGAGCAGGGATCTCCAAACTTTTCAGCCCGAGGGCCGCATTAACTATCAAATAGCAGTTCGGGGGCCGACAACACACTCGAGGTCCAAATAAAAAAGAATCAAAACATGGATGTTGTTTTTAATTATTTATTTAATATTAATAGGGTCCCAGAGGGTCTCGGGGGGCGAAGAACAGGGGGGAGTTTGTGCGAGTCCCAGGGGGAGCGGGGGGGTGGATAGGGGTCAGAGCAGACGGGGTTGGATGGGGGTGGGGTCCCAGGGGGTGATTAGGGGGAGGGGGTGTCAGGGGCAAAGGAGCAGCGGGGTTTAGATGGGGGGGTGAGGTCTTGGGGGGGTTAGGGGGTATCTGGAGAGAAGCCCCCAAGGACCCCCGCCCAACGGCCCCAGGACCCTCCCTAGGACCCCTGCCCAGCCCCCCTCCCACAAGAAGGCCCCAGGACCCCCGCCCAGCCCCCCCAAGGACCCCCGCCCAACGGCCCCAGGACCCTCCCTAGGACCCCCGCCCAGCCCCCCTCCCACAAGAAAACCCCAGGACCCCCGCCCAGCCCCCCCAAGGACCCCCGCCCAACGGCCCCAGGACCCTCCCTAGGACCCCCGCCCAGCCCCCCTCCCACAAGAAAACCCCCGGACCCCCGCCCAGCCCCCCCAAGGACCCCCGCCCAACGGCCCCAGGACCCTCCCTAGGACCCCTGCCCAGCCCCCCCGGACCCACTCCCCCAAGAACCCCCCAGGACCCCCGCCCAGCCCCCCCTGGGCCCCCTCCCACAAGAAACCCCCAGGACCCCCGCCCAGCCCCCCTCCCACAAGAAACCCCCAGGACCCCCGCCCAGCCCCCCCAAGGACCCCCGCCCAACGGCCCCAGGACCCCCGCCCAGCCCCCCTGGACCTCCTCCCCCAAGAACCCCTCAGGACCCCCGCCCAGCCCCCCTCCCACAAGAACCCCCCAGGACCCCCGCCCAGCCCCAAGAACCCCCCAGGACCCCTTCCGAACCCCCCCCCCCCGACCCTCACCTCCCCAGTCTTAGCCCCGTCCCCCGGCCCGGTGCCTCGCGCCCATTGGCTCCCGGCGCTGCCCGTCCACGTCAGGGCGCGTCCCGATTGGTTCACCGCGCCCTGCGTCCCGATTGGTTCACCGCGCCCGGCGGGAGGGCGCGGAAGCGAGACGCCGCGAGGGCGAGAGCGGGAGCCCGAGCGATGGGCGCGCGCAGGGCCAGGCGGAAGTGACGCCGCTACCGGAAGTGCGGTAGACAAAAAGATCTCCACGGGCCGGATGAGAGGGCCTCGCGGGCCGCATCCGGCCCGCGGGCCGTAGTTTGGAGACCCCTGGTGTAGAGGGTTATTTTACCTCTGTATTTGGCACTGATGTGACTGCTGTTGGAATACTGTGTCCAGTTCAGGTGCCTACAGTTCAAGAAGGATGTTGATTAATTGGAGAATCTTTAGAGAAGAGCTGCGAGAATGATTAAAGGATTAGAAAACATGCCTTGTAGTGATAACTTTCCCTTTGTTAAGCTAAATTAATTGAGCTGCTTAAGTCTAAGGGGTGATTTGATTAATCTGTAAATACCTACACTGGAACAAACATTTAATAATGGGCTCTTCCGTTTAGCCGAGAGAGCTGTAACACAATCCAATAGCTGGAAGTTGAAGCCAAACAAATTCAGACCAGAAATAAGGAATACATTTTTAACAGTGAGTAACCATTGGAACAGTTTACCAAGGATCGTAATGGATTCTCCATCACTAACCATTTTTAAATCAAGATTGGATGTTTGTATAAAAGATCTGCTCTAGGCGTTATTAGGCGGAAGTTCTATGGTCTGTGTTACACAAGAGCTCAGACCAGATCATAAAGAATCTAGGAATCTATTCCAGTTCATACAGTAGAGGGTGAGCGCTTTCCCTGCATTTGTCTCTCTCAGCTCTTCCTGTTCTGTGCAGTAAGTTTGTCTGTATCTTGCTCATTGTAAACTGTTTGTTTTTATTTTTATGATTAGTCTGGTAAAGTGGCTGCTGACAACACTGTTGGGCGCTTCCTGATGGATCTTATTAACCAGGTGCCGAAGATTTCACCGGAGGACTTTGAGACAATGCTGAATAGCAATATCAACGTGAGTCCTGTTACTCAGTTCTTCTGGGTGGTTCATGAATATTGGAAATATTTCTCCTCGTGAGGAATCTATCTGAGATCCACTGGGGATCTACTGATTACCTGTTTCTGGGTTGTGGGAGACAAGAGGTGTCTGTCCTTTTTCCCGTCTGTCAGCCTGGCTTCACAATTAACAAATGTTACTGAAATTAAAAAAGAAAAAAATTATGAAGGAAACTATTCAGAACTGCCAGTACCCCCAAAAAACTGAATAATAATATATGGAGATATACCTAGCTCATAGAGCTGGAAGGACCTTGAAAGGTCATCGAGTCCAGTCCCCTGCCTGCACTAGCAGGACCAAGTACTGTCCCCAATAGATTTTTTTTATTTATTTTTTTTGCCCCAGATCCCTAAGCCATTCAATCCCCTCAAGGATTGAACTCACAACCCTGGGTTTAGCAGGCCAAAGCTCAAACCACTGAGCTATCTGTCCCCTCTTCCTAACAGTAGGAAGCATTAACCAAGCTTTAATAAGAATGGCCATAATGGGTCAGACCAAAGGTCCATCTAGCCCAGTATCCTGTCTTCCAACAGTGGTCAATGCCAGGTATCCCAGGGGCAATGAACAGAACAGGTAATCAAGGTACCAGGTAATCAGGTAATCCCAGCTTCTGGCAAACAGGATAGGGGCACCATCCCTGCCCATCATGGCTAAAGCTATTGATGGATCTATGAACTTATTTAGTTTTTGAACCCTGTTATAGTCTTGGCCTTCACACATCCTCTGGCAAGGAGTTCCTTTGCTGAGGGACCGTCTCAAAGGCTTTCTGAAAATTGAAGTACACTATATCCACTGGATCCCCCTTGTCCACATGCTTGTTGACTCCCTCAAAGACTTCTAGTTTTAATCTTAAACCTTCACATTCAGTTAACACACTACAAATGATAGAACTATATAGAAATGAAAAGGACATCGAGAGGAGAGAAGGTATCTAAAAAGTGTTGTAATGTTACCCAACCGTGAACTTTGTAAGGAACCGAGTCACTGTTCATGGGATCATGTAAGTAATAGTTCTGTACCGAAACCTTGGCATAAGAAGTTTTCCACAGAGAAAATGATGATTTTTTCCCCCCGCATCCCGCCTCGCATTCAGGACACCAGATTGCAACATTCCTGAAAATTGTCTTCTAGGCATGGGATAGATTTGTCAGTGACCAAAACAAAACCCCACCCTTTCCACCCACTCTCTTCATAAGAATATGAGAATAGTCCTACTGGGTCAGACCAATGGCCCATCTAGCCCAGTATCCTGTCATCTGGTACTACCACTGTCAGAGGTTCAGAGGGAATGAACAGAATAAGGCAATTATTGAGTCATCCATCCCCTGTTGTCCAGTCCCAGCTTCTGGCAGTTGGATTTAGGGACACTCAGAGCATGGGGTTGCATTGCTGACCATCTTGGCCAATAGCCGTTGGTGGACCTATCCTCCATGAGCATAGCTGATTCTTTTTTGAACTCGGTAATAACTTTGGGCCTTCAACGTCTGGTAATGAGTTCCTCCGGCTGGCTGACTGCAGTGTGTGAAGTACTTCCTTATGTTTGTTTTTAAATCTGCCTATTCATTTTCATTGCTCTTGTGTGAAAGGGTAAATAACATTTGCTTATTCACTTTTTCCATACCAGTCACAGTTTTATAGCCCTGTATCATCTCTCCCCTTCCCCCTCTTAGTGATCTCTCTTAATCTTTCCTCATATGGAAGCTGTTCCATATCCCAATCATTTGTTACCCTTCTCTGTACATTGTTCAGTTCTAATGTATCTTTCTTGAGATGGGGTGGCTTTCAAGGTATGGGCATGCCATAGATTTATATAGTGGTATTATATTTTCTGTCTAGTTATCTCTCCCTTTCCTAATGATTCCGAACATTCTGTTCATTTTTTTGACGGCTGCTGCACATTGAGTGGATGTTTTCAGAGAACTATACATGATGATTCCAAGATTTTTCTTGAGTGATAACCGCTAATTTAGACCCTATTATTTGGTATGTATGGTTGGGATTGTTTTCCAATGTGCATTACTTTGCACTTATCATTGTTGAATTTCATCTGCCATTTTGTTGCCCAGTCACCAAGTTTTGTGAGATCCTTTTGTAACTCTTTACAGTCAGCTTTGGACTTAACTGTCTTGAGTAATTTTGTATTGTCAGCAAAGTTTTCCACCTCACTGTTCACCCCCTTTTCCAGACCATCGAATAGCACTTGTCCAGCTACAGAACCTTCAGGGAGCATGTTAGTCACCTATTTTCCTTGTGAAAACTGACCATTTATTCCTACCCTTTGTTTCCTATCTTAATGAGTTACTGATCCAAGAGAACTTTCTCTCTTATCCCATAACTCCTTACTTTAACAGCTTTTGGTGAAGAATTGTGTCAGTCTTTCTGATAGCACAAGTACACTATATCAACTGGATCACCCATGTCCACATGTTTGTTGACATCTCAGTGAATTCTAATAGATTGGTGAGGAATGGTTTCCTTTTACAAAAGCAGTGTTGACTCTTTCCCCCAACATATTGTGTTCATGTGTGCCTCTTGTAATTCTGTTCTTTACTATAATTTCAACCGATTTGCCTGGTATTAAAGATAGGCTTACCAGCCTGGAACTGTCAGGATCACCTATGGAGCCTTTTCTAAAAATCAGCGTTACATTGGTTGTCCTCCACTCATCTGGTACAGAGGCTAATTGAAGCAATAGGTTACATACCACAGTTAGTAATTCTGTAATTTCATGTTTAAGTTCCTTCAGAACTCATCTGGTCCTGGTGACATATCACTGTTTAATGTATTACTTTATTCCAAAACCACCTTTACTGACGCATCCATCTGGGACAGTTCATCAAATTTGTCCCCTAAAAAGAATGGCTCATGTGGGAATCTCTCTTACATCTTCTGCAGTGAAGATTGATGCAAAGAATTAATTTAGCTTCTCTGCTTCTTTGTGTTCCTTGACTGATCGTTTAGCCCCTCAGTTGTCCAGTAGCCTGATTGATTGTTTGGCAAGCTTCCTGTTTCTGATGTACTTCCATTTTTTTTCCTGCTTGCCTTTTGCTAGTTGCTTTTCAAATTCTTTTTTGGTCTGCCATATTATCCTTTAACTCTTGACTTGCCAGAGTTTATTCCCCTTCCTACTTTGCTTAGTAATATTTGACTTTCATTTTTAAACGATGTCTTTTTGTCTAACTGCCTCTTTTGCTCTCTTGTTAAGCCATTGTGGCATTTTTGGGTCCTCTTACTGTGTTTATTTGGGGGTTTACATTTAGTTTGAGCATCTATTTATATTCAATAGTTTCTATGCAACTTGCAGACATTCCAGTCTTGTGACTGTTCCTTTTGATTTCTGTTTAACTAGCTTTCTCATTTTTGTTTAGTTCCTCTTTTTGAAGTTAAATGCTACAGCAGTGGGTTTCTTTGGCATTTTTCCCCTTATGGGAATGTTAAATTTAATTACATTATGGTCACTATTGCCGAAAGGTTCAGTTGTGTTCACCTCCTGGACCCAGACCCTGTTCTCCACTTAGGACTAAATCAAGAATTGCCTCTCCCCTTGTGGGTTCCAGGACTAGTTGCTCCAAGAAGCAGTCACTAATGGTGTCTAGAAATTTCTCTTTGCATCCCATCCTGAGAGGATCTATCCAGTCAATATGGGAAGAGTCGAAATCCCCATTATTTTTGTCTTCATAGTGTGTCTAATCTCCCTGAGCATTTCAGTCACCTACATCGTTCTAGTTGGAACGTATATTCCTGCTGCTGTACTCTTTATTATTCAAGCATGGAATTTCTATTCATCTAGAGCCGGGGTTCTCAAAGTGGAGGTTGCGACCCCTCGAGGGGTCACGGGCCACTTTTGTGGGGGTCGCAAGCCCCAACAGCAGCAACTCCCTGCTGCAGGATCCCCGGGGACCGGTGGCAGCTAGAGCCGCGTTCAACCAGCCTCCCGCCCGCGGCAGGGACCTGGGGGCGGGGGGGTTGTGCCACAGCCGGCCGCCGGACCAGAGGGGTCGCGGCGCGCCGACGGCGCAAGAAAAGGGGTCGCAGTCTCAATAAGTTTGAGAACAGTTGATCTAGAGAGAGTGGCATTTCTGTCTACATTGTGGAAGATGTGGTCCTTTCCCAGTCTCCAACAATCACATTCTTCATGGATGAGTATCTGATGTGAGCAAGAATTCTTAGTAACTCATCAAGTTAGGCTGAGGGAATCAGCCTCATAAAGAGGGCCAAAGAAGGCAAATCCAGGCTGGTGACTAGAGAAAGTGTTTTTAACTAGTAACCAAAAATTGGAAATAGGAGGACAAAGCTATTTGGAAGAGATGAAGGAGCTTCTCAAGGCAACCTTTTCAGTAATTAAAGGCAAAGGAATCCTCCTTAAACTTGCTAGGAATTGTGTACATAACCTGGAAGCTATTAGATTGTCTTGAGACATGAAATGTTTAGGACAACTGTGTAAATAGCCAGATCTTACTGCAGTCTGGACTTGAAAGTAAACTGGCAACTGGGATAAAAGGTAATGCGCCTCATATTTTTGTTTGGTAACCTAAGGCTTCAGATATTTTTAAGGGACTATTTCTGTGATGTGTTTGATCCCCATGACAAACCTGTATCCGTACCACTTCATGCTGTGAGCCTGTCAGCTCTCACAAGCTAAGCTGAGTGTATCCATTGCTTAGAGCAGGGGTCTTCTCACCGAGGAAAAAGTCATGTGGCCCTCCAGGGCAGCGGTCTCCAACCGGTGGTCCGTGAGAAAATTTCGGTGGTCCGCGGTGCCGGGATCCCTCACGGCCGCCCCTCCGGGCAGGCAAGAGGCTGTGGGCGTCTGTCCCACCCCGTCCCCGGCGGCCAGCAACCGCCGGCTCGCTCCTGCCTCCCGGCTTGCGCCGCTCGAGCCTGGGGGGGGGGGGGGGGGGAGTGCGTGCCACGCCGCTCGAGCCTGGGGGAGGGGCTGTGCCGCGCTGCTTGAGCCGGGGGGGGGGGGGGGGGGGGGAAGCCTGCGGTGTGGTCCGTGAGGACCGAAAGGTTGGCAACCACTGCTCCAGGGTATGTCTGCTGAAATGCCACCGTGGAAAGCAAAAGCTTCCGCTTTCCATGGCGGCATTTTGGCTGTACTAAAATAGCGGTCTCCCGGGTGGTTCAGCGGTCCAATGGTCTCCTGGGTGGGATCGGCCACGGCGCCAGGGTCTCGCGCACCCCAATTTGATGACCACTGGTTTAGAATGGGACTGAACCCAGATTCTGTTCCCACATCATCTTCCTGTGATAAGTGGAGAGAGTTGCAATTTCTATTCCTCAGTTTGCCCAGCTATAAATTAAAACACCCAACTCTCAAGTGTAGTCTTTGTAAGGCATTTTGAGACTATATAAAATTGGCAGGTGTTCTAGCCAGATCCTGCTTATTTCAGTAGTTGGATGGGAAACATCCAGAGATCAAATAATTACTGCAGAAAGTGGTGGTGGTGATTCAGTAGCAGCATTTCCTCAACGTTGGTTTTGACCCAGTATCCCCTAAGCACTGCCTTGGAGGGGTGCAGGGGCTGCTGAATGTGCCATACCAACAAAGGCCCATATCGCTTTCCCTAAGAATAGGGTTGTCGAGCCCCGTGTTCTAGCTAAAAACAAATGCTGGTAATTCCACTGTCTCCCTTCATTTCCCCCTGCAGTTTTGATTGGAGCATTCACTCCCTGTCCTTGTCAATGTCCTGGGTAGTGGTGGTGTGTGCTGGTTAAACAACTGCTTCAATTTGTTGCTGGATAAAGAGAATCACTCCTGTGTAAAGTGGTTTAGAATTCCTGAAGGTGAAAGTTTCTATTTCTGACTTGGATTGGGAAATCAGGATATGTGAATTTATACTCCTGATTCCCAGTGACTTGTGTGATTTTGTCCAAGTCAAACCACTATTTGCCTTCTCTTCTCCATTTGTGAAATGGGGATAATGTTTGCAATGCTCTGAGGACTATAGATAAAAAGCACTGTAAGTTCTGAATATTATATTTATGAAATGGAAACTAAGATATGGTGTCATCAGTGTCACTCTGAAGAATGGTGCTTGGCAACTGCACTGTTTATAAATTGCTTTGACACAAATTCACATCTCTCGGACATCACCACCTTCTCTCTTCTTTGATTCTCTTAATAAGTCTAACTGCTGCTATCCATTTCTCTTTCTCAGGACCTGCTGATGGTGACCTACTTGGCAAATCTCACTCAGTCACAGATTGCTCTCAATGAAAAACTTCTGAGCTTATGATGGATTCCCTGCCTTCTCTCACTTGAGAGCCTGAAGATACAACAGAGCTACTCTCCCTACAGTCTGTTCTACTACTGAATTTAGTTGGACATTTAATGTAATTGCCTAAATGATTCAGTATTTTTCCCCATACTCCTCTGATTCCCACCTCCACCCCAAAGAAACCTTCCACTGTGGTTCAGATACTGAATCAACACTGGTTGTGAGCCCATTATTGAAAATGGAACTGAGGGCTACTCTTTAGTGTCCACAAGCTGCTGTCCCAGGTTACCCATTTATATAACAAACACAACTCCATTGTATTGTGACAATTATTGATTCTAAATAAACCATTCCACTGATAAGAGCGCCTTGCATCCATAGGTGTGTCCTCTTCCTCAATATGTGGTGATAGTGGCTTTAAAAAAAATAGTTTCCTCTCCTGAGATCAATTATAGAGCACATAGGAGCACACCAAGTTCTACAGAGTCCCTGTGGCAGAGGTGGGCAAACTATGGCCCACAGGCCAGAGCCAGCCAGTGGGACTGTCCTGCCCAGCCCTTGAGGTCCCGGCTGGGGAGATTAGCCCCAAGTTCCTCCCCTGCTGTCGTGTCCCCTGTCTTCCCCCAGCATTAGTTCATGGTGGCAGCAGGGCTACAAGCTCCTGTCAGGCAGTACGTTAGCGCAGCTGCCAGTCTTGCTGCTTTGAGTGGCATGATACAAGGGTGCGGGGGCAGGGAGCAGGGGCAGTTGGATGGGGCGGAGGTTCTGAGGGGGGGGCAGTTGGGACAGGGAACAGCGGGGATTGAATAGGTGTGGGAGTCCTGAGGGCCTGTCGGGGGTTGAGGTGTGGATAGGGGTTGGGGCAGTCAGGGCAGGGAGTGGGGGTGGTGTTTGATAGGGGTTGGGGTTCTGGGGGGGGATGGTTGGGGGAGAAGGAGCAGGAGGGTTGGATGGGTTGGAAGCTCTGAGGGGGGCAGTCAGGTAATGGGGGGACAGATAGGGGGTGAGGGCCAGGCTGTTTGGGGAGGCACAGCTTTCCCTACCTGGCCCTCCATATAGTTTTGGAACCCCGATGTGGCCCTAAGGCCAAAAAGTTTGCCCACCCCATGTGTAGACATTTGGGCTTGGGCAGGAGCCTGGGGTCCCCTGCACAGTGGAAGGGTGCCAGAGCTCAGGCTGCAGCCCAAGCCCAAACATCTACACTGCAATAAACTGAGACAGAGACAGCAGGCACAAGCCAGCTTCCTGTTGGTAATGGCAGTGTAAACATACCCTGAGACTCGCTGCCAGTCTTTTTTTTGTAGTCTAGATGTACCTAGAGATGGGCTGTCAATATTTGAACTGCTAGTCTCTTAAAATCTGGTTTGGTCAGAGCTGAGCTTTCTGACAACTGCGTTGACATGAAGATTCTCTGAGCACGTGACAGTGAGCACCTGTTCCCCTGCAGGTATTTAACCATGTTGAAAGAACAACTTATTGTCATATCTAGTATCAACTGTATGTAACAATGTATTCCCCCTGGGGTATATTGTGTGCTTGGCAGAGAATTGTAGGTGTGTGTAAAATAATCCACCTTCTGACTGCCTGTGACCAGTCATCTCAGGCATATATTCCAATGAGTCAACCTTTGCCAGAGCGACAGCTTGTGACTGAGGCAACCCCCTCTGTACAAACCAATATTAAGTGTTTGTTAGCCCTATTGTCTCTGCAGAGACTGTGCATAATAATTTGGCAATCTGCCATTCAGCAAAGGTGCAGGTGCTATTGTGTCTGCTGCTTGAAGTACAAAACTGCTTGTGAACATATTTTAGAGCCAGTGCATTGGGAAACCTAAAAAAAGACTCTACTCTGAACACAAAGCAATGCCAAAGATGGTCTGTACTGATGTATTAGAATTAGCAATTGCTGGGGATCTTTAATGTACAACAAGGATAATGGGTGTTTTTTAATTACAGGTGGGGAGATGGTAAAGAAACTCCAGCACTTTCTAGCCACTCAAAGCTTCTACAGCAGAAATGATTGCGTAGAGCGATGCAAATTCTGTCTCGAGAGAACTGATGTTGATTACTTTTCTGTATTCTGTTCTACTGTAGTTCTCTTAGTGGTGCTTGGCAGAGTTGGTTATTCTAATCAGAAGGTGCTCTCTGATTATTTCCTTAGCATATTGCTTATCAGATTTTTGCATGACTGCCGTGGAGTGGCCTTTTGCTACATAGCTCAAAAGCAAATATAATGTTGACTGCTCATGTGGTATTAGAATAAAAAATTGAGGAAAAATTTGCAGACTGCTACTTCTAGATGTGTGTGCATAAGCAAAATAAAAATAGAGGCTCATGTTAAAACTTGCCTGTCTATATGGCTGTACTTCAAATGATGAGACCAATTGTAAAATTAGGCAAATAGTTGCAATGACACGTCACATTCTTAGCTGCCATCCAGCTTCCTTACCAGAGATGCCTAATCTGCTGGTACTATTAAGACAAGCATTATTTCTATTGAAACTTTTACAAATTAAAAAATGTTTCTAATATATTAAGCAAAGATTATATAGGTTTGAATTTTAAAAAAATAAATATTTTCCTCAAATTCTGAAGTGAGGCAAAGTTTTACCAACTAAATTTGTATTTGGTGTCTATCAAAAACTGCAGCTAACTGTCAGACTTCAAATTCTAGCAGTATATCTGAGCAGGTCATCTTATTCCTGTCAACATACACTACATTGTATTCATCAACACTGAACTCAATCTGCCATTGCGATGAATTTACTTGGGGATTGGTCCTACTTTGAGCAGGGGGTTGGACTAGCTGACCTCCTGAGGTCCCTTCCAACCCTGATATTCTATGTTAGGTTTCTTCAGTTTCACTTCCTTTTTTCCCCTAGTATTGATTCATGTAAGGTAGGAGCAGTTCCTATGTACCCCCATTTCTGCCCAGTATGGCACTACAGCTGTGCTCAACCTTAATTTCCCCAACTGAATCATAAATTTACTTTAACCGATCCGGGCAAGGAGACACCAACCCATTTAGCCAAATAGCATATTCCCCTTTTAATAAAATTTCAGGGCAGCCATCATTACAACAAAATAGTTTATCGGGGCCTGGCACAGAGTTCCTAAACAATGTCCACAAACCCAAGTCAGAGTCCGGTTTGGCTTGTCTCCTGATGCTTGAGAGAGAAAACTCCACCTCGGTTGCCTGCCTGTCTGGTTTCTACTCTGCTATCTTGCTCCATGGACCCTGGCCTGTTTCTAGTTTCATGGCTCAGCCCCTAGGACTTCCTTCATTATCCCCATGGTGTAAGCTCTGGCCTGTGTATTAAAGGTCTAGTACAGTTTTTCCCCATACACTTCTTTCACAATTCTCCTAAATCCTGTTTGATCTTGCTACCTTTCCCCTCCCCTCCCCCCCCAATCATTAACATTAAATACTACTCCAAGTAGGGCTCTTTTGGAAATCCTTTTGATTAATCTGAGTCTGATCAAACTCTTCAGTTTTTAATAGGGTTGTCAAGTGATTAATCGTGCAATTAAAAAGATTAATTGCACATTTAAACAGTAGCAGAATACCATTTATTTAAATATTTTGGAGGCTTTCTACATATATTGATTTCACTTACAACACAGTGTAACTGTACAGTACTTTATTCTTAATTACAAATATTTGCACTGTAATAAAAAACCAAAGAAATAGTAGTTCAGTTCACCTAATACAAGTACTGTAATGCAATCTCTTTATCGTGAAAGTTGAACTTACAAATGTAAATTATGTTAAAAAAACTGTACCCAAAAATAAAACCATGTAAACCTTTAGAGCAGGCCTGCACAACTCAGAAAGCAGTGAGGGCCATATTACTGCAAAAAACCCAGCTGCGAGCCAAAAAGCCCTGCCCTCGCCCTTCCCCCTCCCACCCCATCCACTTCCCCCCCAAATACCTCTTTCCCCCCCCTCCCCCGCTTGGCTTGCCCCACCCCTACTCTCCCCCTGCGGGCTGCACAGTGAGCCCCTGCGGGCTGCACATTGTGTAGGCCTGCTTTAGAGCCTCCAAGTCCTCCTCCTTGTTCAGCCAATTGCTAAAACAAACAAGTTTGTTTGCATTTGCAGAAGGTAATGCTGCCCACTTTTTGTTTACAATGTCACTTGAGAATTAGAACAGGTGTTTGCATGGCACTTTTTAAGCCAGCTTTGCACAGTATTTATGTGCCAGATATGCCAAACTTGTACTTTGACCACCATTCCAAAGGACAGTTATGTAACAAAATTCTACATTTGTAAATTGCACTTTCACAATAAAGAGATTGCACTACAATACTTGCATGAGGTGAATTAACAAATACTTTAGTTTATCATTTTTACAGTGCAAATATTTGTAATAAAAAGATACCAAGTAAACACTGTACACTTTGTATTGTGTGTTGTAATCGAAGTCAATATACTTGAAAATGTAGAAAAACATCCAAAAATCTATATATATAAAAGTCAAATGGTGTATGTATGTATGTGTGCGTGCGTGCATGTATGTATGTATGCGCGGATGTAGGCTTACTCCTTCCACACCGTTTGAGCTAGAGACTTAAAATTTGGTACAGTTAGAGGTCTTGAGGTCCTAATGACCGTAAGAGTCGAAAATTTTTCAAATCTCACCTCTGACACCCCCCAGGGGTGAAATTCTTTAAAGGCCAATCACATCAGCTGGGCAGCTGCTGTTCTCTGTGACATAGTTATGATGTCATAATACCCCCCTCCAACAGACACCGCACTCGCTTAGCTCTCTGCCCCTCCCCCCTCCAATGGAACCCCGGAATCCCTCAGCTCTGTGCCCCCTCCCCACCTCCAATGGGAACCCCAGAATCCCTCAGCTCTCTGCCCCCTCCCCACCTCCGACAGACCCCGGAATCCCTCAGCTCTCTGCCCCCTGCCCACCTCCGATGGACCCAGGTTGGGTTTGGTCGGAGGGTAAGTGAGGTGGGGATGTCGGGTTTGGTCGGGGGATAAGTGAGCCGGGGGTGTTGGGTTTGGTCTGGGGGGGTGGGAAGGTGTCTGGCGGGGTGAGGTGAGGGGTGAGGTGTGGGGGTTGGGGTTTGTCAGGGGGTGTTGGGTTTGGTGGGGGGGTAAGGTGGGGGTGTTGGGTTTGGTTGGGGGGGTGAGGGGGGTCGGGGTTGGTCGAGGGGTGAGGTGTGGGTTTCGGGTTTGGTTGTGGTGGTAGGTAGGGGTGTCGGGTTTGGTTGGGGGGGGAAAGTGAGGTGGGTGTGTCAGGTTTGGTCTATGGGGGGGTGAGGTGTGGGTGTTGGTCAGGGGGTGTTGGGGTTGGTAGGGGGTGACTTGGGGGTGTTGGGTTTGGGTCGGGGGGTGAAAATGTGAGTCGGAGTTGGTCGAGGGGTAAGTGAGGTGGGGGTGTCAGGTTTGGTCGGGGGGCTGAGGTGGGGGTGTCAGGTTTGCTCTCTCCCCCATCCAACGGACCCCGCACTCGCTCAGCTGTCTGCCCCCTCCCCACCTCCGACTGACCCGAGCAACGCCGGGTATTTTCGCTAGTATTTAATAAATGTAAATTGGTATTCTATTATTGTTTAACAGTGCAATTAAAACTGATTAATGGTGATTTTTTTTAATTGTATGAGTTAACTGTAATTCATTGACAGCACTAGTTTCTAAATGGAGTGGGTAAACTTTCTGGCCCGAGGGCCACATCGGGGTTGCAAAATTGTACGGAGGGCTGGGTAGGGAAGGCTGTGCCTCTCCAAACAGCCTGCCCCCACCCCCTATCCGGCCCCCTCCCACTTTCCATCCCTTGAATGCCTCCCTCAGAACCTCTGACCTATCCAATCCACCCCCACTCCTTGTCCCCTGACTGCCCACTCCAGAGACCCCTCACCACAACCCCTTGCTCTCCGTCTCCTGACTACCCTGACCCCTATCCATCCCCTTGACAGACTCCTGGGACTCCCATGCCCCATCCAATCCCCCCTGCTCCCTGACCGCCCCCTCCAGAGACTCCCAGCCCCTAACCACCACCCTGGGACCTCATCCCCCTATCCAACCCACCCTGCTCCCTGTTCCCTTACTGCCCCCGGGGAGCCTCTGCCCCTTATCCAATCCCCCAGCCTCAGTCCCCTTACCATGCTGCTCAGAGCAGTGTATCTGGCTTCGCATAGAGCCAAACATGCTGTCCCATGGGAGCACGCAGCCACGCCCCCCAGAGCGCTGTCCTCGTGGCTGCCTGGCTCCGGGGGAGGGAGGAAGGTGAGGGAGGGCTGGAGGGCTGGCCAGGACAGTCCTGTGGGCTGGATGTGGCTGAACTTGACAGCTGAAAAAGAAAAGACAATAACAATATGAACAGCTGTACGTAATGTAAGCTTGAGCTGTGTCTTGACATGCTGGTGTCTAAATAGCATAGCAGAACCAGACCTGCTCCATTATGTTCACAGAAAGGGTGAGGCTTTTATTTGTAGTGTGGCTCCACCCAGCAGAGCCAGAGAAATAATGGATGCAATCCACCTACAAATCCTCTAGCTGAGGTTTGCTGTTCATTAATGTTGTGGGAGGATTCCTAAGAATATGACTCAGTGGGTAGTGGCTCTCACTCTGCCGCTAAACAAACACACTGAGTCCGTTCTACTTATCAGCTGAACTGAACTGGCTTCTCCTTACGCGCATGGATGGCTAACTTGATTTAGCCAAGCTTGACTATCTGCATTTTAATTACCGTGGTGGTCAGGAGGTGGTGCCTCAAGGAATTTTTTTATAGTAGATATTTCGGTGATACCTGCTTCTGGCTTTTTGTAGTTTGATCGGATGGTGCAAAGATGACCAGAATTTTTGTTGTTACAAAGTAGGGGAGAGTGGTTGACAGCAATTGTACGTGATTGAAATGTAACATGTTAAAACCAAGCTTGATTGCTGCCTAATCACTTACAATTTGTACTACACAAGGGAAGACAATGAGCCATAGGGGCTAGTATACAGGACTGGCAGCCAGGTGTCCTAATGTCTGTTCTTAGCTTTGCTATTGACTTGCTGGGTGGCTTTTGTGTAAGCATTGTGCTTTTAATTCGCCCCCCCCCCCAAATAAATTGGGATAATCAGCTTTTGTAAAATATGTTCAGAACTTCAGGTGAAAAGCACTACAATAAAGCACGAGTTATTTAGGTCCATATATGCAGCTCTCAATTCTGTTACAGCTCCTGTTGACATCGGGGAATTCCACTACCCAACAGGGTGGAGTGAGGGGAGGGAGAGAGAGTGATTTTCTATGCTATTGAAAAGATGTTTGCTTTCAGTATGCTGTTGATAGTAATGTAGGGAGAAGGGTTATCTCTCAGAAACAGGAAGTCAAAAAGATATGGTGAATAAATATACCTTCCAATGAAGGTGAATTTGTTCTTCAGTCTTGTTAGCATTTGCCAAATTGTCAGTTTTCTTTATACAATATGTAGCCATGACACTTTCCATCTTGCTCTGGCTATCGTTTTCTAGAAAGCACTCACTGTTTGCTAGGTAAACTTATCTCAGTGGAATTCCTATCCAGTCCCGTATCATGTGATCCAGAGGAAGATGTAAGAACCCTGACAGAGGTAGGGTATGTCTTCACTACAGCAGTAGGTTGATTTCCTTTAATTCGATTTTGTAAAGCAGACTGTATACAGTCGATTTTGTGTGTCCCCACTAAGCACAGCAAAGCACAGCAAGTCGACAGTGTCTGTCCGCACAACTTTTGCAAGCGTCGACATAATGAGCATTGCACTGTGGGTACCTATCCCACAGTTCCCGGAGCCCCCAGCAGGCACCATTTCGAGTGCTGCACTATGGGTAGGCATTTCCAAATTTTGCGCCCTTTTTCCGCGCTGCCGACCCCCATTACGAGCGGTGCACTGTGGGTAGGCATCCCATAATTCGCGCCCTTTCTCCGCGCCGTGCTAACACCATAGCACTGCAAGCATGGAGCCCGCTGATGCCACGGCTGCAGTAATGGCTGTTGTGAGGACCTCGATCACGGTTGCGGATTTCATGCTGTACCGTCTGCAGAGGAATGCGATCCGGGGACAACTGCGCTTTCTGGAACCTGACGACAGTGAGGAGGAGATGGACCAGGACGTGCACTGCAGGGACGGGGACACTGACGTTTTTGGAAGTGGGGCGACTGACAATCTGTCAAATTTGGTGGCAATGGGGCAGGCTCATGCCATCGAACGCCGATTCTGGGCCAGGGAAACAAGCACGGACTGGTGGGATCGCATAGTGCTGCGGATCTGGGATGACTCCCAATGGCTCAGAAACTTCCGTATGCGAAAGGGCACGTTCATGGAACTTTGTGACTTGCTTTCCCCGGCCCTTCGGCGCAAGAATACCAGAATGAGGGCGGCCCTTACAGTTGAGAAGCGAGTGGCGATAGCCCTCTGGAAGCTTGCAACACCAGACAGATACCGGTCAGTCGCAAATCAGTTTGGGGTGGGTAGATCTACAGTGGGCTCTGCTGTGATGCAAGTAAGCAGGGCAATCGTCGAGCAGCTGCTACCCAGGGTTATAAACCTTGGAAACCTGCAAGCTACAATTGATGGCTTTGCCGCCATGGGATTCCCTAACTGTGGTGGGGCTATAGATGGGACTCATATCCCTATCCTGGCACCGGACTACGAGGCCGCCGAGTACAGAAACCGGAAGGGATATTACTCAATGGTCATGCAAGCAGTGGTTGACCACAAGGGACATTTCACCGACCTGTACGTGGGGTGGCCGGGAAAGCTTCATGACGCTCGTGTTTTCAGGAACTCTAGGGTTTTTAGACAGCTGCAGCAAGGCACTTTCTTCCCCGACCAGAAAATTTCCGTGGGGGGGGGGGAGGGAAATGCCGATCGTTATCATTGGGGACCCAGCCTACCCCCTAATGCCCTGGCTTATGAAGCCCTACACAGGAGCCCTGGACAGGGGTCAGGAGCTGTTCAACTACAGGCTGAGCAAGTGCAGAATGGCCGTAGAGTGTGCATTTGGCCGTCTGAAGGGGAGATGGCGTTCGTTACTGATTTGCTCAGACATCAGCGAGAGAAATATCCCCATTGTTATTGCTGCTTGCTCTGTGCTCCACAATCTCTGTGAGAGCAAGGGGGAAACGTTTATGGCGGGCTGGGAGGCAGAGGCAAATTTACTGTCTGCTACTTACCAGCAGCCAGACAGCAGGGAAAGTAGAAGAGCGCACCAGGGCGTTTTTGGGGGGGCGGTTGGTCGGTCTTCAGCAGAAAAGATTACTTTGCAGCTGGGAATCTTTATCTCCCTACTAATTGCAGTCCGTGTTTCAAACAGGCAACCATGAGTGACATCACTTTGCTGAGAATTTCTCAGAGAGATAGAGCGCACATGCTCCTTGACTCCATGCAAAGTCCTGGTCCATTCGCCGCAATGCTAGCCTGCTCAATGATACCAGACTACTTACTACTTTCGTGGCGTGGGATGGTCTCCTATCACGGGGGACCACATAAGGCGGCTCTCCCCAGAAATCTGCTGCGGAAGATTCATTGCTACCTCCTGGATAGCTTCAGTGAAATGTCTGTGGAGGACTTCCGGTCAATCCCGGAGTATATTGACAGACTCTTTGAGTAGAAACTGACCAGCAATGAAAGCACGCTAAGTGCTTAGGGCAAATTAACCATTAATAAATGCTTCCTTTAAAAAATCATGCGTCATGTAATCCCTTAAAAAAAAACACTTACCCCCCTGGGAGGCTTGGGAGGGTGCTGGCTGCAGGGTGATAAACAGCTCCTGGCTGTCTGCTAACACGGTTTCTCCGCTGGCCTCCTGCTGCTCCGTGAAATTTCCCTCCTCCTCCTCCTCATTGTCGTCCTCATCAGGATCGTTCTCGTCCCTGACGATTATCCCATCGGTGGAGTCCACGCAGACCGGTGCGATGGTGGTGGGGGCGCCCCCCATTATCTGATTTAGTTCATTGTAGCACCGGCATGTCCGCGGCATGCCCCCTGATCGTCCGTTTGCCTCCTTGGCTTTCTGAAACGCTTGCCTCAGCTCCTTAATTTTCACGCGGCACTGTTGGGCGTCCCTGTTGTGGCCCCTTTCCAGCACGGCCTTGGAGACCCTGGCAAACGTGTTGGTATTCCGTTTGTTGTTGCGGAGTTCCAACATCACGGATTCCTCTCCCCAGATAGCGATGAGATCCAACACCTCATTAGTGGACCACGCTGGAGCTCTTCTCCTCTGGCTGGTCTCCAGGGCAGCTGAGCTCTGCATGGAGTCTTGTGATGCTGAGCTCTGCATGGCGGCTTGTGCTGCTGATTTCTCTGAATGGCGACTGAGCTGTGCAGGTGAGCTGGCCACGCTGACCAAGCAGGAAATGCTATTCAAATGTTCCCAGGTCTTTTCCTGTCTACCTGGCCAGAGCAGTGAGTTGAGAGTGCTGTCCAGAGCGGTCACAGTGGAGCAGTGAGGCAGTCCAGAACAGTTAGAATGGAGCATTGTGGGACAGCCTCTGGAGGCTAGTAATGTCAGTTGTGTCCCCACTAGCCCACAATCAACCTTGAAATGTCTATTTTAGCACTACTTCTCTCGTCAGGCAGGAGTTATAAAGTCGATTTTGAGGGCCCTTTAAATCGACTTTAATGGCATGTATGTGAAGACAGGTACACGTTTAATTCGACTTAACGTCGTTAAAGTCGACGTTAAGTCATAGTGAAGACATGCCCGTAGATGTGGGATAGTTTGCCTCATTGTCTTCTCCTAATCTCTAATAGCTAGAAAGAGACTGACTTGAAGCCTGGAGCATGAGGCTTAATAGCCTCTCCAGATTTTTGTTAACATTAACTACTGTAATTCATGGAAATCTTATGAACTGTGTTTATGCAGGAGAACAGACTAGATCACAATGGTTCCTTCTTACAACCCATAATTCTTGATATTATTATCCATATAGGTGTCAAACCTTTATTGAATCTGCACTCAAAGACATCCTGTGATGATGTGCAGGTAGTCTAGTTATGTGGTGTGGGAAAAATATTTCCTTTTTATTCTTTTCACATGTCTGTAAAGCAGAAGTTCTCTGCCCTGTGGAGTTTGCAGTTCTAAATAGCCAAGAAATAGATGACGGGTGAAATGCTACAAAGCGATCTGCTAAGTTTGAGGTAGTTTATTTTTGGTGCAGAAACTTTTAAAGATGTTTGTTTCCTTCTTACTACTTTAGGAGCAGATTTGGAGTTGATAATCCTCTTGAAAGAAGTGACTGTGGAAGTAGGTACGGAGTCAGACCAGGAGGGGTTTCCAGGCATATGGACTCACAGTAAGGAGGCATAGATGCAAATGTGCTACATATGTACAATATGTAGTCATTCGTATGTCTGTGCAGGTCATTGGCGCAATAAGGGAAGGCTTGAATCAGTGTTTTGATTCTTTATCTGCTGCCAGACACTTGCTCTGGTAATTTACCATACATGTGAGCCGAAAATAGGTAATGGCAAGGCTTTCTGCTGCCTGTACTAAGTACTGCTAAGAGAGAAATAACTTGGTTGCTGCAGTTGCATCTGGCTTCCAACTGAAATGGATTGTACTGTGTTTGTTTTTCTCAACAACAGATGACTTTAAATATACAGTAGACTCTTGATTACCCAGGATTGGGTTAACCAGGATGTGGATTAACCAGGATGTCAAAAAAATATGCGTAACTTGCAGGGCCGGTTTTAGCTTTGTTGCCGCCCTAGCACACACGCGCGCACACACACACACACACAAAACCCCACCAGGGCACAGGGCAGCCAGTGAACCAACACTCCTCTCCCAGCTGCAGGGTGGCTGGTGAACCAACCTCCCAATATTTCCTATGGATGGTAATTATCCAGGATTTTATTAACCAGGATTAATTTTTTTCCTATCATCGTGGATAATCGAGAGTCTACTGTAGCATCTAAATGTAGCTAGCTTGTTTGTATCATTATTCAGAGCAAGTTTCTCCCTGATTCCTCTTTATTAATGTAACAGAGTAGCTAGTAAGTTATCAAGGGTAGATTCATGCTAGACTAAACTTTGCTAGTAACTGTCCTTTAACTATGTATCATCGGTCACAAGGTAAATGGGTAGAATAAAAATACTGTATAGTAATAAAACTGTTCTAGCATGACTTAAAGAGAGGGGAATTAGCATTGGAAAAAATGTACTGAGGACTGTGGTGGATTCTCTATCACTGGTAATTCTTAAAATCAAGATTGGATTTTTTTTCAAGATATGCTCAGGTTCAAAAGGAATTATTTTGTGTAAATTGTCTGGCCTGTCTTATACAGGAGGTCAACCAAAATGATCACAGTGGTCTCTACTGGCTTTGAAATCTGTGCTACAGGTTCAGTAACCACTCCAAAAGAAGGATTTAAAATAGAAGTTAGGAAACACTATGCACCTTTGTACAGAAGGCAAGCACTTGTAGATTATGAAAAACTAGTGTAAAAGCCCATGACATGGGCCAATGAAACGACTCGCGGCCCCACCCACTCGCTAAGCTCTCTCTCCCCTCCCCCCCAATCAACTCCCCCCCCCCGCTCGCCCAGCTCCCCCCTCCCCAACATGCAGGACCCCACCCTCGCCCAGCTCCCTCCACCTCCCCAACCCACACCCAGCTCTCCCTCCCTCCCCCCCACCGGCCCCCCACAGCCCCCTTCCCTCCCCCTCCACCAACGGCCCCCCATTCAGCTCCCCTCCCCTCCCCCCTCCCAACAGGCCCCCCGCTCAGCTCCCTCCCTCCCTCCCCAACGGCCCCCCCGCTCAGCTCCCTCCCCCCCAACGACCCCGCCTCGCTCAGCTCCCCTCACTCCCCCAACGACCCCCCCTCGCTCAGCTCCCTCCCCCCCCACGGCCCCCTCTCGCTCAGCTCCCCCCCCCCCGGCCCCCTCACGTCCAGCTCCCTCCCCCCCCACGACCCCCTCTCACTCAGCTCCCTCCCCCCCACGACCCCTCTCACTCAGCTCCCTTCCCCCCAATGACCCCCCCTCGCTCAGCTCCTCCTCCCCCAATGACCCCCTCGCTCAGCTCCCTCCCCCCTAGACCCCCCTCGCTCAGCATCCACCCCCCCAAATGACCCCCCTCGCTCAGCATCCACCCCCCCAATGACCCCCTCGGTCAGCATCCACCCCCCCAACAACCCCCTCGCTCAGCTTCCTCCCCCCCACTACCCCCCGCTCAGCTCCCTCCCCCCCCAACGATCCCCCACTCACTCCCTCCCCCAACGACCCCCCAGCTCAGCTCCCTCCCCCCCAACGACCCCCCAGCTCAGCTCCCTCCCTCCCAACGACCCCCCCCCTCGCTCAGCTCCCGACCCCCTCCAACGACCCCCCCCCTCGCTCAGCTCCCTCCACTCCAACTATGTCTAACTTTATATGTCTACTACTCCTTGGTGCTGTAGCTCCGGGCTGAGCTCGTGAGTGAGGATCCCTCAGGTGGGCACACGCGGCAGCCATTTTGTGCCTCCGAACTACAACCCCCAGCATGCCATTCGTCCAGACGTTTCTACTGCGCATGACAGCTTCACACAAACTTCTCTAGCCGATTATTATATAGGATCAGGGCCGGCGACAGGGGGGTACTATGGGTAGAGCTGTACCAGGCCCCGGTCTTTAGGGGGCCCTGGTACACAGCTGTACCCGTTGTTGTCCCCCCTTGTCGCCGGACCTGGAGAGCGGGGAAGGGGCGGGGAGGCGGCGCAGCTCTCCTCCAGACGAGCGCGCCTGGCCCCGGCAGGAGCAGTGATCTCGGCCGGCGGCAGCAGCGCAGTCCGGGGGAGAAAGCGGGGGCGGGGGGGGGGACAGCAAGGGCGGCTCACGCCGCTCCTGGGCTCTCGCTCCCGCTGCCGCCAGCTGTCAGCTGGGGGGGAGCGCCGGTTGGGCTGGGCTGGAGGGGGGAGGCCAGCTGGGGGAGTGGGGGGGGGAGTGCCGGCTGGGCTGGGGGGGGGCGGCTGGGCTGGGGGGGGGGGCAAATTTCTGTCGCCGGCCCTGTATAGGATAGCTCTGGCCAATAACTAATAGTAGGAATGTTTTCTTTTATTTTACTAATCTGAATAAATGTTATGTTTAACCACATTGTTAGCCAGAGTCTGATTTTGACTATACGATTATAAATGTGAGTAACTCCCTTCGCTTCAATGGAATTTCCCTTGATTTACGCTGATGTAACTAAACGTCATAAACTGGGTTGGTTCAGCTACACTCAGGGCCGGCGACAGGAATTTTGGGGACCCGTACGGCAGATCGTATGGGCCCCCCCCCCCGGTCTCCCGCCGCCCGCGGCCCCCCCCCAGTCTCCCCGCCGCCCGCGGGCCCCCCCCGCCAGTCTCCCGCCGCCCGCGGGCCCCCCCCGCCAGTCTCCCGCCGCCCACGGGGCCCCCCGCCAGTCTCCCGCCGCCCGCGGGGCCCCCCCCGCCAGTCTCCCGCCGCCCGCGGGGCCCCCTCCGTCTCCCGCCGCCCGCGGCCCCCCCCGCCAGTCTCCCGCCGCCCACGGGCCCTCCCGCCAGGCTCCCACCGCCCGCAGGGCCCCCTCCATCTCCCGCCGCCCGCAGGCCCCCCCCCCCCGCTGGTCTCCCGTCACCCGCGGGCCCTCCCGCCGGTCTCCCGCCACCCGTGGGCCCTCCCGCCGGTCTCCGCCACCCGCGCCCCCCCCGCCGGTCTC